>CM053036.1:145565779-145586014 GCA_028564925.1 Lithobates sylvaticus | reverse complement strand
TTTCTTGGGAGCAGTTTACTTACTAGTGCAATGATAACCATTCTCTTTAAGACACATTCACTGTACTGCAACTGATTTTAAAAAACAGGGGTCAATGTACAGATGTGAAACTACCTTTTAGGAAAACCTGTACTAAAAGAACATTTGTCTACCATATCCAACTTTTGTAAATACTAGGTGCATGGCTGTCATTCTAATCCAATAAATATAATATTTTCTGAGACCCTGATCTGGAAAAGGTATGCAGTTTCGGAGCTCTGATTTCACACTAACATATTAACCTCAATGTGAATGCATTCTTATATGTTGTTATACCAAGATCTTCCTCTGCAAATCTCTGCCTGGATAGTTTTAAAGTATTCCACCACTTCAAACTGCAATGCATTACTATTGGCCCATCATTATGATATAACTGACCAATAGGAACATGCAGAAGCCAAATCAGGGACAGGCAAGCTTTTACATGTAGTGATGTGTGTTTCCTGCTGTTTGCAAGTGTTTGTTTTTGTTTTTTCTCTTGGAGCATGGTTTTCTATGCTTCCTGCCACTTACCTACCAATATCTTTGCGAGGGAAACTTCAGAGTCCTGTGTCAGGGGTGTGGTGCAGGAAGCCTTGCCTATCTTGCCATCTAGCCAAACCCTGGTAAATTTGTCACCAGTGGTTGATGCAGGCCTTGACAAAAGCGCTGAGCCCTCTCAAGGAAAGGTCCTTGGTCTTTGGGAAGCCCTCCCTCTGGAGAACGGGTGGCTGTTTGAGAAGCCTGTATGCCTGGTTTTAAGTCCCAGGGCAGGATACTGGGCCTAGAGGATGTTGCCCATTTTCACACAGACTATGTGCCTAGATGCCATGCTGATCTAACTTTGTTAAATGTGGAATGGAGAAACACCTCTGCTATTGTGGGACTAAATTGCTTTAGAATAAGTTCTGTTTGAAGCTTCTGGTTGCTGAGACCCACCCATTGACTTCTAGCCTGAGAAGCTGTTGGAGCTGGACCATTAGGTCTTGGGGTATTTCACCCTATTTTGTCCTATCTCCTATCAAATTTATGACTAAACAGGTAAACTGCATTCAAGTCAGGACCAGAACTTTGTGGGACAAAGTACCCCTAGGATAGAGTCATCCTTCTCTTTATAAGGCTCTTTATAAGGCCTAAAGCTACATTCACAGGGGCAGCCACCAGATTTAAATTTACTAACACGACACTGAACATTTACTGGCACAGCCAAGTTTTTATTGGCATTTTCAAAAGTTACAAAATTACAGATTTAAGTGGAAATTTCAATATTTAGGCTACAAAACAAGTACAATATGCAACTAGCAATGTGATTTAAGGTAGACATTACGGCAAAAAAAATATTTCTTATTTTATTTTCGATATAGTAAGTAAGTAGCTCAGGGACAGAACTCAGGAGAGTAAGAAATTAGAATAGGCAGGTGCACACACACTTAAAATTGACTTTCACAGTGATAATGACAGCAGTGTGCAGCAGCACAGGTGATGATGACACCTCACAAGTCACAGTAACAGTCCCTCTTCAGGGCAGGTGGTCCCTTTAGTCCACTCCAATCCAAGTAGCACTGACAGTCCCGCTCCCGGCTTCCCTTGCTCCCTTTCCTGCACACAATCTGAGCATCACAGCCATATTTTTAACTGGCGACCTTTTCCTGTCACTGGTATTTACTGGCAGGAGAAAAGTGCCTGCTTTTTACTGGCTGCCAATAAAAATACTGAGGGTTGGCAACACTGGGCCAGGGTCAGATAGTTTGATGCGCTCAGAGGCATCTTGACTCTGTCTCTGGATGTAGCTGTTATGGCCACATACAAAACTGACTGATTAGCTGCAGCCAGTTTGTTTGAGACCGGAAATTTTGCAGAAACCCTGTCCCTGGATGCACGCTTTCGAAGTCCAGGGTGAGTCAGAAACTCTATTTGCATGTAACTGCATGGATTAGTGGTTACATTTGCAGCTCTGGCTGTTGATTTCTACAAAGTACAAATGTGACAGCCTCCGCTGACAGCCACTGCTCAATATGCACACACTATGTGCACACTAAGCGCACCACTCCTGCACACTCCCCTCAATGTAGCCTATCGCTACTGCACAGTGAATTGCCATAAGTCTATCACTTTCTTACGGATTCCCAGATGCAGCCACCGCTCTCAGCCATTAAAGTATATAGAATACTTCAAAAGTATATAGAATACTTCTCTGCAATGTAGGGTCACAGTTATTTCACTGTCAGTGTTAAATAATACCATATACTGTAGAACAAGATCTGCTCATGATGGTTAACTACAGACTATAATTTACAAAGCTAAAAAAGTAATGAAACAAAGATGTCAGATCTGCTTGATGTCAATCTAAAAGTAACATACAAGTCAGTGAGGAAAGTCATCTTAACACAGCAGTTACACATCTCAGCATGATTTCCTACTAGTTTCCACCTTGCCTAGTACAAAAGATATGCTAGAACATGAACTTCTGCATTAAACGCTACGTGAACACATGAAAATTCATGCATTTTCAAGAGAGAAAATTGTTTCCTTAAAATATTCATGCTGCCTGCAACTTTTCAACAATACAAGACTGAAATGATGTTACTTTTTTCAGCCAGATAGTTGCATTAATTTAGAAACTGTATGGACAAAAATCGATTTGTCTTCTGCTGGCACATTTCATAATCATACTGTACATGGGGTACAAAAAGTAAAACATATACCATCACTTCTCCAAAACAAATGGATATTAATTTAATTATCCGGCTAAATATACTAGGAAAAAGAATACAAGGAATTCTAATGAAGACTGCACTTTGGTGGCAAGGAAGTGGGAACAGGACATTCTTAAAGAAGGCACAAAGGTGAGATGAGCAATAGCATGCTGGTAGAGGGAACAGGGGGACATCACAGCGTATAGCAGGTAACATCTGCCATCTAGAGTTGCAACTAAAAAGCTACACTATAACCACCCCCAAGTCCAGTGGTCTGAACCCTACTTTGCCCAAGTGCCACATTAGCACCATGTATTGCTAAAGTTACCTTTTTCTTCTCCTAATGCCGCTCCCTCTACTCCTCCCCTTTCCCCCCTATTCATATGATTACCTTCATGTCTTAATATCTTGTTGTTTGTATCTTCTAAATAGAATTGTGCTTTGTGCTACACATGAGGAAGAAGACTTTCAGCGCTCCGAAACGCGTAGGGTGAAAAGTCCTATAGCCAATTGCACTTTGTATTGTTGACAATCATGTTGTTCATATTATCTTCCTATGATATGATTTTATGCCAATTTAATTAATAAATAAATCTGTTTCTATTTACTTCATTGTTGTATGTGCCTTAAAAGCCCACCACCAGGGGCCCCCTTTTTGCTAGCTCTTTATTATCGGATGTGGCACAACAAATTGCAAGGAACTGCCATTCTATATAATTTTCCTTTTCCCCCCTCACCTCTTTTTCCTCCTTCAATTCTACCTCCAACTCTCTCTCCCTATCCTTCATCTCTTCTTCTAACATCTTCTCCTCCTTCTATGTGATTATGCAACAAGGAGATGCTCTGGGGAGCTGGGGAATCTAGAATGCCTGCAGCATTTTAGCCCCTTTTAAAGAGGTAAATAAAATGATGAGCTGTGCTGAGTGACACAAATTATTATTGTCATTATTACAGGTTCTTATATAGCACTGCCATTTTACGTAGTGCTTTACATCACTCACAAAAACTATTTCTGCTTCTATATTTAGCACAAAGTTCCTGGCCTGGGAATAACATATTCCCACACGCCATCATTTTTTCTATTATTATTTTCATTAGATAAATGTTTACAATTGTTTTTGTTTTTTTTTGTAAGGACATCCCTGCCTAGGTCAAGCAGACATGGGTTCTGTTTATGGAACTTGCAGAGGAATGTCACCTCTGTAGTCTGCTACTGGGGATGAGCTTGATCTTCGGGTCAAACATAAGTTAAACTCGAACATCGGGTGTTCCCCCGTTCGCCAAACAGTGAACATTATGGGGAGTTTGTGGAAAATTTGAGCGTCGCCTAACGCCCCATAATGCACTGTGATATCGCAGTGCATTGCTGTATTATGATTGGCCAAAGCATGCTCCTGACCTTTATGCTTTGGCCAATCACAGCGCGCTCTGCTAAGAGAGACATAATTGGCCAAAGGCAGGGTGCCTTTGGTCAATCATGGCTTGGGGGGACTAAGTCCATGCCCCACACTATATAAGGGTGCTTACACAGTGACCGTGTCTAGTGTTTTTGGTGTGGACAGAGAAATAGCATGAAATAGATTATGCAGGCAGGTTTTTCAGTCAGTGTATTTGATATATATATATATATATATATATATATATATATATATATATATATATATATACACAGTCAATCTAGTATACTAGTATATCTATATATATATATCTATATATATACTCTGCATTTAGCATAGACTTTATATTTAGTATTTACTCGATATTCAGTCAGTTCAGGCAGTGTATTAATATATATATATATATATATATATATATATATATATATATATATATATATATATATATATATATATATATATTCTCGTGCATATGTGTTAAAGGCTGGCCGAGAGACTATTTAATCCTCCTCCTCTGCCAGAGTCAGTGTCGTCGGCGTTCTGGCTTACGCCCACTGCTGGCTGCTTGCCGAGCGGCAGTCAGCTGTTACAGTGGGGGTACTACCGAGGAGTCCGTCCACCCGCCCGCCCGCCAGCCACCCACCAGCCACACACCTTCTCATCACTCTGATTCCCGCCGCTTCTCCCGGTGTTCTGCCGGGGGGGTGATTCGCCCACCTGGCAGGTTCTTTCTTCCTGGGCTGGTCTGGCTCCACGTGGGGGCCGCCCGCCCGCTTTCTCCCGGCGTTCCCGCCGGAGGTGAGAAGGGGGGTGAATCGGCCGCCCGCCATCTCCTTTCTCCTCCGCTGATCTGACTCCATGTGGGGGCCGCCCGCCCACTTTCCCCCACTGTTCTTGCCGGGGGGAATCAGCTGCACGCCAGCTCCTTCTCCGGGGCCGATCTGGCTGCACGTGGGGACCGCCCGCTTTCTCCGGTGTTCCTACCTGGGGAGGGAGGTTGCGGGATAATTCGGCGCACACTAGCTCCTTCTCCTGGGCAGATCTGGTTCCCGCTAGGGGGGCAGGGGTGGGGGGGCGTCCTTCCATCCTCCACCTCGCCACTCTCCCCTCAGCTCCATCCTGCCAGTTGCAGCTCCCCGCTCTCCCGGCACTCACGTGGGAGGGGGGCTTCAGTCCATCCATGCTCTGTCTGGCCAGGCTGTTGCCCGCCCGCTTGGCTGGGGGGTTCGGCCGCCGACAACTCCTCTCCCAATTCAGGTCCACGAGGGACATGTCTGCCTGGTGGGGGGGGTGTTCGGCCAATGCCCATCAATGGGGCCATCAATGAGTACCTGTATGAGTATGGCACCAGGACAGGGTCAGGGGAGCTTGGCTTCTTTTCGCCATGCCAGTGGCTACTGATCAAGGATGCATGCACTGTCCTGTTATCATTTGAGGAGGCCACAAGGATGGTGAGCAGTGACAATGCATGCATCAGTGACACTGTCCCTCTAGTCTAACCTGTTGGAGCACACGCATCTGGAATCATGGACAGGGCACTTAAGGCAGAACAGCTGGAGGAAGAGGAGGACTTCCTTACCTCTCAAGGCCCCCTTTATCTGGATAGCATTCCTGCAGGCCCGCCAATCACACAGGAAGAAGAGGAGGAGGTCTGTGTCAGCATGGATGTAGAGGATAACACTCAGCAGCAGTCTTCAAGGGATGGTTTTCAGTCCCAAGAAACCCAAGGAGTTGTACCTGGCTGGGAGGAGGTAGTTACGGATCATGTGATCCTTAGTGACCCAGAGGACTGCCTCTGTAAACTTACGCTGCATGGCCTCCCTGATTCTACAAAGCCTGCGAAAGGACCCTAGTATTTGTGGTATCGAGGAGAGGGATCATTACTAACTGGCAATCCTTCTTGATCCACGTTACAAGGGTAAGGTTGCAGAACTCATCCTGCATTCTCAGAGGGCGTAGAGGATGAAACACCTTCAGGAGGCCTTGAAGAAAGATTTGTGAAATGCATTTCTAGACTCTGGAAGGTTACAATTTCCTGGTGCTGGACAACATGTTGCTGAGGCTTCGTTCAGTCAGAGGAAGAGCGGTGGATTCCAGATGCGTGTGCTCCAACAGGTTAGACTAGAGGGACAGTGTCACTGATGCATGCAGCTGACCAATGCCTTTAATTAATTATTCAGTCCTCAGCACCAAGGTCTGATCAGTTCAAGCAACCATCGCCAGCGTTTGCATCACATTGCAATAGTATCTAGGGGCAGGAGCAGACTTGGAGACCTTTTCAACAGAGCATCCACTGGGTTACTGGGTCTTGAGGATGGACCACTGGCCAGAACTTGCGCAATATGCAATTGAGCTACTGGCCTGTCCTGCATCCAGCGGGCTTTCTGAACGCAAATTCAGTGCTGCTGGAGGGTTTGTAACGGATCAAAGAGTGCGCCTGTCCACAGACTCCATTGCTAGACTCACATTCATAAAAATGAATCAGTCTTTGATCAGCAGCTATCAAGCAGCTGATGCTGATGTAACTGATTGAATTTTCTATAGATGTGTGATCCCTTGAGGACTGCCTTTGCTGACTATCCAATTCCTCATTAATCTTGATTAGGGATGAGCCCGATGTTCGAGTCAACCGTTTGACTTGAACATCGGGTGTTCACCTGTTCGTCGAATAGCGAACAATTTGGGGTGTTCGTGGCAAATTCGAAAGCCGCGGAACACCCTTTAAAAGACTATGGGAGAAATCAAAACTGCTAATTTTAAAGGCTTATATACATGATATTGTCATAAAAAGTGTTTTGGGACCTGGGTCCTGCCCCAGGGGACATGTATCAATCCAAAAAAGTTTTAAAAACTGCAGTTTTTTGGGAGCAGTGATTTTAATAATGCTTAAAGTGAAACAATAAAAGTGAAATATTCCTTTAAATTTTGTACCTGGGGGTGTCTATAGTATGCCTGTAAAGTGGCAAATTTTTCCCGTGTTTAGAACAGTGCCTGCACAAAATGACATTTCTAAAGGAAAAAAAGTTATTTAAAACTACTCGGTCCCAGCAATACAGATAAAAGTAATTGAAAAAAATGGCATGGGATCCCCCCAGTCCATTTCCAGGCCCTTTGGGTCTGGCATGAATATTAAGGGGAACCCCAAACCAAAATTTTTAAAAAATGGCGTGGGGGTCCCCCCAAAAATCCATACTAGACCCTTATCTGAGCATGCAACCTGGCAGGCCGAAGGAAAAGGGACGAGAGAGCGCCCCCCCCCCCCTCCTGAACCTGACTAGGCTAGATGCCCTCAACATGGGGAGGGTGCTTTGGGGTAGCCCCCAAAGCACCTTGTCCCCATGTTGATGGGGACAAGGGCCTCATCCCCACAATCTTTGCCCGGTGGTTGTGGGGGTCTGCGGGTGGGGGGCTTATCGGAATCTGGAAGCCCCCTTTAACAAGGGGACCCCCAGATTCCTCCCCGATGTTTGAAATGGTAACGGGTAGCTTGTACCATTAGCATTTCACAAAAAAGTGTCAAAATGTAAAAAAAAACAAGACACACCTTGGGACAAGTCCTTTATTAAAAAATAAAAAAAACAAAAATGTCCCACGAAGTCCATTCATCCCGACGGACCGAAAAATAAAATAAAAAAGATCCGCCACCATGGGAGGCATCCGCTGTATAACGCTTCAGCGCAGATGACAGCTCTTTTATAAGACCCTGCCCCCCTCTGACGCACAGGGACTTCCCAATGGCTTCCCCGTGGCGTCAGATGGGGTGAGGCCACCGTTTATGTACCTGGGTGGCCCCGTCCCCTCTGACGCCACAGGGAAGCCATTGGGAAGTCCCCATTCGTCAGAGGGGGCGGGGTCACATGGGTATGTCATTGTATGGCCCCGCCCTTAGTTATTAAAGAACTGTCATCGGTGCTGAAGCATCATATGGTGGGTGCCTCCCATGGAGGCAGATCTTTTTTCGGTCCATCAGTGGAGCCATAGAAAAAGATGAATGGACTTTGTGGGACATTTTTATTTTTTAATAAAGGACTTGTCCCAAGGTGTATTTTGTTTTTTTGACCTTCGGGTCAAAAAAACCTTCGGTTTGAGGGGGACCCCTACGCCATTTAAAAAAAAAATTAGAGCAGGGTTTCCCTTAATATCCATACCAGACCTCAAGGGCCTGCTATGGAATTTAGGGGGACCCCCACGCAATTTTTTTTTTTAATTTTGGTTTGGGGTTCCCCTTAATATTCATACCAGACCCAAATGACATGATAATGGACTGGGGTGGATCCTATGTCATTTTTTTCAATGACTTTTATCTGTATTGCAGGGACCCGACAATTCATTATAGTTGCGAGTAGTTTTAAATTACTTTTTTCTTTTTTTTGTGCAGGGACTGTTCTAAACATGGGGAGAATGTGCCACTTTACAGGCATACTATAGACACCCCCCAGGTATTTCACTTTTATTGTTTCACTTTAAGCATTATTAAAATCACTGCTCCCAAAAAAACGGCTGTTTTTAAAACATTTTTTTGCATTGATACATGTCACCTGGGGCAGGACCCAGGTCCCCAAACACTTTTTATGACAATACCATGCAGATAAGCCTCTAAAATTAACACTTTTGATTTCTCCCATAGACAATTCATTATAGCTGCGAGTTTTAAATTACTTTTTTTTCCTTTAGAAATGTCATTTTGTGCAGGGAATGTTCTAAACATGGGAAAACTACGCCACTTGACAGGAATACTATAGACACGCCCCAGGTACAAAATTTAAAGTATAATTTCACTTTTATTGTTTCACTTTCAGCATTCCTAAAATCACTGCGCCCGACAAAACTAGCGTTTTTATAACTTTTTTTTGCATTGATACATGTCCCCTGGGGCAGGACCCAGGTCCCCAAACATTTTTAATGACAATAACTTGCATATTAACCCTTAAAATTAGTACTTTCGATTTTACATGTTCGTTTCCCATAGACTTTAACGGTGTTCGTGCGTTCAAACAAATTTTTTGCCTGTTCGCATTTTTGAACCGGGGGGTGTTCGGCTCATCCCTAATCTTGATGATGCTAGCCTCCAACAATATTTGTCTGCCCCTGTTTAAGAGGGGCATGTAATTACACTTTTTGATATAATATTTCAACGCAGGGCCCGTTCCTGCTCCCTACAAGAGTAACTGTGAGAGTTTACAGTGTTCTGGTACCACCAACACCTAAGGCCCAATTTCTACAAAGTATATAGGGCAGGCCATATAGTATATATACTGCTGTTCAGAGCATATAGTGCCTGGGGGACCCCCACGCCATTTGTTTTTAAATCTGGGTGTGGGGTTCCACTTAATATCCATACCAGACCTGAAGGGCCTGGTATTGATTTTGGGAGTGGCATCCACGCCATTTTTTTGGGGGTATTTTTATTTTTTGGGGGGATCCGACAATACTTTACAGCCGCGAGCAGTTTTTCCATTACATTACATTTTTTCCTTTAGAAATGTAATTTTGCTGTGGCACTGTTAAAAACATGGGAAAGATGCGCTACTTTACAGGCATACTAAGCACACCCCCCAGGCATGATATTTAAAGGAATATTTAATTTTTATTGTTTCACTGTAAGAATGATTAAAATCACTGCTCCCGAAAAAACTGCATTTTTTTGCATTGATACATGTTCCCTGGGACAGGACCCAGGTTTCCAAAAAAAATTTATGGCAATAACTTGCATATAAGCCTTTAACCACTTCCCATCCTGCGTATTGTAAAATGATGGCCACAAGGTAGCTCTGCCATCCCGGGCGGCCGTCATATGACATCCTCTGCTTCTCGGCGGTCTAAGGGGTGCACACGCATTGCCAGTGGCGCGCATGTGCCCGCCACGTCACTCAGGAGCCGAGCATGTGCCTAGCACCCGCGATTGCTGTCGGTCACCTCCCCCAGTCAGTCCAGTCCCCCCATAGTTAGAATCACTCCCTCAGTCCTGACAAAAATCGCAGATCGCCGCCATTACTAGTAAAAAAAAAAAAAAATTATAATAAAAATGCCATAAATGAATAACCTATTTTGTAGGCAATATTACTTTTGTGCAAACCAATCAATATACACTTATTGCGATTTTTTTTACCAAAAATATGTAGAAGAATACATATCGGCCTAAACTGAGGAAGAAAATTAAATTACATTTGGGATATCTATTATAGGAAAAAGTAAAAAATAATGTGTTTTTTTTTTAAATTGGCGCTATATTTTTGTTTATAGCGCAAAAAAATAAAAAACGCATAGGTGATCAAATACCACCAAAGGAAAGCTCTATTTGTGGGGTAAAAATTATCAAAATTTCATATGGGTACAGTGTTGCATGACCGTGCAATTGTCATTCAAAGTATTACAGCGCTGAAAGCTGAAAATTGGCCTGGGCAGGAAGGGGGTGAAAATGCTCTGTATTGAAGTGGTAAAATAAGTACTTTTGATTTTTCACATTTGTGTCACATAGACTTTCGCATGTTCGAATAAATTTTTTGCCTGTTCGCATGTTCTGCTGCTCATCCCTATCTGCTACTATAAGCAAAATAAAAATAGTGTCCTTGAATCATTCATTTTAAAGAACCGGTTAAAAAAAAACCTTCCTCCAGTCCCACATTATTATATTTCTGCCTGTCATCACAATTATTTTAATGCATTTTTGTACCCTCCAAGGCTTCCCCTGCCCTGGTCAAGTAAACATGGGCAGCAATGGCATGGCATGGCAATGCATATTGGGTAAAAATGGGTAAGCCAATTGGAATTTGTGTGGCCATCACATTTGATGCAAGACTAATTTTAGTCCTCTGGTCCTCACTGGCTTTTTCCTGTAAAAGAAGGCTGACGCTCTACTTTTTTTTGTAAGAGAAACCTCTGTGCCTTATTTTTCAATATTTGGTCTTGTTCGTACTTAAAGCAAAGTTCTACCCTGAATTATTTTTTTCATATTCAGACTCTTCTAAACCTATAAAAAAACATTTGGAGGAAAAGAAATTGTTATACTTAGCATAATCGCCCTGTTGCTATGTAGTCCTACTCTGACACTTCCTGGTCCGCGGAGCACCTTGTCACTTTCTCCCTCGCCTGTCCTTCTGAGAAATGATGTGTCATCATTTGCCAGGAGTCTGTGGGCAGCACTGTGATCAAAAATCGCGTTATTTCCTGTGCCACAGAACACACAAGAGGAGAGAGAGGAGGAGGAGGAGGATTCTGGCTGTGGAAATCTCAGAACTCATCCTGTCCCCACAGTGAGTGCAGAAGATGAAATCTCTTGAGAACACCTTAAAGAGAAGTTTATCGAATGCTTTTCCTGACTGAGGTTACAGTGTCGTGGAAAATGTAGTTTTGAGGCGTCTGTTGGTCAAGAGAGGAGCAGTGGAGAAGGCGACTGCCTAAATTATGCATTTCTGAATTTTTTTAGTCCTTGCCGCCCAGGGCTGTCAGCTTCCACATCCCATTGGCAATGTCTGCATCACATGGTGGAAGATTATCTAGGGGCGAGAACGGAGATGGAGAGCTTTCCAGTCGATGATCCACTGGCTTACTGGATCATGAGAATAGACCAGTGGCCAGAACTTGCCCAGTATGCTATTGTTTGACAGGTGCATATCATTGCAATTTTTGACAGCAAGGCCAATTCTTGCTTTTATCAAGAGTACCTCTATAGGGTTATGGTGTGAAGGTGCCACCAACACCCAAAGAACAATTTTTCCACACCGGTTATCTCTATCCAAAGTCTGTGGTAGAGACACCAGAATTTATCCAAAAAATCTCTAATCTTGTTCCCAGTGCACTGCATTGTGGTCTCATCATACAGACTGGCTCACCAAGCCGTTGCTTACAAAATAAAGAAAGCTTACAGGGAAAATTTTCCTTTTCTGGGCTTTATAAATGCAATTATTGCTGCAGCAGCTTTTATAAACAGTACAGATGTGCCACGTTACAGGTGCACTAAGGGGACCCCCCAGGCTCTATATTGAAAGGAATTTTTTATTTTTATGCTTTTACTTTAAGCATCAATAAATCACTGCTCATTTTAAAATGAAGTTTTTTTACAAACATTTTTTTCATTGATACATGTCCCTCAGGGCAGTACCTGGACCCCTATAATCATTGTACTTGCATATAAGCCTTCAAAATGGGCACTTTAGATTTTTCACTTTGGGTCCTATAGACTTCAATGGGGTTCGTTATTCAATTCTGAACTTTCTCAATGTTCGAAAGTTCAGGTGCGAACCGAACAGGGGGTCGTTCGGCCCATCCCTAGTCCTGTTCTTATTTTGAAAATGTGACTCCAGAGTTACCAATTTACGCAAGATGCAGAATCTAAGGAGCTGATTGGTGATGGACTTCAGTGCAGAACAGCTCCCAGGTTTCATCCCTCAAGTGCACTAAGGATTTTTTTTTTTTTTAGTTTCAATAGATTTTTATTGGAAACATATTCAAAACAAGAACAATAGTATCAAGTATAACAGTAAAGGTAATCAATATTTGGTATGAACAGAACATAAAGACATACATCTTTGTCATTTCAACATTTATTAACACTGCTTCTCCTTTTATTTCTCTAAATTAGTAATAAAGTAAAGGTGTATCTACCTCTGAGGTTATAAGATAGAGTCTGCTCATAGATATGTTCTTGGACATTCGACCCGTCCCCCCGGCGCCCCATTTGGGAACACACTGCGTCAAGAGGACGGCCCCCACGCCCTGATTTTCTATGTTATGTGACCCTTATCCTACATCTTTGTGATATTGATCCCATATATCAGTTGAGGATTTAGTGTATCATGTGATCTGTTAGCTTTTATGAGAAACAAGCCATAGAAGAGGAAACGGCTTATAAACAAATGTTTAGCAGTGTAAAGCATTTTTTTGTTTATGATGTATTGTCAGGAAGAAGTATAAAAACAAGAAATGGAAAAAAGGTAGAGTAGGAAAAGGTAGAGGGGGAGTAGAGGGTGTAGTGGGTGTAGTGCACATGAGATGTGGATTCTTCCTCCTTAGACAGGGAGAAGGTACTCTATTTAGCGGTTGTTGGGTTGTTTTCAGTAAACAAAGAGGCTGTCAAGTGGTACCATAACTGCGATACCACTCGACCCAGGGTTTCCAAGTCTGACACTTGGATGCGTAATTGCCTTGAGAAGCTGCGAACATGAGTTCGTATGAAATATGTAAGTTTGTGGTTTTTATCACATCTTTAAGGGTGGGGATCTCTAGTTTTAGCCAGCGTCTTGTAAGTTCTAATCTGGCACTAGTGAGGATCTGGGTAGTTACATGTCTCATATGGTAAGGTATTGTCTCTATTCCTAGTGAAAGTATGGCCAAGTATGGTTAGAGCATTGATGTTTGGTGATGTTTTGGATAATGCGGAAGATGTTAAGCCAATGCTTTCATATTTTAGGGCATGCCCATAGAATATGTGAAATAGAGCCTCTCTGACCGCAATTCCTCCAACATAACGGAGATGCGTCAGGGTTAAACCCTGCTAATCGTGTGGGGGTTAAATACCATCTAAGGTGTATTTTTGGTAAAGTTCCCATAAATTCACACATTTAGTAGCTTTGTATATGGATGAGATGGCTTGTTGCCATTGTTCAATGGTGTATGATATATTAAGATCAATTTCCCAAGTTCTCATAGTAGGAGATTTGATGCAAATCAATTTTGAATGGAGAAGGCCGTAGAATAGGGAAATACCCTTAATGGAAGACTTGGGGTTAGTCAAGTATAGGTAGATTTTCCAGGGGACTTCTGTGTTAATGTGCGCTATGGATGTTAATAGATGGGAGACTTGTAAGTATGTGAACTGGTCTCTAGGTTCTAGGTGTTTTTCGATCTGTAGTGCTCTAAAGGATTTTAACGCAGGACCTATATGAAGGTCACCTACGGTACTGATCCCCTTATGTGTCCAATGATTAATATTTAAGTCAGGTATCAGCAGCGCTTAACTCGTGATAGGTACCAGAATAGATTTCATGGGGATGTCTGTTTTTGGTAAATTTAGAATTAATTTCCATGCCGAAAGGCGGGCTTCCATAGTTGGTGAGAGCTTGGAAGGGCGGGGCATGTGTTCGTGGATCAGTAATAAGTCAGGTAGTCTATGAGTGGGAGCTTCGAACATTTCCAAAGCTTGCCATCTCGTTGTGTGGTTGCCAGGGAACCAGGATTTTAGTTGTGCTAAAATTGCTGCGTAATAGTAATCTTTTAATAACACATGCCCCACTCCTCCTGCTTCTTTGGTTTTAATTAGTTTGTGGAATGCACATTTAGCTCATTTAGCACATTTATTTGGCACTGGTATAGGGAGAGTTCTGAATAGGTATATAAGTTGGGGGAGTAGCATCATCTTGAATGCCGCAAGGCGCCCTGACCAGGTTGATTCTGTCTTGGATAGAGATTGCAGTTTTTGAGGTAGATTTAATAGATAATGAGTGTAGTTAGCTTCTACAATCTTGTTTGTATCTGCGGTTAGTGTTACCCCTAAGTATTTTATACCTTCTGTGGCCCATTTATATGGGAACTGTTTCTGAAGGCTATCGCCTGTGGGGTTATCTATTCCTAGACCTAAAATATACAATTTGTTTTCATTAACCTTGTAATAGGAGACTTTGTTGAATAAACTTAAGGCTTCATGAACCGCTGCCAGAGAGGAACCCACTTTTGTCAATATCATAATGATGTCATCAGCAAAGAGACTTATGCAGTGGCTATCTTGGCCTATGGGGAATCCTAGTATGTTCGGGTGGT
Organism: Lithobates sylvaticus; assembly: GCA_028564925.1. Taxonomy (NCBI): domain Eukaryota; kingdom Metazoa; phylum Chordata; class Amphibia; order Anura; family Ranidae; genus Lithobates; species Lithobates sylvaticus. The sequence goes on along the minus strand of CM053036.1, from coordinate 145,571,148 downwards.
TTCTAATGTAGATGGCTAAAGGTTCCATCAATAAGTTAAAAATGAGGGGGGATAGTCTGGTCCCGTTTGTAATATTAATATTAAATGGTGTGGAAATAGTGCCAGACATAAATACCTTGGCTGAAGGTTTGGAGTATAAAGCCATGATGGCTGAAAATATAGGGCCTGAAAACCCAAATGATTCTAATACCTTCGCTTGGTACAACCAATATATTCGATCGAAGGCCTTCTCTGCATCCAATGTTAAGAGCAGAGAAGGCCTTCGCTGCATTTTTGCTAGGTGAATTATATTGATCATGCGTCTGGTCGCATCAGAGGTTTGTCTATGTTTAGTAAAGCCTGACTTATCAGGGTGAATTAAAGTGGGTAATATATCCAGTAGGCGAGAGGCTATGAGTTTAGCGTAAAGTTTCAAGTCAATGTTTAATAATGAAATTGGCCTAAAGTTGGATGGGACAGTGGGTTCCTTTCCTGGCCTTGGCAGGGCGACCACTAGAGCTTCTAGCATTTTGGAGGGAAGAGGCCGAGGCAGCTGCTGTTACGAACACTGGAGCTAAGAAGGGAGTCAATATGTTTTTGAATTCTTTGTAATATTCACTACAAAACCCATCTGGTCCTGGTGATTTATTCATGGGTAAGGAGTCAATTGTTTTCTGAACTTCTGCTTCAGAGAACGGATGATTAAGAGATTGTAACTGTTGAGGTGACAATTTGGGTATTGACAGTTTCCCCAAGAAATCATTAATGATTTCAGGGGTCGGTTGTATAGTGGCGGTATCATCTTTTAAATTATATAGGGATCCATAATAGTGGCTGAAAGTATCCGCAATTTTTTGAGGATGGAATTCTTTCTGGTTGGTAGCTGGGTAAATAATGAAAGGTATTCTAGATTTGTATCTATGGCCTTGAAGGTTTTGAGCTAGGAGTTTCCCTGCCTTATTACTATTAGCGTAATAATTCATTCTAAGTCTTTTAGTAGCTTTTTCGAAGCTATCTAAAAGATGTAATCTGAGTTCATACCTAAGTTGCGTCAGTTTCTGGGAGATACCCTGGTCAAACGATGCTTTGTTTTGGGTTTCTAATTCTGAGATCTGTTTTGTTAGCTCTGTTGTTCGCTGCTGCCTCTGCCTTTTTGCCCTCGCTCCTATTTGGATAAACATACCCCTTATAAACGCCTTATGGGCGTTCCATAATGTAAGAGGACATTGCACAGAATTAGCATTGTCACTAAAAAAATTATTTAAATGTCTTGCGATTTGTTCTTTGGTGGCAGTCTGTTGCAGTAAAAAAGTGTTTAACCTCCACACTGGGCTGGGTCTGGGATGGGTAGCGTTGGTAAGTGTCAATACAATTGAAGCATGGTCTGACCAAGTTATAGAGTTGATACGGACATCTTTGGTGTTTAACAGAATCTGTTGGTCAACTATGGCAAGGGTTTTTTTTTTTTTTTTTAAATAGTGAATGTGACTTTCACTAAACATTCAATAGCAGCAAATCAATCGCTGTCACATAATACACATGGACCAGGAATATTCACCTGCGGTGAATGTTTGGTGAATGTCAGATTACCTGCTTTAAAAAAGACCAATATCTTTTCTTGGCACTTAACATAAAAAACTGACTTGTGTTTACATATTAGGTCCTACTTGGACAGCTCACCCATTGTACTGCAACTTCATAATTGTCTTTCATGTGTATCCAAAATTGTATTGCTTATTTTATTGTAGAAAACGAACCTGTTTTACTTGTTTCTGAAAAGTTTTGACAATTTTACCTGGATATGCTAAACTACCCCCTTGCTGCAGGTCATTTTTTTTTCCGAAAGTGTTAGGCGGGCCATACAGGCCCAAGTGGGGACACCTACACCAAAATATAGGCATTTGTTCACTCACACAAAGAGATCAACCTAACCAGGAATTAATTTATTAATTTATTTATTTTTTGTAAATTTCTTTAGTGTTAGTAGCGCCCCAAATTTTTCTATAACCACACCATACAGGCCACGGGCTGCAGGAAAGAAATTTGCACAATTCCCCCATAAACACACACAGTGCTGACAGGGGAATCCCTCCTGCTGATCAATTGTCTGGGGCGGGGGAAACCATCCCCGCTGGGAGAAGTCAGTGCGTTAGCCTCTAGCGATAGACGCAAGAGAATACAGCAGGCTGGTTGTACCCAAGTTGATCGATCAATCAACTTGGTACATTAAGCCCGCCCATTAACAGTTAAAATTGTGGCTGGCTCCTGCTGAACCGGCTGAGATTCAAACTATGTATGGCCGGCCTTAGTGTAACAAAACACTTGCCTTGTGTCTGAGCCCTTGCTCACACAATTGTCTTGCCACTGGCCATGTTTTACCTAACTGCCTCTGATATGCTACATTTGAATTTTTTCTTGTTTTTTTTCTTATTTACATGTCCTCCTGCTGGCCAAAGGGCTATTGTTCTAATATTTTTAAATAGCTGGGTATATGTAGAAATGGCTGGGAGATTGTGATGATTTGGGTGCACAGTGTTTTTACAAGAGGACGCAGTAAAGTGCTGTAATAAAAAGGCAGCTCTTGAATGGACTTTCAGAAACAACTGCCGTATGCGCTCCCAACTCCAAACTAAAGGTTTTCATTTAAAATAAAGGGAAAAGACCCCAAATTATGATAAACATGTATCCAAGGTGTTGACAATAGAAGAACTAGCTGTTACAGATAGATACAGTATAAATGTTGGAGTAACAGCGCTGTCTAAAAAGTTGAGAGTTAACACATATGCTATATAAAAGTGGCGTGTGTAAAAAAAAATTGTGAAACATAAATAAATTAATAAAATTAATTCCTGCTGCAACCTTATGTGAGATACACACAGAAAATGCAAGTAAAATAAAAATTGGCTGCGCTGAAATAATGGGGATCAATTAACCCACCAGTTGCGTGATCTAATGAAATTTATTCTACGTCTAATACTAGTGTTGTGATTTTAATGAAAAAAGTTTAAACTATCTAAATCTGAATTGTATGCCCACAACTCAGTGACAAGTGTGAAATAAATGAATTACAACTCCAAAATGCAAATAATAATATCATAAACATAAAATAATGAATCCGAGTTCAGTAAGATGGCATAGAGAACAACAGAGATCCAAGTATGGACAGATATCGCATTATAAGAGACAGTTCTATTCATGCAAAGGGGTCCACCACAAGATTCAGGATTCTGCTAATGACAGTTCACAGTGTTGTAACATCTGACACCCACAAAACGAGTGATTAGATAGCCAAAGTAAAGGTCCTCCACCAAAAGGCAAAATGGCAGCTTACCAGCTGATCTGATCTCTGTGTTACGAGAGACCAGATAGGCAAATGGCATACACCCCTGCCCGGGTCTTTATCGGAACTCCTCTGGACAACAGTCACCAAGCTTTTCAACTATAGTGGATCTCTCCTGGGGTCACGTGGTGACGGGCTCCACTGTCTCTTCTTCTTTACCATCACAAGGAGGTAGTCAGTCCTCCAGTTACCAGATCTAGAGCGACTTGCAAAGTCCAGAACAGCTATGGCAGTTGAACAGTCCTTGGTTTCTGTTGCAGGTAGCTTCCCTGCCAGGAGGCTTCCAGGCAGGGGACCGCTGTTCACTTTTGTTGCTGCACACAAAACCACCAACCACCATCCACCTTCTCCTCTACTAGTGGAGGAGTGTAGAGGAGAAGGTGGATGGTGGTTGGTGGTTTTGTGTGCAGCAACAAAAGTGAACAGCGGTCTCCTGCCTGGAAGCCTCCTGGCAGGGAAGCTACCTGCAACAGAAACCAAGGACTGTTCAACTGCCATAGCTGTTCTGGACTTTGCAAGTCGCTCTAGATCTGGTAACTGGAGGACTGGCTACCTCCTTGTGATGGTAAAGAAGAAGAGACAGTGGAGCCCGTCACCACGTGACCCCAGGAGAGATCCACTATAGTTGAAAAGCTTGGTGACTGTTGTCCAGAGGAGTTCCGATAAAGACCCGGGCAGGGGTGTATGCCATTTGCCTATCTGGTCTCTCGTAACACAGAGATCAGATCAGCTGGTAAGCTGCCATTTTGCCTTTTGGTGGAGGACCTTTACTTTGGCTATCTAATCACTCGTTTCGTGGGTGTCAGATGTTACAACACTGTGAACTGTCATTAGCAGAATCCCGAATCTTGTGGTGGACCCCTTTGCATGAATAGAACTGTCTCTTATAATGCGATATCTGTCCATACTTGGATCTCTGTTGTTCTCTATGCCATCATACTGAACTCGGATTCATTATTTTATGTTTATGATATTATTATTTGTATTTTGGAGTTGTAATTCATTTATTTCACACTTGTCACTGAGTTGTGGGCATACAATTCAGATTTAGATAGTTTAAACTTTTTTCATTAAAATCACAACACTAGTATTAGACGTAGAATAAATTGTGCAGATCTATGTATTCACAGATCTGTGAATACAGGGCACATAGGAAAATGTATCCCAACACTGCAATTTAAATAACAGTTTTTTAAAGTATATTTAAACCTAATCGCTAAAATCTCATATAAGCTTTAGCATGATAACATCACTTGGAAAGTCTTTTTTTTTTTTAATCGCTAGCTGTCTTGAAAATAACAGCTTGTGATACTGTTACAAAGGTCCTTGTTTTGGCACTTTGTGCTATGCAGTGACAACTGATATATAAATCCTGTATAATAATATATAAAGGCCCATGCATGGGCACATTGTGTTTTGTGTTGACTATTCTGTGTCCTTGTCTTCTACAATCTCCTGCCTGTAAATCCCCCTGTCACTGGCTCCCCCTAAGAAAGCTATACATTGTCCAGGCACATTCTTCTGTTGTCATCATTTAACAAAAAGCTTGATAAGACATTCAGTAAGGGTTTACATCTACTTTGACAGACCTGCCAGTGCCTACAAGCCCTACGCCAATCTCTCACTATGTAGTTTGTCAGCAGCAATCGCTGTGTTTCCCTATCACAGATAAGGCACATTATTTATTTGGTTGCTGTGGCCTCATCCTTTTATAGCAAGAGGACTAGCTTTACCCTTTTAAGTTTGATGACCTAAGTTTCAAGGACCAGGCAGTGCATTATGGATACAGAGAATTTAGCTTGGTGAATTTACACAATAATTCACTAAGACCACAAATTTCAACCTGCTGGACACATCACAAACCCATAGTAGTGGCAACCCTGTCCCTATTAAATTCCACTAAAATATACAAATACGGTTGCTCTCATTTCCAGAGGTCTAGTTTTTGGCACAAGGCTCCTGGGGTGAAGAACAAGTGGAAAATGTGCAGCTCCCATAATAAAGAAAACATCTGCTAACACTTCACCCTTCCATACCTAAACAGTAAAAT
>CM053036.1:145077476-145565312 GCA_028564925.1 Lithobates sylvaticus | reverse complement strand
ATTTGAACGATTCGTTCATTCGTACGAAAACGAAAACGATAAGCGAAAAAAAACAAAACGAATTGCACATGTCTAACGAAAAAGAGGCCTGTTATCTGATTCCAGACGCCCCTAAAACACGATAGTATATCAAGTTCTAAAAATCCACAAAAGTGAAACACAACCACCAGGGTGCCCCATCATTAGCGGAATTAACAATTTTTTCTAGGATTGGAGAATATTTAGATCATTTTCTCCAGCTTATTGCACAAAGTTATCCATCCTATATCAATGACAGTGGAGATCTGATAAATAAAATCAAAAATACAGTAGTCAATGAAAATTGCATACTGGCCAGCATTGATGTGGGCTCCTTATATACGAACATCAAACAAAAGGATGCACTTAATGCTGTTGAATGGGCTCTCAATAAGAAAACACAAGAATTTATGGTGAACACATTGAAATTAGCTATGGTAGGAAAAAAATGTTGGCATGATAAACAGTTTTTTTTTAAATTGTATTTTTATTTAGAATAAAGAACAAAAATACATGTACAACAGTGAGAACAGAGGGGTAATAACAACATGGATGAGAGTAGAGGTGATTGTAAAATAACGTACATTACATTAAATCTTGCATGTTTCATGTTACAAACTTCAAAGCAATCTAGGTATGCTTGCAGTGTTACCAGCAGACATCTTCAAATTTTAAAGTGCAAAAGAGTTGGGTCGAATAATAAGAAGGGGGTTAGGAAGGAGGAAGGGAAAGTAAGGGAAAAAAAGAAAGAGAATGGGGAGGATGGATCCAGTGAGAGTGCTGTACAATCAATAGACATAGGGCATATGCAAAGAAAAAAAAAAATGTAATTCACTGGGTGTAGTAAAGGCAAATTTTCCAGGGTACCCATAACTGAGGGAGGGGCACTCTGTCGAATTTTCATTAAAGTGTATGGACAGGGGGAGAGGGGTTTTGGGGGGTACCATGGAGACCTTGGGTAGGCTAGCCAGCGTTTCTAAGCTAACAGCTTAAAAGGCGTATATAAGGTAGGGGGAAAATTGTATGTTTAGGGGATCAAGGGAATGGCATTTGGATTGCAGTCTGAGTGGTCCCATAAGTCCCAGATTTTTGAGAATTGCGGGAGCATGTCATTAACTACTGCGGTGAGGCGTTCCATTCTATGGATTTGATCCAATATTTGCAGTGTCTGCGGGAGATCTGGTGGTGTGGTGGATAACCATTTGGAGGGTATAGCCCTTTTTGCTGCAAGGAGTATAAAGGAGGCTAATTTCTGGGAATGTTTGGAGAGGCCGGGAAATGGCAGGCCTAGAAGAAAATGTACCGGGTCTAGGGGAAGGGCCACTCCGAACAAGTCTTGCAAAAGAGTCTGGATAGAAAACCAATATGGTTGAATCAGGGAGCAGTCCCAGAAGATGTGGTATTGGGAACCAATGTCTCCCCGACACCTCCAGCATGTCCGAGGGAACTTAGGGTCATATCTGTGGATGAGTTCCGGGGTTCTGTACCAAAAGAGCATTATTTTATAGGCTGTTTCTCTGTGTTCCACACATCTGGATGATTTGGAGACAGCTTCCCAGATCCCCTGCCACTGATGTGTAGAGATGGGTCGATCACAGATCTGAGACCATTTCAGCATGTAGGAGTGGGATGTGTCTGTGAGAGGGATGGCACCGTGTAGTAATTTATAAATATCTGAAATTAAGTGAGTCTGATATGGACCCTGTGCACAAAGAAGTTCAAATGGGTTAGGCTTATCTAGAGTCAGGATCGGAGATTTAGAAGCAAAATAATGTTGAAATTGAAGATAAGAGTAGTATGATTGATTTGGGATCTGGTGTTTCTCTTGAAGTTTGACAAAGGGCATAAGAGTATGAGTGCGTGGGTGAACCAAGTTTCGGAGTTGAAAAATTCCGGCTTGGGACCAAGGAAGCATTCGAACCCGGGATAGACTGTCTGGGATGTCTGGGTTGAACAGCACATTTAATAAAGGTGGGCAAGGGGAAATTAATGAGTATCGGCTGGAGCACTGCCTCCAGATTGAAAGGGTGAAAAGCATCGGGTGTAAGCATAGACTCCTTAGTTGGCTTAAAGAGGATTGTAGTTTTGCCCAGATCATGGAGCTGGGATGTACCGGACTAGTGATGTTCATCTCAATTTCAGACCAGATACTAGAGGATTGTTTAGAGGACCAAGCAATGACCGGTTTGAGATGGGTGGCAAGATAATACTTGGTGAGGTCAGGTGCTCCCAACCCTCCCCTATCTCTAGGGGATAACATTACTGTGTTAGCTATCCGATGTGCTTTGTTATGCCAGATAAAATTAAGGAATGCTCTTTGGGTGGCTTTAAGTTGAGACATAGGGATGGAAATCGGTAGGGTTTCAAATAAGTACAAGAGTCTTGGGAGGATGGACATCTTCAGGACATTGATACGACCCAGGAGAGAGATGGGATAGGCGTCCCATTGTCTCAAGAGTCGGTCAATGTCACGGAAGAGTGGAGGGTAGTTAGCTTTATAGAGTGTAGAGTAAGTGGAGGTTAGGTTGATCCCTAAGTATTTGAGAGCGTCTGAACACCAATGATAAGGATAATTTTGTTTAAGGACGGCGAGTTCTGATGGTGGGATTAATATTGGGAGGGCTTCTGTCTTACTAGTATTAATTTTATAACCTGAGATAAAACTAAATTCTTTCAGTAATACTATAAGGTTCGGGAGAGATATGTGGGGTCTAGTTAGAGTTAACAAAACATCATCTGCGAACAGAGATAGTTTGTATTCTCTCTGGCGTAGGGAAACCCCACGTATGTCAGGGTGGTTACGTATGGCTGTGGCTAGAGGTTCTAAGCAAAGGATGAATAAGAGGGGGGATAACGGACATCCCTGTCTAGTGCCGTTACTTAAAGAGAATGAGGGAGATAAATAAGAGGACAATTGAACTTGAGAGGATGGGCGGGAGTACAAGGCCTGTAATGCTGATATGAAGGGGCCTTTAAATCCAAATTTGGAGAGCGTGGCAAACATAAAGGGCCAGCTGAGCCGGTCGAAGGCCTTCTGTGCATCGAGACTCAATAGGAGGGCTGGACGAGAAGTTCTGTTTAGTAAGTCTATGAGGTCAATGGTACGCCTCGTGTTATCGCCGGCGTGTCTAGCGGTCACAAATCCAACTTGGTCCTTGTGTATGAGTTTGGGGATTAAGAGGGATAGTCGGTTAGCTAAAATTTTGGTGAATATTTTATAGTCCGAATTAAGCAAGGCTATTGGTCTGTAATTGTCGGGGATGGAGGGATCTTTGCCAGGTTTGGGAATGACAGAAATGTGTGCGTGGAGGAATTGGGGATGTGGAATGGTCCCTTTAAATAAAGAGGCGTATAGTGATATTAAGTGTGGGCTTAAAATTGGTAAAAAGGCTTTGTAGTAGGAGTATGGCAGGCCATCAGGACCAGGAGATTTTTGGGTGGGAAGGTGTTTCACTACGTCAGCTAGTTCTTCAGGGGTGACAGCTGAATTAAGGGATATAAGGTGTTCGGGGGAGAGTTTGGGTATATGTAGAGATTCGAAAAAGGAATTTAATCTCTCTTGTGTAAAGTTGTAATTTGGGTCAGTTTGCAGACAGTTGTACAGTTGGTGGTAGAAATCTCCAAAGACTTTGGACATGGTGAGGGGGCAGTAAGTGGGGGACCCATCTGGTTGTCTAAGGAAGTCTGGGGCAGAGTGGAAGGGACGGGGTTTTAACCTGTTCACTAGTAGTCTGTGGGGTTTGTTTGAGTATTCGTAGAATTTTTGTTTGGACCATAGAAGAGCTTTATCAATCTTGTTTATTTTTAGTGATTTAAGTTGGCTGCGTAGCAAGACTACCTCTCGGAGCCTGGCCACCGTGGGGGAGGACAACAAGGTTTCCTCTGCCCTGCAGAGTTTAGATAACGTAGAAGTCTGCTGATGTGCTGCGTCTTTTTTTAGGCGTGAGCTTATAGAGATGCATTGTCCCCGCAGAACTGCCTTGTGTGCCTCCCACAGGGTGGAGGGCCCCGAGACCGTTCCTACATTGAGTTGGAAATATTCTGTTAAAGTGTTAGAGAGATGGGTGTTTGTTTCTGGGTTACGAAGTAAAGTCTCATTGAGTCGCCAGTGACAGGTTTTAGGGGATGCTGAGGCAAGGGCGATGTCAAGGGAGACGAAGGAGTGGTCTGACCAGGTTATGGGGCTAATTTCAGAGGCGACCGTAGAGGTCAGAAGGGGTGAAGAGACAAAGAAGTGGTCTAATCTAGAGTATAGCTTATGAGGATGTGAGTAAAATGTGTACTGCTTGTCTGTGGGGTGTTTAATCCTCCAAACATCTAACAGATTTCTAGCTCTGATTAGCTTTCGAAAGGCTTTGGAGAGATTATCAGGTTTCGTTGTGGTCGTGGAAGGGAATAGCACATGTCGATCTTTACCGGGAGACATGGTCATATTGAAATCTCCCCCAATGACCATGAAGGGTTGAGCAAATTTATCTAATGAGTCAAACATGGTAGAGAGAAACCGGATCTGGCCGGAATTTGGGGCATACACATTTACGATAGTAAGGGATTGTGTAAGGAATGAGCAGTCCAAGACAACAAATCTGCCCTGGGGGTCCAGGTGTGAAGCTTTAACACGTAAAGGGCAGGATCGATTAATTAGGATGGCCACTCCAGCCTTCCCAGAAGGATCTGAAGCCAAGTAGGATGTTGGGAAAATTTTACTGGCAAATTTAAAGGAACCCCCAGAACGGAAATGAGTCTCCTGAACCAGAATCACGTCTGCTCCAGAGGCTTTGAACTCCTTCAAAGCCAACCATCTTTTCTGAATAGAGTTTAAACCCTTGACGTTACATGTGTAAAATTTTAGTGCCATGACATGTTAATACATTGAAAAAGCAATTTATACAGTGCATTGAATGCATTTGGTGGGAGGTTCCATGGTACCTGAGGAAAATATTGGTTATAAGGTAACATTGCAATATGTGAAGTTAGTACAGCTTTAAAGTACAGACATTTTAAGTCTGTAGGAAGTCTTAACTGCAGGTCAAAAAAAAGGACCTGATAATAACAAAAAAATAAAAAAAACAGCATCAGGAGGGAGTTATAGGAAAGGGAACGGGGGAAGTAATAGAAAAAACTGGACCTCGTCCAGAACAAACCTGAGGGCACAACGGCCCCCAGGAAACCTAGGTCAAAGCCTAGGACTGAGAAGGGGAGCATGGAGATCTCCAAAAGATGGGGACGGGCTGTCCCCCACCGCTCTCCGATGGATGAGAGCTTCCGGTTTCATCACGTGAAAAAGTTAGGTCTCAAACTGCATAACAGTAAAAAAAAAAAAAAAAAAGGGAAACCAGGAAACGAAACAAAAAAGAAAACCTTGTGTAGATCTTCCGGCGGCGCACCCCATGGGCATCCCGGGGTGTGTGTTTTTCCACTAAAGAAGATGAGTAGACGTAAAACTTTGATCAGAAAAAGCCCATTCAAGATAATACTCAGGGTTGTGGTGGGTTGAACGATGATCAGGTCGGGAATTTGGAAGGATGTCGTCTCTGGGGTGTAGAATTGAACTTGGACGGCTTGTGTCTTGCTGGGGTCCAGATACGACTCGGTATATTAGATGGTTTTGGAGTAGCCGGGAGTGGAACAGGATCCTCATCTGGCAGAGGTGGTAGGTCTAAGTTTCGAAGGAAGGCGTCACTTTCCTGTAGATCTCTGAGGGAGTATTGTGTACCCTCTCGGGACACCGAGAGACGGAAGGGGAATCCCCATCGATATAGAATTTTGTGAGCTTGAAGGTGAAGCGTTAGTGGTCGTAGGTTCCTCCTCCTTGCCAGGGTAATTGGTGAAAGGTCGCTAAAAATCTGGATTTTGGATCCTTTAAAGTCTACCCTGGTTTGGTTGCGGGTTGCAATGGTAAGTGCCTCCTTGCTGTCATAGTAATGAAATCTTACGATCACGTCCCTGGGGTTGGCCCCTCCTGGTGGTTTGGGAGCGAGCGATCTGTGGGCTCTGTCTAATCGCCAATCTATGTCCGGGATATTAGGGGCTAGAGCATTAAACAGGCTTAAAAGGTAAGGTCTGAGGCTTTTGTCGTCGACTGTTTCAGGGATACCTCTGAATCTTAGGTTCTGCCTGCGTTCCCTGTTCTCCAGATCCTCCTGTTGGTTTTGGAGTTGGGAGACTGTTTGTTTCATAGTGGCGTTATCCTCCTCAAGTACTTGAACATATTGCACTAGTTCATCAAATTTAGACTCTAGCGTGTCTGTGCGTTCTCCCAGCTGTCCTATTTCCCCCCTCAGCTCTTTTGCAAGCTTTCCAACTTCTTGGGAGATATTGTGAGTGAGGGCTTGAAGTAGGGATTGTAGTTTAATGTCCAGAACCCCTTCTGTCAGGGGGGGTGATGATGCTCTCTGTGTGAGTGTGGGGGGTATATCAAAGAGGGAACCTGAGTCGGTTACATATTGCTCCGTTGTGTTCTGAGCAGGGTCTTGGCTATTTGAGGCTACGGGTGTGGGTCTATTCACAAAGCGGTCCATCGTGGTATGGGCCTTGGGTTTCAGAACTGCGGCGTACGTATGTCTCTGATCCCCAATTTTGCCCATGGGGTGCACAGCTGATCCGGGCGTCAAGTAGGGTATCTCCCGTGGAGAGTGAGGCTGTATAAGTGGTGACGGGAGATTCGGAGATGCGGTGCGGGGCGGAGCTCACATGCCTACCATCCCCAGAGGCCACGCATGCGCCCCATGAATGTGTCTATGATCTCCAATTTAGCCCATTGGGAGGGCGACCCTTGTGGGAGGCTGAGGAGGAGGTACCCGTGTACAGTGAGGCTATAGGTCAGTCAGCGGGGGACTTAGAGATAGCGAGACTCGCAGTGTTTTGCTCTTTGAGACCATGAGCATAGAATACAAAGGGTATGTTGCCGAGTCCCACTACCTTGTGTGATAGCTTTGAGGGATGTGTGGTTGATCAGGTAGTATACAAGCTTTGTGAGGATAGGATTAGCTTTGTGTCCCGGGAAGAGGCAGGGAGTGAGGCAGGGTGTCCCTGGAGTAGCAAGGTGGCCGCCTTCTTCCACATGTAGGCCGCAGCCGCGGGCTTTCCTAAGGGATGTCTGCTGGGTGGATGGGTTCTGTTAGAGTGGATTAGGGCAGAAACAGGATCTTGGAGGGACCACTACCTCTGGGGAACTTGACTGTGGGGTATATGCTATTAGGTACTCACTGTGCCCTGGAGAGATGGTTGTAGCCAAGCAACAGGCCTCCGGGTGTAGCAAGATGGCCGCTGTTCGTGGGTGTGAGGACAGGGCCTCGGCTGTCACCAGGGCTGTAACGTGCAGGAGAGTGTCTCCAATCTGTGATCCGAGGCTACTGATGGTGGGGGAGGACGGATGGAGTCCTTTTAGGAGATCCGCGGTCCCGATGGGTGACTGGAACGGCCGTGGAGCTCTCCCGCGGGCACGGGGCCTTAGGAAAGACCGGGGATCCTCTGGTCTCGCTAGGCCGCACAGGGCCGGGCCCGGCCGTGGCGTCCACGGGCGTCTCGGAGACTCGGTACTACCCCCGGAATGCCCCAGACAGGTGGGTGAGTGGCGGGAGGGGTCGGATGGAGGTCTCTTACCTCCTAAAACAGTCTTTTTAAAGGATTGCCTGGGTGGCCTGTAGGCCGCAAGATGGCGCCGGACGCCTCGTGTGTAGAGCCCGCTGTATGGCAGAGTGCGGTCTCGGGCTGTTGTAAACTCCCAAATAGCGTGCCCTCAGGGTAGGGTAAGATGTCCTGTAGGTTCCCCGGGGTGTATGTAGCTTGTTTGGGGTATATTAAGCCGTTGATGGTGTTGGATGGCAATTATTTGTGCGGAGCACAGCTTCCACACTTCTTCCTCTATCAACGTCCGGACACGCCCCCCATGATAAACAGTTTTATGTACAAAAAAGAGGCATAGCAATGGGAACGAAAAATGCCCCGACAGTTGCTAACATTTTTGTTAGTAAATGGGAAGCTGAGAACCTCCATAATAACAGAAAACAATAACTAAAAGTCTACCAATGGTATATAGATGATATTTTCATTGTATGGGAGGGGTCCGAAGCAAAACTAAAAGAATTTTTAAAGGAAATAGATGTAAACAGGTACAGTATAGCCCTTTTAGCAGAGTATAACAAGGACAAAGTACATTCTTTGGAATTGGAAATATACCACCAAAACTATAGGCTGTGCATGAAATTATACTTTAAAAAAAAAAAACGATCAGAATGAATACATCCCAACAAGCAGTGGACACCATCCTAGATGGTACCAAAAAGGTAACTCACAAGAATAAAAAGAAACTGTGACCTTAAGGCAGACTTCAAGATGCAAGCCAATACCATCATAGATAGATTTGAAGAAAAAGGATATAAGGAAGATAAGCTGATCAAAACCAAGCAGCAAATTAAATCTATGAATAGGAAACAATTACTAAAACCAAAACAAAAGAATCAGAAAAAAGATTATAGCTTAGTCTTTAATACAGTAGACAGTATAAAATGATGGAAAGAGCTTTAAAAAAACACTGACCTATATTACGTAGGGACCTCTTTTTAGAAAAAAAAATCCCCCAAAAACCCACAGTTCATATATAGATGCCCTCCCATTCTCAAAAATAGATTGTTAAAAAGCATTCCGGACTATTTAGGGGTAAATAGTCACTTTCTTGGACCAAATCATTTTTTTTAGATGTGGTAAGTGTATGACATGCAAAACGTGCCCGTGCCAAAGAAAAAACACACATTTCCAATTAGACAATGTGCAATTTGTTTTTCTCCAAATTTCGACAAATTCCTTAATTCGGAAATATCCAAATTAATGAAAACCCATTTAGAAAATTTTTCTGAATATTCATAAATTTGAATATTTGAAGATTCGTAAATTTGACTATTTGTAAATTAGTAAATTCATAAATTTGAATATTCGTAAATTTTTAAAATTCACAAATTCAAAATGCAAAAATTCAAAAATCTTAAAATTGGAAAACCCGAAATGTTTTAATAACTAACTAATAATAACTTACCAATAATAACTTACCTATTACTAAATATTAAATTATACGTATTGGAATTTCCTTTCAAATTTGTCTATTAGTGAATGTAACGAATATGTATTTATCCCAAGTTACAAATTGTCCGAAATAACAAATGCCGCATCTAAACTAATGGAACATAACAAATTAATAATAATAAATTAATAATAATAAAACATTTTTATTGCTATTAATTTATTCCGTTTCATTTGTTTACATGCGGTTTTTCGTTATTTCAGATAATAATTAACGTTAGATAAATTCGTATTCATTATGTTCAACAGACAAATTTGAAAGGAAATTCCATTATCTATAATTTAATAGTTATTAGTTATTATTTCAAATTTCTAGATTCTTGTTCTTTGAATTTACCGGATTTTCTTTCTCATTTTTGGATTTTTGAATTTTGAATTTCAGATTTTTCGAATTTATGAAAATTCAAAAATTTGAAAGTCCAGAAATTTGGAAATTCAATAATTCTGAAATTCTTAAATTTCGAAATTGTCGAATTTCTGGATTTTCAGACTTTTGGAATTTCAAATTTACAGAATTACGAATTTTCGAATTTACGAATTTCATTCATAATGAATGACCCGAAAAAAACAAACAAAAAAAAAATGAATGAAACGAAAATTGAAACAAATATATTTTTTGGCTGTGCACATGTCTATTTACAATCAAAACAAACAGGAGAAGAATTTGAAGTAAAAAAGTTAATCACGTGCTATAGCACCCATCTCACTTATTTGTTGGAGTGTACGAGTGGGTTACAGTACGCGGGAAGAACCACCAGAGTATTGAGAGTCCAATTGAGAAAACACTTGAACAATATAAAAAGGGTCATTATACTGCGGCCGTTCGGCTCTTTCACCCGAACTGCCATAGCTGAGATAGTGGGAAAGAGAGCCAGAATGGGGATCTGTCAATGTAAACAGACAGATCCCCATTCTGACAGGGGAGAAGAGAGAAATCTGCTGTTTATAGTAATTAGGAACAGCGATCTCTCTCCTCCTCCAGTCATTCCCATCCCCCACAGTTAGAAACACCTCCCAGGGAACACATTTATCCCCTTGATCGCCCCCTAGTATTAACACCTTCCCTGCTAGTGACATTTACACAGTAATCAGTGCATTTTTATAACACTGATCGCTGTATAAATGTCAATGGTCCCAAAAAAGCGTTAAAAGTGTCCGATCTGTCTGCTGCAATGTCGCAGTCCCACTAAAAATGGCAGATCTCCGCCATTACTAGAAAAAATTTAAATAATAAAAAATGCCATAAATATATTCCCTATTTTATAGACGCTATAACTTTTGCACAAACCAATCAATACACTCTTATTGTGATTTTTTTTTTTTTTTTTACCAAAAATATGTAGAAGAATACATATTGGCCTAAACTGATGAAGAAATTCGTTTTTTTTTACTTTTTTTGGGGGTATATTTATTATAGCAAAAAGTAAAAAATATTGTTTTTTTTTTTCCAAAAATTATGGTTTTTTTTTGTTAATGGCGCAAAAAATAAAAACCGTGGAGGTGATCAAATACTACTAAAAGAAAGCTCTATTTATGGGAGAAAAAGGACGTTAATTTTGTTTGGGTACAACTTTGCACGGCCGCGCAAATGCTAGTTAAAGCGATGCAGTGCCGCATCGCAAAAACTTACCTGGTCATTAAGGGGGAAAATCTTCCAGTCTGTAAGTGGTTAAATATCATAGCCTTTCAGAGCACTTCAGAAAATACCATGGAAGGAACCCTACACAATTAAAATTGTGTGCCATCGACAAAATCAAAGAAGTAATAAAAAGCAGGAGATTTCACAACACAAAACATTTTGGATACGTAAATTGAGATCTATGATTCCAACAGGCCTGGATGTAGAGTTATACATTGTTTTATATATAATTATTAAAACATTTTTAGTCAAATTTGTTTAAATAGATTGCTACTAATTTATTTAGACCCCCAAAAACATACTGTGTATATATTTGACATATCCTAATTACCATGTAAGGGAAACAGAAAGCAAGACAAGGTAGTTTTTTTTCGGAAACAGACAATTGTCCTAATTATTTGTGTTTTCATCCCATTTAAAAAAAAAATACCTTTTTTTTTCTTTCTTTTTTTTTTCTTTATACCTAAAATTGTGTTACTTTTTTATATTGCTCTATTTATTTATTTTTGTTATTTTTGGTTATTGTTATAAAAGTCACCAGCCATTAGGAGACTCAGCCTTTGATGATGCTCCCGGGGTGGAGTGAAATGCATTAGGTACAGGGACTTTTGTTGACGTCATTTCCTGGATTTTGGAACGCAAATCACGGATTGCACTGAATTTTACATTACACAACATGTGAGTGGTTATAACTTTATAATAAAGCCTTTTTAAAGGATATCATGCCATGTATGCTCTATTTCTTATCCTATGAGTACGTCCAACTACTGGAGCCGAGTGGAAGAGAAAAAGATGCATCTAAAAAATATATATTTTGCCAGTACAGGCAATCTTTACACGGACAGCTGGTGAGTGTGGGCACAAGAAATAATATATTATTTAATCAAAAAATAAAATGCGCTAGTCAGTGAATATAACACTCACATAATGCTGTGACACACTAAACAAGTGAATAAAATAAAGTGCAATGTGCAAAAAGCTCACCGTATCCTCCTCTTAGCTCAGCACCCTGAAGGTTGTCACCCAGCTCAGCACCTCTCACAGACACCCTGCTGGACTAAACGTCACCTCTGAGCTCCTCGCCTGCCTTGCAACTTCTTCAGTTGGATTGTATAAGCAGAATCTGGGAACACCAGAATCCAGAGGAAGCATACGGACCACAAGAATGTACCTGTAACCCCCACTTCTCTTCTAAGGGGATAACTTAAGAGGACTTGGATATTCACATTGGACTGGCAAAGGTGACCTTTGTAATCGAGCTCCTGGGAGGTCTGCGAGACAGAAGCTAGAAGCCCTGATTGATGTGATTTCACCCAACCCGAGGTCCGAACACTGAGAGATTACCAGCTTTGTGAAGGTCCTGCTGTGAGGGGTGACAACAGTGAGGGATTCATCCACCACTTCATTGCCCTTGGAGGTTACTTTCTTACTACCTCGCAGAGGTTATTCTACCTGCCTGCGTGACCATCCTAGAGATAGGTGCTTCCTGACCATTTGGTTAGAGTCCCTGATTACTTAGGTGGTATGCCACTGAAAAATCCTGTATTCAGTCACTCGTGGTGTAATACACACGTATTCTTGGACCATTTGTCTCCTTTTTTTTTCTTTTTATTCCAAAGACTCATGTTTTACTAACGATTTCATCATCTGCTTTTTACACATTGCCCTTTATTTTTATTCACTTTAGTGTGTCACAGCTTTATAAGGAGTGTTATATTCACTGACTAGCACAATTTATTTTTTGCTTATGTATGTTACCTTGTTATATATCATTTGGTTTTATTGCTGCAGTCATTGGTTTTCATTTCATGTTTAGATTATTTTAGCACGGTATAGCACTCTTTTTTACTATTGTCATATATTATTGCACGGATTGCACCTCATAAAGAACTTTTTCTGTACGCATGACACTTTAAATGAATCATCGCGACATTGAAGGATCACAGCACCTTATGAACTTTTATGCAATGTTTTGTCATTTGTTATAACAGATGTTGTTGATTATATGGTAGATATTGTACATTAATTGTTTGTTCCTGGGTTTAGATGATAAAAGGTTAATCTGTGTTGGTGTGTTTGTATTTAGTGATAGTGAAATTCTGCAATCCCTGTCATTCTAGAGCAAAACTGGACAAGTATACTAATGTTTTATATCTGTTGTCTACTGCAGTAATGTGCTTTGGATCTGAAAAAAAGAGCATAAATAAAATATAATTCTATTATATTTATAACATCCCAGTTGGAGATGGGATTATTCCACCATAGGTTAAAGCCTTTGAAGTGAAAACAATGTGGGTATTGAAAAATAAGAACACAGCTGCCAATTCCACTGTTTATTTTCCTGCAGTAACTGTCTTGTCTGAAGTAACTACAGCCTAATAATAAACAAAATATGGTTAGCTAAAGTTTGAAGATCCTTATAAAAGTGAGCATAAGAGAGTGAACTACAGCTCATGAATTTAAAAAGAAAATACTATTATCTGCTGCAGTTTGAAGTAAGACTTAAAAGGATTTGCACTTTGCCTCCATGTTCTACACTTTTTTTTGGCAAGATTTTCTAGAACAATTTTGGAATATTTTGTTTTATAGTTGAAAGGCTTGTAGAATACATAGCAAACTACATAGCAAATATTAAAGAGAAGTTAAGTTGATACTGGGCCGCAGACGCACATTCTGTAATGTGCAAGTAAGCACATTATGGAAAGCTTACCTCCTCCAGCAATGAAGGGCCCATGCTCCTTTCCACCATTGTCTTTGAAATTCCTTCCAGAGTCAGCATCTTTTTTTTCAGCCATTGGGCAACCAGTGATGATATAACTCCCACTCCGGTGTTACATTAACCTGACACTTATCTGAACTCTGCTCCAGGTGCTGGCAGTGAACGATTTAAAACAAATTGCTAGCAGATGAAGTACACTAGAACTAAAGAATAAAAAATAGACATGTGCGATTCGGTTCGTAACGAATGGATTTTCGTACAAATTTGTTAGTATTCATACATTCGGATCAATTTGAACATTCGAATAGCTGAAAGAACCAAAATATGAAAATTACAAAAATACAAATAAGAAAAATAACGAACACGCAAAACTACGAACTTACGAACGGACAAACTTACGAAAATAAATACAAAACTCCGAAATAGTAAAAGAAAGAAAATGACCTCTATAACGTATGATTTACATTTCGTATTTTCAATCCTTTGTCTCTTCATAATTTCATATGTTCGTATTTTCATTCGTATGTTCGTAATTTAGTTTCTTCATCTGTTCGTAATTTTGTTTGTTCGTGTTTTCAAATCATTCTTTTCAAATGGACAGTGTAAGTGTATCTTAATATATATGTTCGTAATGTATGTTCGTAATTTCGTGTTCTCGAATCGTTCTTTCGAATGGGCAGTGTATTAGTGAGTAGGGATGAGCCAAACACCCCCCTGTTTGGTTCGCACCAGAACCTGCGAACAGACCTAAAGTTCGTGTGAACTTTAGAACCCTATTAAAATCTATGGGACTCGAACGTTCAAAATCAAAAGTTCTAATTTTAAAGGCTTATATGCAAGTTATTGTCATAAAAAGCATTTGGGGACCTGGGTCCTGCCCCAGGGGACATGTATCAATGCAAAAAAAACTTTTAAAAACTGCAGTTTTTACGGGAGCAGTGATTTTAATAATGCTTAAAGTGAAACAATAAAAGTGTAATATTCCTTTAAATTTCATACCTGGGGGGTGTGTATAGTATGCCTGTAAAGGGGCGCATGTTTCCCGTGCTTAGAACTGTCCCTGCACAAAGTGTAATTTCTGCAAGAAAAAAACCTATTTAAAATCACTTGCCCCCCAAGTTTTTTTTGCATTGATACATGTCCCCTGGGGCAGGACCCGGTCCCCAAACACTTTGTAGGACAATAATTTGCATATAAGCCTTCAAAGTTAACACTTTAGATTTCTCCCATAAACTTTTACAGGGTGTTCCGCGGCTTTTCGAATTTGCTGCGAACACCCCAAATAGTTCGCTGTTCGGTGAACAGGCAATGTTCGAGTCGAACATGAGTTCGACTCAAACTCGAAGCTCATCCCTATTAGTGAGTGATGGATCTTAATATCTTTAGACAATCAGCCATTTTGTTTCTGAGTCACACTGCATTCCTGAATCTTTTTAGATTCAGTTGACGAGTCAGGTCTCTTGACTGAGGGAGTGAATTGGAGTAAGTACAGGACTTATTAGAAAAGCAATCAAATGATTATTATTCTTTATTTCCTATGAAAGTACGAATCAACAAGGCAATCTCACAAAAGTAACAATTACTAAATTGCAAGTAGTGTACCGAATAAACGAAAATTATTATCTAACAAAATTACGAATTTCAAATCAAAGAAAAGTAAACTAACGGAATTACGAATCATTTTGTATCAACGAAAATAAAACTGTTACGAAAAATACGAACGAGTCACGCAACTCACCAAACAAGGAACCCGCTTCCGGAGGTCTCCCGAGGCCCAAGAGGCCTTTGAGGCCTTAAAAGGACTCTTTACCTCTGCGCCTATCCTCAGACACCCGGATTCCTCCCTGCCATTCACCCTGGAAGTGGACGCATCCGAAATCGCTGTGGGGGAAATACTGTCCCAGAGGCAAGGAGCCAAATCCCTGCTCCATCCCGTAGCCTTCTTTTCCCGCAAGCTATCTACAGCCGAAAGGAATTATGATGTCAGAGACCGAGAGTTGGCGATTAAAACCGTGCTAGAAGAGTGGCGCTATCTCCTGGAAGGAGCATCTCACCCCATCTTAATATTCACAGATCATAAGAACCTAGAATATTTGAAATCTGCAAAAAGGTTGAAACCCAGACAAGCCAGGTGGGCACTCTTTTTTTTCCCCGATTTACTTTCCATGTAACGTACCGTCCCGGCTCCAAGAATGTCAAGCCAGACGCCCTGTCAAGGATGTTCCATAAGCACAAGGAAGATTCCCCCCAGACACCATTCTTGCTCCCGGGAATTTCCTTTTGCTCCAGGAGGATCTACTCTCCCGGCTTAAACGTGCCTCTATAGGGCAAGTACCCGCCTCTGAAACCGGTTTGCAAGCTAAGGACGGGTTGCTATGGCACAAAGACAAGATCTATATCCCTGAAGGCCTACCAGTGACTGTCCTGGAGTTATGCCACGACCACACGTTGGCCGGGCACTTCGGTGTCGCTACGACCACCAACTTGGTACAACGTACCTTCTGGTGGCCTCAACTGCAGGTCGATTGCAAGTTTGTAGACACCTGTACCACCTGTATCCGAAACAAGAACCCTAAAACCAAGGCTTGGGGTCTACTCAAGCCCCTGTCTGTTCCAGCACGGCCATGGAGGATGTTGTCCCTCGATTTTATCGTGGAGTTGCCCCCAGCGGAAGATCATACTACGATCCTTGTAGTTGTCGACCGCCTGTCTAAGATGGCACACTTTATCCCCATGAAGGGCACCCCCTCAGCCCCAGAAACCGCACAGGTATTCATCAATGAAATTATCCAGGTTTATTGGGTGCCAGCCAACATAGTCTCTGATCGAGGGGTGCAATTCACCTCTCGATTCTGGAGGTCCCTTTGCCAGGCCCTGAATATCAAGCTTTCCCTCTCGTCTGCTTACCATCCTCAGTCCAACGGGCAAACTGAAAGGACGAACCAAACTCTGGAGCAGTATTTACGCTGCTTCTCCTCCTTTGCCCAGGACGACTGGATCTCCCTGCTGCCAGTAGCCGAATTCGCCTACAACAATGCCACCCACTCTGCCACCAAAAAAAAAACCTTTTTTGCCAACTACGGTTTCCACCCTTCATTGCTGCCTAACTTTCTCCCCGATTGTACCGTGCCAGCAACCAATAACAGGCTTCTGCAGGAAACCATGGCCAGGACCCAGGAACACAATAAAGCAACCTTTGACAAGAAGAGGCGGGGGGTGCTGGTGCTTGCCCCTGGTGAACTGGTGTGGTTGTCCACCATGAACTTGAAAATGGCATGTCCCTCATGGAAATTTGGCCCCAAGTTCTTGGGTCCCTTCCCAGTCAAAAGGAGGTTCAACGAGGTGGCCTATGAGTTGGAGCTTCCGGAGTCACTATGGGTGCACCCTGTGTTCCACGTATCCTTGTTAAAACCCTCCACTGCCAACCCATTCCCCAGCAGAAGGTCTGCCCCTCCAGACCCAGTCTTAGTAGACGGTGAGGAGGAGTTCAAAGTGGAGGCCATCCTGAACTTCAGGAAAAGGCAAAATCAAAATCAGTTTCTGATCAAATGAAGAAAATTCCTTGGAGCCCGAGGCGAACATCCACGCTAAGAGTCTAGTCCAATCTTTTAAGAGAGCCCATCCTGAGAAATTTGCCCGAAGGGGCATCCGGAGGCTGCCCCTTGGAGGGGGGCAATGTCATGAAGATCCTGCCAGTAACCGGCGCACGGGATTCCCTGGCATTCGTCCGCGGGTACCACTGCGCGTGCACGTGCGCGCACGAGAGCGCGTGTGGGAAGACGGCTGCGCGCCCCTGTTGGCGCCAGATAGGCTATTTAAATCTGCCTGTCACAGACGGTCCCGGCTGTCTGCTCTATAGCGCTCTGTGCCCTGATACCTGATCTAAATTCCTACCTGTGATTGAGCCGGCTTTCCTGTGACCCTTCTGCCTTCTGCCTGTACCCGACCTTGGCTTGTCTGTGACCAATCTACTGTTTGCCCCATCTGTACCTTGCTGCCAGCCTGATACCTGACCCGGCCTGTTTGACCACCCAGCCTGACTATAGGATCCAGTCTGCTGTGCTGTTCCAGTGTGCTCTGCTGATCCAGTGTGCTCTGCTGATCCAGTCTGCTGTGTGTATCCAGTCTGCGGTGCTGATCCAGTCTGCTGCGCTGTTCCAGTCTGCTCTGCTGATCCAGTCTGCTTTGCTGATCCAGTCTGCTGTGTGTATCCAGTCTGCTTTGCTGATCCAGTCTGCTGTGTGTATCCAGTCTGCTTTGCTGATCCAGTCTGCTGTGCTGTTCCAGTCTGCTCTGCTGATCCGGTCTGCTTTGCTGATCCGGTCTGCTTTGCTGATCCGGTCTGCTTTGCTGATCCGGTCTGCTGTGCTGTTCCGGTCTGCTGTGCTGTTCCAGTCTGCTTTGCTGATCCAGTATGCGGTGCTGCTCCAGTCTGCTTGCTGATCCAGTTGCTGTACCTACCTCGTCCGCTGAGCTGATCCAGGGATCTCTCTCTACCGGTCTAACGATCCTGCCAGGCACCCGTGCCCCTCCTTACTCCTGGGTCTCCTGTCACCTTACCAGGGAGCCGGGAGTGGGAGCCGCAAGGGAGGCTCACTTCTGCAAATTCAGACTCAACACCACTAGGTGCGTGACATTCCCGAAATAAGTAACTGTTCAGGGGGGTGGAAGATATTCGGCTAGGAGATAGGTTAGGATCCCAAGAACGAGAACAGGCCAGGGAATTACTCCAGGATCGGCAGGAGATGTTCTTGGCACTCCCTGGGTACACTCACATAGCTGTGCACAAGGTAGAGACCCCCGGGCGGAAGCCCCTAAGACAACCAGCCTATAGGATTCCGGGAGCCGTGCAAGAAGGGATGAGAGCAGAGATTAGGGAGATGCTCGAGTTAGGGGTGATCAAACCATCAGCAAGCCCCTGGGCTTCCCCTGTAGTATTAGTCCCAAATTGGGATGGCGCAACCCGATTTTGTGTGGACTATAGGCGACTGAATGACTGTACTGTGACCGACACCTACCCTATGCCCCGAGTCGAATTGCTGGACAAAATAGCTCAGGGACACTATCTGAGGACTATTGATTTGTGTAAGGGCTACTGGCAGATCCCCTTGGAAGCGGAAGCAATTTCAAAGTCTGCCTTCATCACCCCATTCGGCCTTTACCAGTTTTGGGTAATGCCATTCGGGATGAAGAATGCTACGGCTACTTTCCAGCGGATGATAGATGATCAATGGTCAATGGTCTGCAAGATTTTGCATGCGCATATCTTGACGACATCACAATCTATAGCCAGACATGGGAGGAACAACTTGGACACTGGGGAATAGTGCTAGATAGGATAAAAGCTGCAGACCTGACCCTGAAGCCAGACAAATGTAATTGTAAGAGAACTACTGTTGCGCTCCGGGCACATCTGCGCACGCATGTGCGCATAAGACTGTAATCGCGGGCACGCTAACACACGCGCCAGTGCGCGCCAATGTGCGCATCAATGCTTGCGCTAATGTGCGCACGCTAATGTGTGCACGCTTATGTGCGCGCGCTAATGTGCGCACGCTCGTAGGTGCGCTCCTGCGCACCTCTTTGGTGCCAGATGGCCTATTTAAAGGGCGCACTGACTTGTAGCAGATGCTGACCTATCTTCAGCTGTTCCTGTACCCGTTCCTTGTGATTCCTGCCATTACCTGCCTGATCTCAGTTGCTGAACCCCTGGCTTGTCCTGACCTTGCTTCTGGATTCTCCTCTATCTCTGACTGCTGGCTCCTGACTTCGGCTTTCTGATTTGACCCTGCTCCTGCCTGATGATTTGGTACCTTGCTGCCCGCCTGCTTCTGAACCCGGCTATTCCTGTGACTACGCTCCTGTCTCCTGTTTGGCTCCAAGATGTCATCCTGGTGTCCGCAGCTCTGTTCCTGCAACCTGCTGCAACTTCCTGCATCTCCAAAGACGCAGCATCTACCTCAAGCTTCCAGGGCTACATCTGCAGGCACTTCTGTTCCTCCTTTCCCTTGGGTCCTTCTGTCACCATCATCAGCGGGACCCAGGTTGGAGATACAAGGGAGGCCAACCTCGTCACTTCAGACTCCGACCAGGTACGTGACAGTAATATCGGGTTGTCTGAGGTGCAATATCTGGGACATAGAGTGGGATGTGGGAAGCAGAGGCCAGAACCTGCAAAAATTGAGGCCGTCCTAAACTGGCCAGTTCCCAGAACCAAGACCCAGGTACTTGCATTTTTAGGGAGAGCAGGGTACTACAGGAAGTTTGTATCCCACTATAGTGACATAGCCAAACCCCTAATGGACCTGACCAAAAAGACTCTCCCTAGACAGGTCCTGTGGTCCCTGGAGTGCGAGACAGCGTTTCATCAGTTAAAAACCGCCCTAACGCAAGCTCCCATACTGGTGGCACCCGATTCTAACAAACGCTTTGCTGTCCATACAGACGCCTCCATGTTCACACTGGGAGCCATACTAAGTCAAGTTGGCGACAGCAGGAAAAAGCACCCAGTGCCATATCTCAACCGCAAGTTGTTCCCCCGTGAAGTTGGATATGCTGCCGTGGAAAAAGAGTGTTTGACCTTAGTCTGGGCTTTAAAAAAGTTGCAGCCCTACATGTATGGATGCTCTTTTATCATCGTGACGGACCACAATCCCTTGATATGGCTAAACTGGGTGGCAGAAGAGAACGTCCGATTAATAAGGTGGAGCCTGGCTTCGCAACCGTACAATTTCACCATACAATATCAGCCATGGCCTCAAAACAGGAATGCCGGAACAGGGTTATCCCGGCAGACGGACCTGGAATCTTAAGACTACTTTTCCAACATCCTCGAGTTGACCCATTCGGGGGCCCACTGTGGCTGATGGACTGTTTCCCAGGGGGGAGTATTGTCATGATCCTTGGAATACTGAAGTATTTCTCCTTGAGTCTATTACACAGTGTTGGGTCCTACGCCCTGTCTTAAATCTAACCCCCTCCAGACGACTCTGTGGTCTGGAAGGAAGGTATTGTTCTGTGTTTGACCGTTTATTTGCTTATGTACTTTTATTATCTCCTGGGACTTCTCTGTGTCATTACACATATCAGCCCTCCTATTCAAGCTATTAGACCAATCCCTGCTGACCCTGTTTCAAGTCCTCATTTGCATGGCCAAAAGGACCTAAGTAAGGACTAGAGTGTACTTTACAATTGACCAATAGGAAAGTGGTTGGGCAGGGTGTTCAAACTGCTATGTAAAAAATTGTGCTGTGTGCATCCAATAAACTTTAGATTCCTGTTTGAACTTACATACAGCCTGCCTGGTGTTTGTTCTGAGCTATAACAACTGGATTCGAACAGCAAATAGCTGTAGTTCGAATCCTGAAGCATCGGCCAACCGAACTATCAGACGTTGCAATCTGATCCAATAGCAGTAGAGGAGTATCGGGAG
This sequence comes from Lithobates sylvaticus, assembly GCA_028564925.1. NCBI lineage: Eukaryota > Metazoa > Chordata > Amphibia > Anura > Ranidae > Lithobates > Lithobates sylvaticus. The sequence continues at coordinate 145,544,426 of CM053036.1, read as the reverse complement.
AGTGGAACTGAGCGAGCAGGGGGTCATTACAGTTTTCATCATTTGAAATTTGTGAGCATCAAACAAAACACTTCAAAACATTGAAATTCTAACATACTTTCACAGCTCAGCATGAGATAATTTAACATATTTATTTCCTGTGTTTTTGTATCCTGCTGTAGGAAAGTGATTGAATCTTCTATAGATGAAGGCATAAAATTGTAGTCTCATCTAAATCATGTTTTGTATTTGATATCGATCTTGTATTCATTTTATTAATTGTAACTTTATCTGGAATTGCTGTTTTTTTTATATACAGTATGCATGAAGAGTTTGTTTGACTTTGGAAACAAGCACAATGTTTGGTTCAAGTCAGGGGCTTGACATTAAAATGGAACTGAAATTATTAGGTTCCTACCTATGGCTCCCCCTCACCCCAGCCAACTTATTAGCAATAAAAACGTCTTAAGATTAAAAGCTAATTAATACTTGCATGGTGCTTTTGTGTTTATATCTTTATATCTGTTGGACACAGTACATTCACAAGCTGTCTACATTGACTTGCACTGCTCATTCATGTACTAATGTGATTAATATTTAGTTTTAAAATCCCTGTCATGTCCACCGTTGCCTTTCAGAACTGAACATTGACATCTTGTCATACACTGGATATATAGTATGAAGACAGCAAAGGTTATTCAGGAATTGTCATATCTATTGTTTTACAATGTTGCCAACAAGTTCTTTCTTTCCTACAGTATTAGCAGAAAATATTAACACATTCTTCAGGAGGGTCCTGAGAGGACCCTGCTGCTGGACAGCCATTAGGACGTGTTCACATCTTCCAAACAGTAATGTAGACAACCAAAGAAAGATTCCCACACTCTGCAGTCTTAAAGCTAAATTTTACCTATAACAACTGGAAAAATCACGGAACATACATTCGACAATAATTATGCTACTAAAAGTAGAGTTTACTGTAAATTGCCTCCAGCATGGTTCCTGTTTCTTCTTGCTGAAGGCTGCCATTTTTCTGAAGCCAGAAAACAGTAAATCAGAAAGCGGAAATATATTTCCAATGCGCTAGGGTCTGACTACATAGAGTCCCAACGAGCTATGTTGACCTGTATTACTGGGTATGGTTCTGCCACAGGGAAAAGGTATAGCATAAGGGAAGGGGATGGGGGGTGGGAGGGGAAGGGGAAGGGCAAGGGGAGGGGAAAGGGGGGGGGAAGTGAAGGGAAAAAGGCTGGTAAAAAAAGGGGGGAAACCCCTGTGCACATTCCTATGAGTATCATCAACATAAAATTGTATGCGTATCAAGACATTTTACATTTATAAGAGAAATAAGGTAGACAGGAAATATTAAATAGGATAAGAGAGGAAGGAAAAAGAAAAGGAAAAAGGAAAAGGGAAAGAAGAGGGTCAGCCAAATGTGCATTAAGGTGTAGCTATAGATTGTATCCACGGATCCCATGTCACATCAAATTTCTTAGTAGAATTGTGAAGGATACAGGCGAATCTATTATTGACAATGATCCAGTTAAGTTTGAAACTTAGCAATAGTTATTCTGGCTGCTAAAAATATGTATATAATTAGCTTTTTTTTAGGGACCTCATCCGGAAGCTTTTGAAAAAGTACCTGCTTTTGGGGATCTACGGACATTAACTTCTGTCACAGAATACATCAGGTTAAATATTTGAATCCAAAATCTAGTGACAACTGGGCACTGGCACCAAACATGATACATTGTACCCATCTGACCACAACATCTAAAGCAAGTGGGGAATTCAGACGGATGCATCCTTGTAACCCTGGTTGGGTCCACCAGCGAAGGATGGTTTTGTAATTAGCTTTAATTAGTGTTGTATTAATAGATATTTTGGATAAGGCATAAGCAATATCTTGCAGTCGGATAATTCAAAAGTGGCATTCAAGTCCTGTTCCCATTGTATCATGTAAGGGCATTTAGCGTCAAGGTCAGTAAGAGTAGCGTATACCGTGGATACCCATCCCCGTAGGAGGCCCCTCGACAAGATAATTCAAAGTTTGTAAGCATAAGAGGTTAAGTTTAGATCGCACAAAACAAATAAGCTGATTATACCTAAACAGTTCACTAGAGGGCATTTGTAGTGCGTCTTTAAAATATTGCAAAGAATATGGCTGATCCCCCTTTAAGATCTCCTATCCTAAGAAGTCCCTTGTTGAGCCACTATTGGAATGAAAGTGGAGTCAGGCCAGGGGAGAACTCAGGGTTACAGAACAAGGGGGCTAGCAGGATATATGGGGACAGGGATTTACGGTGTCGCACTCCACCCAGACCGCTAGGGAGTGAGATAGGGTGGGGCACAACATAGGGTGGCGAAGGTGGCTCGGAAGCCACTTTAGAGAGCCGATGGCAAAAGGGTGGCACAAAAGAGCCTCTATAGAGACCCAGAGGGGTGGAGATCCCTTGGCCGTTGTGTAGGAAAGCCGAGTTATTTGAGCAGCTTAATAGAAAGCTTGTAAATTAGGAAGACCAAGCCCACCTTGGTTTTGAGACGTATAGTGTCAGTTTGTTCCATTAAGGTTTTTTATTACCCCAAATAAAGTGAAGGACATCCGATTGTAATTGTTGTAGATCTCCTCTTGGGACCGCAATTGGTAAAGTTCTAAAATAATAAAGTGTTCTGGGTAGAAATGTCATCTTAATAGAGTTGATTCTACTGAACCAAGATAAGGGATAATCTGCCCATCGTTGAAGGTCTTCCTGGAGTCAACTAAAGAGTGGAGGATAATTAGCCCGTATAGAATGGTAATCGAAGACATCAGCTGGATGCCTAAATATGGGAGGAAGTTTAATACCCATTAAAAATTATAGGTAGTTTGTAATGTCTGCACCGTCAAGGGGGGTAAAGAAATATTAAGGGCATAGTTTTCTGTGTACATTTAAAACCTTTTTATATATACTTCATAATAAACCATAGCATTTGTATATTAAAATTGTCAACATGGGGGGCGTGACCGGAAGCCGACCTGCATGGACGTGTGAGCCGTTAGCTCCCTCTCTGCCCACAGCTACATAGCCTGCTTTGGGGTCTCTCCTTCACCCACATATGGGTGGGTCAAGGAAAACCCGCTCCACAAGACCCCGGGGATCATCCCGAACACCATCCGGCTCCTCCACCACCATCAGGGTATACCTTACAAACCCCACCATGCCAGCCGGCGGGAGAGACAAAATGGTGCCGGCGTCTTCCTCCACCGCCACCATAAAGGCCTCACCGCTGGGAAACCAAGCCCCGCCGCATTCACACGGCCTCCCTGCTTTGGAGTGGAAGTCGCCCGGCCCATGGACTGATCCAGACAGGGCGGTGAGTCTCCCCCATCACTCTGCTCCCCATGAGGTACCGCCTCAGGGGACTCAGCCTGCGCTACTAGGCCTCCACGGAGTGTCCTGCACACAATGCACGGACGCCTTCCCCCGACTGCTGCGCACAGCCTCAGAACTCAGGAATCTCTGCAGAGCCACCCAGCTCCCCATCCCTGTCGGAGTGCTCAGAGGACTGCCAACCCCACAGCACATGCAGATACCTGAGCCTACCCCAGATCAGCAGGGGCACCACAAGTCCCAGCAAGCCCACTACCAAACCCCAGCCCTCCCAAAAGCCCAGAGACAATCCTGCTATAATGGCTGGGCATCCACAGGGGGGGCGGGGGGACACAGATCAAACCACCACATATGCCCAGGCTGTCAGATCCCCCACATGCACAGACATGGGGGACTCACTGAGGCGATCAGAAGCACAGCTACAGTGGGAAAGTGACGCTTGGAGCCCCCAGCCACAGCATGCACCACAGGCCCACAGTGGGGCACTTCTCCAGCACCAACAGCCACCCCTTGGCCACCAATCAGCCCCAAGACAGGCAGCACGAGACCTCCATGAGCAACCACCCCTTTCGTGGCAAACCTACCTCCAAGCTATTCCAACCAAGGAGGATTTTAACCAATTAATTGAAGATGTCAAATCCACTTGCCGAGCCGAAACCCAAGCACTCCAAACTAATTTTAAGCACCTGGCAGACAGGGTAGAGATGGCAGAAGAAGAAATACAGGAAACTAAATTGGCCATGCATCGCACCCAAATGCAAGGCGCAGACCATCGCATACTCCTGAGGGACATGCAATGCCATGTAGAGGACCTCGACAACAGGGGGCGCAGGAACAACATCCGCATCAGGGGACTACCGGAATTAGAATGTCCAGAGATCTTACAAGAAACCCTGCAGAGCCTCTTTAATGATCTCCTGGGAGACCCCCGGACACCCCTATAGAAATGGACAGAGCTCACTGAACCCTGCGCCCCAAAGGAATGACCTCTAAACCGCAAGATGTAATCTGCAGAGTCAATTCCTACCCGCTGAAAGAAGAGGTGATGCGCAAAGCCCGAATTGCCCGGAAAGTGTTTTTTGACAACACGCAAATCCAGCTGTACCTGGAGCTCTCCTGGATCACATTGCAGAAACGCAGGCTCCTACAACCCATCCTCCTCTTACTACAGGAAAGGGACATAGTATACACATGGGGTTTCCCTTTCAACCTGACAGCACGAAAAGAGGGTCAATCAGCAGTACTCCGCTACCCTGAAGACCTAGAAGCTTTTTGTGACACTCTGGAACTCCCTGTTCCCTGGCTCCAGGAGTGGGACCCGGTGGCTACCCCACCACCCCCACCCTCAACCTGGCAGAAGGTTCTTCCGACCAAGCGATCCCGAGCCCCAGGCACCCCTCACAAAGCAACCAAGCCCAAAAAAAACGGAGGAGAGCGGGTTCCTTGTACCTGTCTCTCCCAGCTGAGGACTGCACATTCTCCTGATGGTCTCTATACGGCCCATGATATGCAGCCTACCGCATATCCCCCTAGATACCCCATAGCTCTGTCCCTGAATAGCATACTGGGCACTTTGGTATGAAGACATGAGTGGTTAACCTTCCGCTCACTTGACCCCCCCCCGTAGCTTACCCCCCCCCGTAGCTTGTCCTCTGACATTTTTGGTGTTGTTCTCTATAAGTTACTAAACTACTGCTGCAACACTTCCTTATGTCCACCCGGCCTGTTGTTCTCACTTCTAGCCGGATGGACTTACTGGAACTTACCCATTCCTGTGTTGGGCAGACCATGCAGAATATATATACAATGTTTGCAACTGTTGTTATGTTTCATTAACCTGTTCTTTTCTTACTTTCTACCCCAACTTTGCTCCTCTCCACCCTTCCCTTGGCACCGTCTGAAACTTGGGCAACTACCCTAACCTCCTCCCAGCTCCTGGCAATCTCCGCATCCCAGAGATGCAGCTCCCTGGCGGCAGGATCAGATAAGTACTTTTGTTTTTGCACATATCCATCACCATGGCTAAGGTAATGTCATTGAATGTACATGGGCTGAACTCTAATAGGAAGAGACATCTGGCGCTAACAGAATTTCGGCAATCCAGAGCAGATATAATTATGGTCCAGGAGACTCATTTTAATAAAAGAGACTCCTTTACGTTCGCCTCCAGACGTTACCCCCAAATTTTTCAAGCCTTTAATCCCCGTAAATGAGCAGGGGTAGCCATTCTCTTTAGGCAGGGATCACCCTTCCAATGCTTGGAGTCCTACATAGACCCGAAAGGACACTATATAATACTCCGCGGCTGATGCCAAACTCAAATGATCACATTATGCACCCTTAATGCTCCGAACACTCACCAAATCAACTTTCTAACTAAGGTATTCGTGCGGTTGTTTCGGACACCCAGCGAATGCCTGATAGTCAGTGGGGACTTTAATCTGTCCCTCTCCTCGGAGCACGACCGCCACACAGTGGAACCCAATCATACCCAAGCCCGAACTTCTAGAGACTCCAAACACTTCAGACAGATCACTAGACGCTACGCTCTATTTGACACTTGGCGGGCCCTTCACCCTGGTGAGAGACAATACACGTTCTACTCGACCCCTCACCGCACCCATACCTGCATCGACTATCTGTTTGTTAATAACGCCACGCTTCGAGCTACAGGGAATGCACAGTGTCTTCCAATCTCCTGGACAGACCATGCCCCCGTCTTCATCACTCTAAACTTTAGCACCCCCAATCACAAGCCATGCAACTGGCAGCTAAACACCTTTCTAACGCAACACCTTCCCTCCAAAACCGAGTTAGATTTAATACTAAAGCTTTATTTTCTTAAAAACAACACCTAAGGAAGTCCTACGAGGCTGGTGCATAGCATAGCACTTACCTTGGCTATGAAGAAGGATGCTATAGCCACTAAACAGCAGGTTGAGGGGGAACTTAGATCATTAGAACAGAAGCAACAAACCTCTCCATCCATACCCCTTCTTATTATTTTTTTGCCTCCGAACAATGCTTAAAGACCTTGCACTTGGCCAGGTTGAAAAAGCACTAAGGAGACTGAAACAACTCTACTATGATAAAGGTAATAAGGCCGCTCCCTCTTAGCCCGCAAACTGGCTGAAAGATCAAACATGATCACCAAATCAAAAACAAAGAAGGGTGCCTGATCTCCCACCCCCAAGACATAGCGCAAACCTTTGCGGAATTTTACACCACATTATATAATAATCCGGAGATTCCTCACAACCCCCCCCCCCCCTCCCTGGACTTCACGATCAACTAACCCAGTATCTAGACCATAGTGGGATTCTGAGGCTTCAGCCCTCAGACCTCCTCTCTCTCAACGCACCCATCACTGAGAAAGAACTCACCTCCGTGATTAAATAAATGCCAACACGCAAATCCCCAGGACGAGATGGCCTCCCCTATGAATATTACAAGACCTTTCTTCCCATCGTACTGCCCCACATGTGTAAACTTTTCAACGCCTTCCTACTACAAACCCCTATACCCACACATATGCAAAGATCATTCCTCACACTAATCCCAAAACCCGACAAAGACCCCTCTCTATGTGCTAGCTACAGGCCCATTGAACGCCTGAACTCGGACCTTAACATTTTTTACGAAACTCCTATCAATGCGCCTAAACGCGATACTGGTGTCCCTGATACATAAAGATCAGGTGGGCTTTGTCCCCCTTCGCCAGGCGTGGGACAACACCAGACGAGTCATTGACCTGATAGAAGTGGCAAACAGGGAAGGCCAGGCATCCTTGGTCTTGGGCCTGGATGCAGAAAAGGCCTTTGATCGCCTTGGGTGGCCTTTCCTGTTTGCCACTCTAAAACATAAGGGATTCCAGGGACCCTTTCTGCGGGCAATCCAACATATATATACTATCCCTACCTCCCAGGTTAAAACGCCCTTTCTCCCGCCTTCCCGATAGCGAATGGAACTCGTCAGGGATGTCCGCTCTCCCCTCTGCTATTCACATTGTGCTTTGAGCCTCTGGCGGCATCCTATTCGTGAAAACCCGAACATCCGGGGGATATCAGTCAGAGGTAGAGAATTCAAGCTAGCATTATTTGCAGATGACATTATACTCACTCTTACCCAGCCTAGGATATCTTTGCTCAATCTCCATGCTGAACTGGACATGTACAAGACCCTCTCGGGTTACAAAATCAACGCAACCAAATCTGAGTCACTCCCAATTAACATGTCGGACGCAGAAACACAACACATTTGGCAAAACTTCCCATACCATTGGAAAACCACAGCCCTGAAATACTTAGGGGTCCAACTTAAACCATCCTACACATCCTTATACCAAGCAAACTACCCCCATCTCTTCCGACATATTCAAGACCTCCTACAGAAATGGAGACCCCACCACATATCTCTCTTGGGTAGGGTGGCATCGATAAAGATGACTATCCTCCCCAAACTCCTGTATTTATTCCAGACACTGCCCATCCCAACTGGACAACTGAGAAAGCTCCAAGCATATTTGATATGCTTTGTCTGGAATTACAAGAAACACAGGATATCCCGATCAGTACTGGTGGCCTCCCGTCAGGACGGTGGCCTAGCGTTCCCTGACCTGGTGAAGTATTACCAGGCAACTCAATTACGAGCCATCACCTCCTGGTTCCCCCAAAGAGTATACAACAAATGGACGGAAATAGAAAAGATCTGGCTAGCGCCCATTCATCCAAATAGAGTGCGAAAGGAGAGGTGGACCCGGAAAGACTCCTGGGGTCGATGTCCCTACTTAGGTCACTATGGCGTAAACTCTCCTGTACTCATGAACTCAGCTCGGAGTTTACCTCCTCTTTGTACAACCCTGAATTGCCGGATGGCCTTACTCGCCAGATATCTCTTCCTTGGGCAACACGGACTCTCTTCCACTTCGGTCACCTGGTAGACCCTAGAACACGCAAATTGCTTTCTTTCACCCAGCTTCAAACAAAGCATGACTTACCTCGCCAGGTATTCTATGGCTATCTGTAAATAAGACACTATGCCCAATCTATCGCCCCAAGCCTTCAGTTCTCGGCGCCCCCCCCCCCCCCTTTGAGAGCATTATCCTAGAAGGAACAGCACGCCGAGGCCTGATATCAGATATCTATCGACTGCTCAATTCCTATTCAGTTGCCAAACAGGGCAAACATGCGTAAATGCTCCGATGGGAGAAGGTGCTGGGAGAGGAAATACCGGAGGCAACCTGGCAATCTGTCCCAAGCAGCTAAAAGCTCTTACTGCACTCTATATAAGGAGAACCAGATAAAAGTTTATACTTCTGGTATCAGACTCCAGCTGTACTCCATGCCATCTAGCCCTCCTACTCAGATAGATGTTTGTGATGCCAGGGAGACAGAGGCACCCTCTTCCATATATACTGGAACTGTCCCACGATCACACCATTTTGGACGGAAACACAGCTCCTGCTGTCACGCCTTTTGGGAGTGCAGATTCCCCTGTCCCCAAAATGATTCCTGCTAGGGGTCTCACATCTACGAATCTCCAAAACATCCAAAAAAATTACTAAAACATGTTCATACAGTGGCCCATTGCCTAATAGCTCTCCATTGGAAGCGGCAGACTCCCCCCTCCCAGGAGGACCGCTATGCTAGAATAAAAGATATAGAAATCATGGAGAAGATGACAGCTAGACTACAAGATAGGCTGGAAATGCACAACATGGTCTGGGAGGAATGGCACCATCGTGAGGACCTGCCCTGAGCCAAGAGCTGGACCCCCACCGTTACCCTCCACCCCTCCCCCCCTTCACTTCTTACTCCCCCACTTTTCTTTTCTCTCTTTTCTATAAGTTTTGCTTTCTGTTTTTTATTATTTCTCGTGATCTTGGATCACACTTAAGTTGATAATGGATCACACTTAAAAACTGAGAATATATACAAAGCACAGACCATGAGTCCTTACTACATTGGAAGCTCCCTGCTGACTTTAAGTGTAACCTGGTTACATTTTTGCCCTGACATTGCTGCTGTGTCACAATACTCAGGCTGTGTTCAATTGTTGTATGACAATCTCAATAAAACGTTATTTGAAAAAAAAAAAATTGTCAACAATACTGCAAAAATCACCAACAAAGACAGTTGATTTTCACGTGGTGGACTTTGAAGATTCCTCACAGGACTATGTATTTCATTATTTCATTTACTTAGATGGGTGCTGGATAAGAGCACCCTTGTTCCTCACATATTGGACTTTCTTTAGTCTTTTTATTGAGGATTATATATTTCTCCATATCAGTCATGAACCATGGAGTCACTCACCATGTGTAGGTGGGAAATCTGGGTGACATACTGTGTATAGTAAATAACAGCACTGATAGCAGTGAAAGTGAGGTGCCGATTTTCTTATATTTGCAAGTATTGCATAGAAATGTATTTACGGTAAACATATTTAACCGCTTCCCGACCGCCTCATGTAGATCTACGTCTACAGAATGGCACGGGCAGGCAAAAGCACGTACCTTTACGTCCCCTTTAATTGCCTGCCCGTGGGTCGCGGGCGCCAGCGACGCGGTCGGGAGCTCCGTGACCCCGGCCGCGGGACCAGCGGACCCGATCGCCGCTGGTGTCCCGCGATCGGGTTACGGAGCTGAAGAATGGGGAGAGGTTTGTGTAAACAAACCTCTCCCCGCGCTTCCTACTCTGCCTGTCATTGATTGGCTGTTCCCGGTCATCGGGAAAGCCGATCAATGACGTCAGACGTCAGCCCCGCCCCCTAATGTAAAAAAACACACACACGTCACAGCCCATAAACCCTCCCCTCCCCCTAGTGGTTAACTCTTTCACTACAACTGTCATTTATACAGGAATTAATGCATTTAAATAGCATTGATTGCTGTATAAATGACAATGGTCCCAAAAATTTGTCAAAAATGTCCGATGTGTCCGCCATAATGTCGCAGTCACAAAAAAAATCGCTGATCGCAGCGATTACTAGTAAAATAAAAAAATTAATAAAAATGCTATAAAACTATCCCCTATTTTGTAAACGCTATAACTTTTGCGCAAACCAATCAATAATCGCTAATTGCGATTTTTTTTACCAAAAATATGTTGAAGAATACGTATCGGCCTAAACTGAGGAAAAAAAATGTTTTTTATATTTTTTTGGGGGATATTTCTTATAGCAAAAAGTAAAAAATATTGCATTTTTTTCAAAATTGTCGCTCTATTTTTGTTTATAGCGCAAAAAATAAAAACCGCAGGGGCGATCAAATACCACCAAAAGAAAGCTCTATTTGTGGGGAAAAAAAGGACGCCAATTTTGTTTTGGAGCCACATCGCACGACCGCTCAATTGTCAGTTAAATTGACGCAGTGCCGAATCGCAAAAAGGGGCCTGGTCCTTTGGCTGCCAATTGGTCCGGGGCTGAAGTGGTTAAATCTTTTTTTCTCGTACTGTAATTTCTCAATTCAAAACATACACTGCACTGACACAAACATTACATGCAAGTCTGTTTAATGTATCTATATATATTTTTGTATAAATGTATGCGTTAAGTCCAGCTGCTATTTTTTTGACAGATTTATGGTGATATTTCTATAAATGTGAAGCCTGTAAGAAAGATGAACTTGTCTGAAAAAGCAACACCATTATTTTACGTGATATCTGAAAGTAGAAGTTAATCATTTCACATGATCTTTTTTGCTCTTTTGGAACATAAAGCAATGTAAGTAGATTATTAGTCAATGTCTTGAGGGTATGGGCATCTTTTTTTCTTTAAAAAGAGCTGCAGTGAATAGACATGTTAATGTTAAGCACTGCAACTTATCATTGTTCATGTATGAAAATGTCATTGGTTGAGTATAGTTGTCCTTTATGTGATAAAATAGTTTCAGCAGATCTAGGTCACAGTATAGCAAAACGTAAACATGTTAATTCTGTATAATGCCATGTACATATATACTGTAGATTTCAAGGGCAAAACTGACATTGACTTTAAAACCAAAACTAAGGTTTTTATTTGGCAAACAATTAGTATTTTCATCCTTTTCTTTATTTTTAGTAAAGGTTTGATCATAATATCAACTAGACAAAAGTAAAACGGGTTGATTGATGTATTATACTCTATTATTTAAAGTGGTTGTAAAGGCTCAAGGCTTTTTACCTTCATGCATAACCTTCTCTGTGCAGCACCCCCTCCCCCAGCCTCCCTAATACTTACCTGAGCCCCATTGCCAAGCCCGGACTGGCCATAGGGCACACCGGGCATTTACATGGTGGGCCGGCACTGCCGGGCCGCATGTCCATGTTGGGCCCAAAGCAGCTATGGTAGCTAGGCTGAACCTTGAGCCTGCGCTGTACACTTGGCCTCTCCACAGCCAGCAGGCCGTCTATGTAGTTCAGCAGTCGGGGCCGGGGGGTGGAAACTACCCAGCTGCCCCATGACCATGAAGGGGAAGGAGCTGTAACTGATTCCATTGCCTGTTGCTGCCCGTTGCCTACCAGACCAGAGAAAAAGTGAGCATCTGTGCACCTGGATAGGAGAAGCAGTGCATATAGAGGAATTGATCTTTCATATTCCTCCTGCAGCGGCTGAATGCCTGCAGGAGGGAGAGGAGGAGAAGCAGGCATTTAGCGGCTGCAGGAGGAATATGGAAAGATCAATTACTCTATATTCAGTTGATTCACTGCTCCTCCTATCCAACTTATTTTGCTGCCCACTGTGCTCTTTGGCCCCCCCAGTGCTCTCCAGCCTCCACCCAGTGCTGTTCAGCATCCCCCAGTGCTCTCCAGCATCCCCCAGTGCTATCCAGTCCCCAGTGCTCTCTGGCTCCTCTGTGTTCCCTGCCCCCCGTGCTCTCCAGCCCCCCAGTGCTCTCTGGCTCCCCCAAAGCCCTTTAGCTGAACCAGTGTTTTACACCTCCTGTGCTCTCCAGCCCCCTTGTGCTCTCCACTCCACCATGCTCTCCAGCTCCCCCAGTGCTCTCCAGCCCCCCCATGCTCTCCGGTTCCCCCAATGCTCTTTGGCTCCCCCAGTGCTCTCTGGCCCCCCTGTGCTCCCTGGCCACCCCAGTGCTCCATGCCTCCCCAGTGCTCTCCAGCCCCCCAATGCTCTCCAGCCCCTCAATGCTCTCCAGCCCCCTGTGCTTTTCACCCCAATGCTCTCTACCCCCGTTCTCTCTGGCCCCACAGTTCTCTCCAGCCTCCACTGCTCTCCAGCCCCCCCCCCCAGTGCTCTCCGCCTCTCCCCAGTGCTCTCTGGCTCCCCCTAGTGCTCTCCAGCCCCTAGTGCTCTTCATCCTCCCAGTGATCTCAAGCTCCCCAAGTGCTCTCTTGCTCCCTGCAGTGCTCTCCAGCTCCCCCAGTGATCTCCGCCCCTCTATACTCTCTGGCCCCCACCCTCCGCCAGGCTCCCTGCCCCCCCAGTGCCCTCCCCTCAGTGCTCTTCACTCCCCTGTGCTTTCCATCCCCTGAACCCCCAACTTTGGTAAGGTACCTTTGAAGGGGGAGTAGTGATGCAAATGAAAGTATATGCTGTAACTAGGGATAAGCCCGATGTTCAAATCGAATGTAAGTTGGACTCGAACATCGGGTGTTTGCCTGTTCGCCGAATAGCGAACAACTTTAAAAGTCTATGGGAGAAATCAAAAGTGCTAATTTTAAAGGCTTATATGCAAGTTATTCACACAAAAAGTGTTTGGGGACCTGAGTCCTGCCCCAGGGGACATGTTTTAACCACTTGCTTACTGGGCACTTAAACACCCTTCCTGCCCAGACCAATTTTCAGCTTTCGGTGCTCTCACACTTTGAATGACAATTACTCAGTCATGCAACACTGTACCCAAATTAATTTTTTGTCCTTTTTTTCCCACAAATAGAGCTTTCATTTGGTGGTATTTGATCACCTCTGGGTTTTTTATTTTTTGCGCTATAAATGAAAAAAGACCGAAAATTTTGAAAAAAAAACGCATTTTTCTTTGTTTCTGTGATAAAATTTAGCAAATTATTAATTTTTCTTCATAAATTTTGGCCACAATTTATACTGCTACATATCTTTGGTAAAAATAACCCAAATTAGTGGATATTATTTGGTCTTTGTGAAAGTTACAGACTCTACAAACTGTGGTGCGAATCATACAAAATTGATCACACCTGACCTATCTCATTTATTGTGACCCGAACAAGCCAGGAAAGTACAAATACCCCCCAAATGACCCCTTTTTTGAAAGTAGATATTCCAAGGTATTTAGTAAGAGGCATGGTGAGCTTTATGATGTTGTCATTTTTTCCCACAATTCTTTGCAAAATGAATTATTTTTTAATTTTTTTCCACAAAATTGTCATTGTAATAGGTTATTTCTCTCACATAGCATGTGTATACCACAAATGACAGCCCAAAATAAATTCTGCTACTCCGCCTGAGTATTACGATACCACATATGTGGAACTTTTACACAGCCTGGACACTTAGAGAGGCCCAACATGCAGGGAGTGCCATCACGTGTTCTAGGAGCATAAATTACACATCTAACTTGTTGACTACCTATTACACTTTTGAAGGCCCTGGAGCACCAGGACAATAACACGTGACACTGACGTGGCACTGATGACAGGTGACACTGATGACACGTGACACTGATGTGGCACTGATAACAGATGGCACTGATGACACGTGACACTGATGACAGATGGCACTAATACGGGGCACTGATGACACGTGACACTGATGACAGATGACACTAATATGTGGCACTGGTGACAGATGCACTTATACGTGGCACTGATATCATGTGGCACTAATATGTGGCACTGATGAGAGATGGCACTAATACGTGGCACTGATGACAGATGGCACAGATACGTGGCACGGATGACACATGACACTGATGACAGATGGCACTGATACGTGGCATTGATGACACGTGACACTGATAACAGATGGCACGTGACACTGACAGGTGGCACTGATAACAGATGGCACTGAAACGTGGCACTGATGACAGATGGCACTAATATGTGGCACTGATGACACATGACACTGATATGGCACTGATGACATGTGGCACTGACGTGGCACTGATGACATGTGGCACTGACGTGGCACTGATCACAGATGGCACTTATACATGGCACTGGGGACAGGTGGCACTGTGGACAGGTGGCACTGTGGACAAGTGGCACTGTGGACAAATGGCACTGGGGACAGGTGGCACTGGGGACAGGTGGCACTGGGGACAGGTGCACTGGGGACAGGTGGCACTGGGGACAGGTGGCACTGGGGACAGATGCAGGGGGGACAGATGGCAGTGGGGACAGATGGCAGCGGGGATAGATCACACTTTATTTTTATTTATTTTTTTTACTCACAGCGCCGCTGCAGCCGTTCATCTCTCCCTCCTCACAGCGTCTCTGTGTGAGGAGGGAGAGCGGCGCTGAGAGATGATCTCATATGTTTACATATGAGATCATCTCTCATTGGACACGCCGATCGCGCTGTAAACGGCCGCTGTGTTTGGCCGTTTACAGCGATCTGTGACTGGCTGTGTCCGACGGAACTTCCCCGATGCGCGCTCTCAGGAGCGCACATTAGGGAAGTAAACAGGAGGACGTTCAAGGACGTCCTGCCGGCAGGGAGCGTCCGCGCTGCAGCCGTCTTTCGGCTATAGCGCGGGCGCGAAGTGGTTAATGCAAAAAAAGTTATAAAAACATCAGTTTTTTCAGGAGCAGTGATTTTAATAATGCTTAAAGTGAAACAATAAAAGTGTAATATTCCTTTAAATGTCATACCTGGGGGGTGTCTATAGTATGCCTGTAAAGTGGCGCATGTTTCCCGTGTTAAGAACAGTCCGAGAGCACAATGACATTTCTAAAGGAAAAAAAGTAATTTAAAAGTACTTGCGACTATAATGAATTGTCGGTCCCTACAATACACATAAAAGTTCATTGAGAAAAAAAGGCATGGGATTCCCCCACAGGGGAACCCTGAACCAAAATAAAAAAAAAAATGTGTGGGGGCCCCCCCAAATTCAGATACCAGGCCCTTTTTTTTGCATTGATACATGTCCCCTGGGGCAGGACCCAGGTCCCCAAACACTTTTTAAGACAATACCATACAAATAAGCCTTTAAAATTAGCACTTTAGATTTTTCATGTTTGTGTCCTATAGACTTTAACAGTGTTCGAACAAATTTTTTGCCTGTTTGCATGTTCTGCTGCAAACTGAACAGGGGGGTGTTCAGCTCATCCCTAGCTGTAACTATAGATCTCCTTTAACCACTTTCTGACCGGACCAATTTGCAGCCAAAGGACCAGGCCCCTTTTTTCGATTCGGCACTGCGTCGCTTTAACTGACAATTGTGCGGTCGTGCGACGTGGCTCCCAAACAAAATTGACATCCTTTTTTTCCCACAAATAGAGCTTTCTTTTGGTGGTATTTGATTGCCCCTGCGTTTTTAATTTTTTGAGCTATAAACAAAAAAGGGCGACAATTTTGAAAAAAAACGCATTCTTTTTTATTTTTTGCTATAATAAATATCCCCCAAAAATATATAAAAAAAATTTTTTTTCCTCAGTTTAGGCCGATAGATATTCTTCTACATATTTTTGGTAAAAAAAAATCGCAATAAGCGATTATTGATTGGTTTGCGCAGAAGTTATAGCGTTTACAAGATAGGGGATATTTTTATAGCATTTTTATTAATAATTTTTTTTATTAGTAGTGGCGGCGATCAGCGATTTTTATTGTGATTGCGACATTATGGCGGACACATCGGACATTTTTGACACATTTTTGGGACCATTGTCATTTATACAGCAATCAATGCTATTTAAATAGATTGATTCCTGTATAAATGCCACTGGCAGTGAAGGGGTTAACCACTAGGTGGCAGTGTAGGGGTTAAGTATGCCTAGTTGTGTGTTTCTTACTGTGGGAGGGCGTGGCTGTCAGCTAGTGAATGCTGATCTCTGCTCCAATCACAGGGAGCAGAGATCGGCGTCACTAGTTGCTAGGCAGAACGGGGAGATGCTGTTTATTTCCGCATCTCCCCGTTCAGCCTTCCCGTGAGACGATGGCGGGTGTCTCCGCGGCGATCGAGTCCACGGGAGCCGCGACCGGCCTCACGGGGGTCCTGCCTGATGGCACGGCGGCATCTTAAAGGGGACGTATATATATACGCCCTTATGCCTGTCCGTGCCATTCTGCCGACGTCCGTGCGCCGGTCGGGAAGCGGTTAAGAAATTCCTCAAACCACTTATTTGAAAGATGAGTGTCTTGTCTATGTCTCCCTCAAAGCTGTATGAGCAAGACTTGTCACTGCTGTATTATTTTTTTGTTTTGAAATTGTTAGTTTTGCCATAGCCTCCCTACATTTTTGGGGACACTATACTAAGGGAGCACTAGTATAGTTCTATTCACAATCAATATATTGATCCATACAAACACTATACTAATAATGGTGGTGATTGGCGACCTATAGCGTGAGTGCCAAGTGTGCAGGCCATCTAATTCTAACTGACCATAGCTGGGAGAGCCACTAACTGACCCTGACATGCATCCGATTTCGCTAGTGGCAGCAATACAGTGATCAGTAAGAAATACTGTACATTGATGCTGAACGAATGGCGCTGGCTGGGTGAGAGGGGAGATCGAGGATTAACTGAGGGGAATCAAAGGATTAAATGTGCCTATCTAAAGTGTGTGTGTGTGAAAAATGTGCTTTTATTGACTGTGTTGTGTGTCTCTCTTCTCTCCCTGGCCCGAAAAGGGTCCAGGAAAAGAAAAAAACAGTTCCTGTGCTTCTCCATTCATTGCAAGAGGGTCCCGGGATGAAAAAATTGCTAATGAACTGTTAACGTTAATGGACTGCTCCTGCAACGATCAGTAGCAGGGGGTGCGTGCATGCACGCTCCCAACCCAGAAGTATCGAGCGATGTACAGGTACGTCACTTTGCCCAGAGCCTCCCCTCGTCTGCAGTACATTATGGGTGGGTGGTCAACAATTGGTTAATGTTCTTTTTTTTTAGGCTTTTTTCTCTCTATTTTCATCTAGTGATCCTGCTAGTAACACAAATTCCGTTTCTAGGGTGGCAACACCTACAGTACTGTATCTATGGAGGAACAGGGTTGTCACCCTAGGGCAGAACTACAAAACATCACTCTCATTCTCTTATTTGTAAAAATGTGGGATGGGGTGTTCTATAGTCTACAGAGAGCTTGGGACTCTGATCACTGATAAGGTTTCAGCACCAGCAGATGACATTTTGTTTTAATTTATCTGTAATATGTTAATATATTGTAAAATATGTGAGAAACTCTTGACGTCATAATAGGGAAATGGCCTAGCAGGTGCACAGTGTAAATGTGTCCATGTTTACAGCTATATTTTTTCTCTTGTGAGACTTCATTTGTAAATGGGTAGGCTTCTGATGAAAACGGAGGAGCTTGAAATAATACATTTGAAACTGATCTGTACTTTGTTGTGACATTTATACCTCCAAAACAAAATTGAGTGCACAAATAGATCATGAATATATTTGATGAAAAACTGCACCCTTTTATGTGTGAGCCCATAAATAAACTTGTTTCTATGAATTAAGATCTTTATCACAATTATCCTAAACTTAATAAGATAATGTAATGGAAGAACACATTTGTTTTAATTTATAATTCGTATTTTAATATAATTGTAACATTACCTCAAGAAACTTACATTTTAGCAGTAATACATTTAAAAGTCAAACCTCAACTGAATTATGTGCAGTGCTCTTCACAAAACAAAAAAACTTGTTAGACAATAATTAGAAATAGACAATGAATGTCTACTGGATGTACAACACTTACATTTTCTGACCTTGACGCTTATCTTTTTGAAATAACACTTTTCATAACAAGGACCTTTTTTTTCTTGTCTTCCAAAGCTTTACAAGTACCATTTAGTTCTATTTCATGATTATGAACTAACCTTGCATATTTAATAATGGAAGGAATTTTGCAGTAAAGCAAAGGAAATAACTGATGATCTGGTCTGATTGTAAAACACTTGGCAGTACCACACAGAAATGTACGATATAAAAGGTAATCAGAGAACAAACACTTGCCATTATGCTAATTAAAAAAAAATCATTTCTGATTACAAGAGGAAGAAACCTTGCAAGAACAGCTTAAAGATAATCAGTGAGCAAAATGGATATTCCATCTACTCTATCTATCTATCTATCTATCTATCTATCTATCTATCTATCTATCTATCTATCTATCTATCTATCTATCTATCTATCTATCTATCTATCTATCTATCTATCTATCTATCTATCTATCTCTCCCTTGTCTACTTCATCTCCCATTCAATACAGTATATTGCTGCCCAGGTAATCTTAATTGACTAAGGCACAACAAAAGAATGACATTTAAAAGCAGACTAAATAGAGAAAAATAAATATGACAAAAACTTCAAAAACATTAAAATACATACATAAATACTTTACATGTTTAAAAAGCAATATATTTGACATTCACCGAGCATTGATTTTCATATGAGGGGAAAAAAGCGCGCTGACCCTAACATGCACACGCAGTCATACCAATTTAAATAAGAAATAAAACCTAGACCGGCTGCAGAATGGTGGGATAAACACACATGTAACATGGAAAAAGAAAACTGCGCCAGGTGAAAACAATTAATCTAAATAATAAATAAGGGGAAAACCAGTATACATTGATGATATGTGTGTCCAATTTTTTAGTACTTGAGGTACTAGTGACACAAGGAATATAGTCTGCATACAAATTAACATAGGCAAACATTTTTAATATATTCTCAGGTCAAGTAAACATGCATGGCAAGATGTTCACCAAGAAATGTCCAAACAATAAAACTATGGGCTAAGGTAGATGATTCTCAGGGTGCTTGTAGCGAATAATCCTCAAAGCAATAAATGAATCCCCATATGCTTAGTAATCTCCACCACACCAATGTGCTCCACTTCTATAGGAGTGCCACCACCAGTAAGTAGGCTCCTTACCAGATGTACAGATACAAACAGCACTCAGAATTGCGCCTTGAGCCAGGATTCCGAACACCAGATAAGGTTACCCCTCAGCACATATCCTCCAGGGGTCTGCTGTTTCGAACTGGAACTCCAGGGGGGGGGGGGGCACGTTACCATATATGAATGGATAGATTCAACACTCAGCGGTGCGTCCAGGGATTACCCTTTAGCTCCAACAGTCATGATCTGTCTAATCCCCAGGTTGCAGAGTACTGATGACATCAGTGTGAATCATTGATTACTACTCTCTGATTTTGGTCTTACAAAACGATATTTCCAAGCCTGTAGATTTTACCTTACACATTAGCCCTGTGTGGGGAACTGTATCGAACAATTTTGCAATATCCAAGTACACCACGTCCACAGCCTGCTTCTTTGTCCAAGGATTTACTTACCTCTTCATTAAAAGAAATCCGATTTGTTTGACAATTTCTGTCTTTCGTGAACTCATGCTGTCTGTTGCTTAAAATATTTTTTTCCAACAAGAATTTATCTATGTGGTCTTTTATTAAACTCTCCAGTATCTTCCCAACTATAGAAGTTAAACTAGCAGGTCTATAGTTACTTGGTAAAGGTTCCTTTTTAAATATAGGCACCACATTGGCCCTATGCCAATCCAGTGGAACTATTCCAGTCATTAATGAGTCATCAATGAGTGCCTAAAAATTAGGTACAATGGCTTTGAAATGACAGAGCTCAATTCTTTTAGACCCCTTTCACACTGAGGCACATTACAGGTGCTACAGTGCTAAAAAATAGTGCCTGCAAAGCACCTCTCCTGTCTCTCCAGTGCGAAAGCCAGAGGGCTTTCACACTGGAGCGGTGCTCTGGCAGGACTCTAAAAAAAGTCCTGCAAGCAGCATCTTTGGAATGGTGAAGGAGCTGCAGCGTCACTTTGCGGGTTGTTTTAACCCTTTTTCGGGCACTAGCGGGGGTTAAAACTGCCTGATAGCGGCCAAAACCCTCCGAAAAAAATGACGTTAAAGTGCCGCTAAGAATAGCAGCGCTTTACTGCCGACGCCCCAGTGTGAAAGGGGCCTTAGGATCTGTGGGTGGATGCCATCTGCTCCAGGTGCTTTATCCACCTTTATTCTGTCTAAATATTTCTGGACCATATCACATTTTGAACCATTGTGGATCATTTGCGGCTGTGTCAATACCATCCCCATTATGGAATTGAGCTCCCATGCTCTTTTGTATACACAGAACTGAAGAAAGTATTTAATACATTTGCCTTCTCTTTGTCCCCAGTCACCCAATCTAGATTATTTTGTAAAGGGCCTACATGCTCAGACCTTACCTTATTACCATTCATATATTTGAAGAATGTTTTGGTGTTTGTCCTACTTTTTTTTGCTTTGAATTTTTGCATCCTTGATTTCCTTTTTACATATTCTTTTATATTCTTTGTAACAGTTAAACGATGATAGTGTTCCTTCATTTCTATATTTTTTAAAAGCTATTTTCTTGTTATTTATAGCTTTTTTAACTTTGGCCGTGAGCCACATAGGTTTTATTTTTAGTCTTTTAAACTTATTGCCCATGGGAATATACTTTGCAGTAAGTTCACATACAGTCTTTTTTAAGAATTCCCATTCCTGTACTGTGTTTTTTTGCTTATAGCGAAGATCAAATGAAATCATGTTATGGTCACTGCTACCCAGATGTTCCTTTTATATGAACATTAGTAATAAGCTCTGCATGGTTTGAGATTACCAGGTCCAACTAAGCATCATTCCTAGTTGGGGCCTCAATAAATTGGACCATAAAATTGCCCTGTAATAGGTTTAGCCCTTTAACTGCCACTACAGGTGGCCAAGTCCGTATGGCGTATGGATCTCATTTCTCCCTCTCCTATAAGCTTATGGTCCCTTCAATGACCATAAGCTTATATCAAAATTGTTCAGCAGACTGTAAGTGATGTGGGTGGGGGTGAAGTTGGGGCTTGGGGGGGCTTGATAAACATGTGTTTACCAAGCTCACCCCTGTAGTAGAGAGGGCACAGGCAATGATCACTACAGATCACCCCTAAACCTCCCACTGACACTGACAGCGGATATATAGTAACCAGGGTTGTATGGGGTATGGATTTTAGGGGGACCCCCCATGCAATTTTTTTTTTTAATTTTGGTTCGGGGGTTCCCCTTAATCATACTAGACCCAACGGGCCTGGTAATGGACTGGGGGGAACCCATGCCCTTTTTTTCAATGAGTTTTATTTATGTTGCCAAGACCCGACAATTCATTACAGCCGTGATCAGTTTTAAATGACAATTTTTCATTGTACTGTTCTAAACACAGGAAAAATGTACCACTTTACAGGCATACTATAGACACCCCCCAGGCACAATATTTAAAGGAATATTTCATTTTTATTGTTTCACTTTAAGCATTAAAAAAATCACTGCTCCCGAAAAAAACTGCAGTTTTAAAAAAAAATTGCATTGATACATGTGCCCTGGGACAGGACCCAGGTAACCAGACACTTTTTATGGCAATAACTTGCATATAAGCCTTTAAAATTAGCACTTTTGATTTTTCTTGTAAGTGTCCCATACACTTTAACTGTGTTCCGGTGGCTTTCGAATTTACCGCAAACACCTCATATTCGCTGTTCAGCGAACACCCGATATTCGAGTCAAACTTATGTTCGACTCAAACATCGGGCTCATCCCTAATCGTGAGAGTAGAAGGTAAACTCTGTTTGTCGGATGCCATAAACTCCATGTGTCGATTAGCTGTAAGGCAGTAGTCGTCTGGAGTAGTTGAGTGTCTTGGCTTTGGGTAGTATATGTTTCTCTAGTGCATTTTAGGGACCTATCGGCACTATTGCACATGGTCCTATTAAAATCCCCTCCTTACAAGGTGTGGACACTGGGGTGAACATAAGAGCTGCTCCAATAATTTGCTGAAGTATGTTTTATCTGGTGAGTTTGGGGCTTAGTAATTAGACATTAGACATTAGTAATCACCAAATCCTTGGATGGGAATTTGAGGTGAGCCGAAATCAAATGGCCCTTTCGACATCCTTATGTACTGATACCAAGTCATAGGATAGATTGTTATGGAAGGATCAATACTCCCACTTTCCGTCCCTTGGCGGCTGATCCTATGACTTTACCTACCCAAAGTTTTTGCATACGGGAGAAGTCATCTTCAAATAGATGGGTCTCCTGTAGCAATGCTACATCAGTTTTAAGCCTTTTCAAGTGCCTAAGGATTTTCATTCTCTTGGCCAGGGATCGTAATCCCTTAACATTCCATGAAATTACTCTCATGTCTTGTGTAGTGGGTAATAGAGATAAAACCTTTTTTATGAATGTTCTGGCTACTTGAAAGGGGGCCAGATGTTGCACTCTTTGGTTATAGAGGTAAATCTGTGTAGACTGGGGGTTGCTTCCCATATGAAGAGAGAGAGGACAGGGGAGTAGAATAGGAGAGTAGGGGTGTGAATTATATAGACTCCAATCTCGTACCCCTCCAGTGGAATTATCTGATAGTGGAATTTATTCAAAGTCTTGCACAGTACTTATTTTATAACATTGTAGATTGACAACTACATAAGAGCCTTCAGTCTTTCATCAACAGGTGTTAACTAAGTTGATGTATATAAGCATTAGCTCTTGGTCTCCTGGGGTAAGAGGATGAGCATATTACCATAAACTGTAGGTGTGTCTGGAGTAGCGGATCTGCGGTGATGATGGGCTGGGTCAGGTGTAGAGGTTGGTTTTATCTGTTTTGGAGGATCCTTTCTGGGGCTTCTTTGTTCCCTGGGTCCCTGTTTGACTTTATCCGAGAAGTTATAGCTGCTACTGGTCTGGGCATTAGGAAGGATTCAGCTTTTTCCGGATTATGGAATGTAAGTTGTTTCCCGTCTGGGGCTTGCAGTCGGAGGATGGCTGGATACACCAATGTAAAGCAGATGTTATTCTTCGTTTCAATATATTTTATTTTATCAGAACAAAATTGGACAACAATACAACAAGAGAAAACAAGATATAACAAGGGGACATTATCCCTGAGTCGACCAACAAGGCCATAGTTATAACAAAAGAAAAGAATGCATAAGATTCATATAAGTAGTATACACATTGGTTAAATAAGGCGTGGTCATGAAGAGCAAACAAAGTGGCCTAATGACCAGCAAGGTCTTGATGGTCAATAATTAGTGACCCGGGCTGGAGGGGTGACAAGGGGAAGAGGACTCTGCCACCCCAGTAGGTGATCATGCTGTGGTTGAAACCCCTATCCCCCCACACCACCGTGGTGAAAGTAACTGAAAGCTGCACAAACCTGTGTAAAAAAAAAAAAAAAACTAGTGAGGCCACGGTGGCATGTCAAGCTTGCTGACACAGTATGCTTTGGAAATTGGGCCCAGTGGTCTGAGGAAGTGTCCAATTCTGCAAAGCCCTTTGTCAAGCCACCATTGGAAGGCTTTTATGTCAAGGCCAGGGAGGAATGCAGGATTTGACCACGGTTCTGTGGGTGAGGTTAGTAGCCGTCCCAAAGAGCAGAGGAGTGTGAGAGTGTAGGGAATAGAATCGGAGGTCTTAGTTTTTTTTGGCTCCAGAGAAGATAGTCAAGAGTGTGGAGGGGGACCGCCTGCCTTTCAATGTGTATTCAGTCAGGTTGTTCCCAACGAGAATAAACGGCTGCTAATTGTGCAAGTTGAGCTGCTTGGAAATACCAAAGCAGATTGGGGAGGCCAAGACCCCCCTCCATCCTAGATCTAAATAGGATTGATTTAGAAAATTTGTGACCCCCTTTACCCCATGATTGGATCACTCAGAATGGATTCATTAAGTCTCCAAAGCCTACAAGGCTTGTGTCATGATCACCAAGGAGTGGTCCGACCAGACCACATCTTTGATGTAGGCCCTGTTTGTCAGTGGAATAGAGGCTGAGGGAACAAGGATGTGATCTATTCTCGCATACGAACTGTGGGGGTTAGAGTAGTGTTTGAAGTCCTGCATAGTAGGGTTGACTTCTCTCCAAATATCAACGAGCCCATGTTGGAAAATTAGCTTGGCTATGCGGAGGCTTTGTTTAGTGGGTCTAATGAGGCGTTTGCCAGGGGGACGCAACTTGTTTAGTCCCTGGTCAAATGCGGTGTTTGAATCACCCCCAAAAATTGCTGTGCCCTCCAGCTTTGGCGTTAGAGTTTCCAACATGTGTTGAAAGAAAGATAATTGGCCCCTGTTGGGGGCATAATATGAAATTAATGTATAAAATTGGTCATCCAATTCTCCTACTATGAGTATATATCTCCCTTCTGGGTCTTTGAATTCAGATTTTAGAGTGAATTTGCACCGTTTAGATGAAAATGCCCACCCCCCTAGTTTTGTCATCAGCATTGGCCAGTGTGAAGAAGGGAAATTTAGAGTGGATAAAGGAAGGGCAAAATCATTTAGGGAAATGTGTTACCTGCATGAGGAATACATCCACCTTTTGTGCCTGAAGATATTGAAAAACTTTACGTCTCTTAATTGGAGAATTTAGCCCTTGAGCATTATGGGAGACTATTTTGACAGGGGTTGTTAGTGAGGGGTCGTTAGCCATTGAGCAGAGGTGTGGAGCGATCTAGGCAATTTCCAGTACTTACCTGTACTTGTCTACTGATCCCAGAGCAGTTCACATGCCAGGTGAAGACCTTTGAGAGTGTCCGGAAACAATGGGGTCCCCCCCCCAGTCGGCTCCTTCAATGATAAGGTAGTGAGTAAAACGATTAGGAGGGAAGGAAGGAAGATTGAAAGGAGTGTCGAAGGACAAGAGAGTCATCCGTAGAGTGGAGGGGACAGAGTCGTCCATCAGATAGTAAAAATTATAAAAAGAAAAAAAAAACCCTCTAGGGGTCAGGGATTAGACTCGTCCGGAAAAGGGTAAAGTACCTCTATGACCAGACAAGTAGGGGTGCATGAATACCACCCCAGCAGGGAGGTCTCGTGGAGTATGTAGTGTAGAAAAATAACAGGGCACCTAGCCCAGTTTTAACATAGACACCTCCAGATGAACATATTGACAAGTATGGGTAGATTTGGAGGTGAATAGGTTATATCGAACAGTGAACAAAAAAATTACGGAAATAGGTCAAAAAGTAAGCACAAAGAAAACCACAACAATAACCTGGATCTCTAGGGATGAACAGGACCTGAAAGTACAGATGGGGAATGAGAAGGGTTAGGAGGCGGTGAGGAATGAAGGGTCTCGTGGGACACCGGATTCCTGAGCAATATTGAGGAGACTAAAGTCCCCAGGTGTGTGTAGGGGCAATGGTTACAAATGCCCCCCCGCCTCCCCCCTCCAAAAAATAGGGGTGAAAGCGAAAAGAGAGTGACACCATAGGAGATGTAAAATAGAAACCAAGATGGTTTCCTCCTCAACCTGTGGCCCTTATGAGTTCGCCTCGGTTAAGGTTTAGGGAAACTCTGAGAGAATATTTCTCTCACGGTGCACAATAGGGGGTATAAGTCTCCCCAGGTAAGTTCTGAGAAGAATCAAAGTCCAGGGGGAAGGACTAGAGTCATTTCAGATAGCAGAGTCAGGGAGGCATGGTTTCCTTGGACTTCTTGGATCTTGCAGTTTCCCAAACTGGATTCAGGGGGCTGGTCGCTAGTTGTCTTTTAGCGGAGTTGGGTTGCGATCCCGGTTGTGCGAGATTCGGGGTCTTGGCTGATGAGACCCAAACGCAGCAAGAGCTTTTCTCCTTCCTGCAGAGAACCGAAGGTGTATGCTTTGCCTTTCGGGAGGAATTTGAGTTGGAATGGAAAGAGCCACCAGTATTTTATTTCCTTGTCCATCAGGACTTGAAGCAGCGGCTTTAAAGCTCTCCTCTTTTGGATAGTGGATGGAGATAAGTCCGCAAAAATTTGTAGGTGATGCCCTTGAAACACAATTTTAGGTAAGGATCTCGATTTTCGCATTATTTCCTCTTTGACCGAGTAAAAATGTGGTTTTACCACTATATCACGCCGAAGTCCGTCAGCTCTAGGGGGTCTGAGAGCTCTATACGCCCGGTCAAGTTTGATGAAAGATCTGATGGTTTCAGGGACATCTTTGTAAGATTCAGGGAGCCCCCTGACTCTGAAATTGTACCTCCTATTCCTATTTTCGAGGTCATCAATTTTAGCATTGGCAGTCTCTAATTGTTCCTGTAGAATCTGTATGCAAGCCGTGTTTTGATTGGTCCTGGGAATGGTGGATTCCAAATTCGTCTCTATGATTTCCATGCGGGTACCTATGCACTGTAGGTCTGCTTTAATGCCACTTGTAATTCTGTGAGCTGTTTTGTGCAAAAGGTCCGCAAATTTGGGAAATAGGTCTGCTATATTGACTGGCTGGAGTAGGCCCAGATCCCCAGGCTGTAGTGATGGGTGAGACTGAGGTGGGCCGGCCTCCATGAGGGATAAGTCCAAGTCTGCCAGGGTGCGCTCTATGAGAGAGGCTGTGGAAGCTGGGGATGCTTGCTCTATGTGAGGAATGCCAGCAGTGGGGTCATGCTGTGTCATGGAGGGGGGGACGATTATTGCCAAGTTAGGTGCCGATGGAGAGGCCGGGGCTGCTGAGGCGGGACGGAGCTCCCGGACTAAGCATCCATCTTAGGTGCCAACACGCATGCCTTCTTCACGGATGTTATTCTTATAGAGCTCTGAGCAGACCGTTTGGAATTCCTTGCATTTTTGCCGGACACGCAGAGTAGTCTGCGAATATTAGGAGATTGTGCCCTTCAATTTCCATGGAATGGGCTTTCCGAAAATTTTGCAGGATGGCAAGGCGGTCTGCATAATTGAGATATTTGACTATTAGTGGTCTGGGGTTCTTGCGATTGTTCGATGGAGCACCAATACCGTATGCTCTTTCTCTCACACATTTATAGCGTAGACCCAGAGCTTCTGGGAGGAGGTTGACACAGATGTCTAGTAATGTTTCAGGCTTGTATGATTCTGGGAGGCCAGAATTTGTCATGGAGGAGTTGTTGTGCTTGTGTGTACTGCTCCATTGCTGCATTGGTTTGGTACTGGTCATCTTCCAGGTATGATATATGCTGCACAGCTTCTGTGAGCCTATGAGAGTGCTCCCCCAGCTCCTTCCTGAGCTGTAAAATGCCTACCACCACTGCTCTGTCCACAGCCTCTGTGATAGTAGGGGACAGAAGAGCTGCCACCACTTGGACTATTTTCCCATGAGTGTCCTGGTGCTCCTGGATCCCCATCTCACATTCCTCCATGTTGTCAATCACCTCCCTCTGATCCGCCGTATCTCCTGTCACAGAGCACTGTGAATTTTGTGAGGGAGATGAGGGACGTGCTACAGTGGCCATTTTAGGATCTGAGACAGCCTGTGTGGGGGACGTGTGCCGCGATCGAGATCCCGAGTGGGACCGGGATTGAGAGAGGTACCGCTCCATGCTGCTAGCTGTGGGAGACTTGCAGAGGAGATCCGGCAGTAGAGGTGCCCTGGGAGTTTGTATGGAGGTTTTCTCTGTGGGCTGGAGAGGAGCCACTGGCTTACCCGTCCACTACATATGGCACCAGAACCGGAAGTCTTAATCTTTTTTAAGATACAACAAGAAATCTGCTCCACTCTAGAAACATGGCAAGCAAACCAACATTTACTATTTAATTTCTTTGAAGTCAGATTCCACTCTCTAGCCACTAGCATGCTCCTTCTACTCTTCCTTCTCACATTGGTGCTCTCTATCCTCAAATTATACTTACTCTACCCCTTCTTTCTATCCGACAGCCTACACTTATCACCCTCACTCTTACCATCTCCCTACTATTCCCTACCGCCTGCAAATACTGAACCCACACACTGACCTAAACACCAGGAGATTTGTGCACTCATACACATCCCACTCCCATCTTACTTTCCTCACCATCCCCTTCCCCCTCCCCCTTTCTCCTTATCTCTGGGGACATTTCTCCAAATCCTGGCCCTCCATTTTCTAACTGCAATCCACATATCTGGCACCCCTCCTCCTCTGGCAACAGCCGCCATCTATTCAGTTTAATTTCTATCCCTCTGTTGTCAAAAAACAGCCCCCCAATCTCCTCTTTTGAATGCCCGCTCCATCTGTAACAAGCTCACGTCTGTGCATGACCCTTGTATTCTCATTGCTTTAAAATACTCGCCATAACTGAAACCTGGCTTCAAGATTTTGACTTGACTTCTCTTGCTGTCCTCTCCCATGGTGGCCTCAACTGGACTCATTCCCCCAGACCCAATGGATGGAAAGGATGTGGAGTTGGATTCCTTCTATCTCCACAGAGCACCTTCCAAGTCCTTCCTACCCCTCCCTCTCTATTCCTCTCTTCTTTCGATACGTACTGTATTCGCCAGTTTTCTCCCATTTCTCTGAGAATTGCAGTAATTTATCTGCCTCCTGTACTAGTTTTGCACTTTTTTGTGACTTTGCTTCCTGACCTACCTTACTCTCTCCTATGAAATACCCACTATCATTCTTGGGGACTTCAACATCCCTGTTAATGTTAATAGCACAGCTACAGCTCAACTTCTCAATTTAAAGTGGGATTCCACCCTAAAGTGGAACTTCCGCTTTTCGGAAACCCCCCCCCCCCCTCCGGTGTCACATTTGGCCCCTTTCAGGGGGAGGGGGGTGCAGATACCTGTCTAAGACAGGTATCTGCACCCACTTCCGGGCATAAACTCCCATGGGAGTTTACGCCACTTCCTGTCCCAGCGCGCTGTCTGCCGGGACACACATGTGTCCGGCAGACAGCGCTGACGATTCTCATTGCGCTGCACAGTAGGGAACCAGGAAGTGAAGCCTCAAAGGCGACACTTCCTGATTCCCTCACCGAGCATGGCGCCGGCAGCAGCAGAGAGTCGATCGATTCATCGGCCTCTGCTGCCGACATCGCTGGAACCTGTGACATTTATTAAAAGTCAGCAGATGCAGTATTTGTAGCTGCTGGCTTTTAAAAAAAAAATTCAGGTACAGTCCCGCTTTAACCTCATCTTTCGACCTAACACAATAGACACACACTTCCATTCACTCCAATAGTACTACCCTCAACCTTGTTTTCTCCCATCTCTGCACTCCTGGCAACCTCACCAACACCCCTTTTCCTCTTTGATCACAACCTGATCAGTTTCACTTTATCCTCATCTCCAACCACCTTTCCTTCCAAGCAGCAATTACTTGTAGAAACCTCCACCACTTTCACCCTTCTCTTCTCTATTCTGCTACTGACCACTTCTATGACAAAATATTTCCCCTGTCCTGACCTGGCCCCCTCTATCTACAACAGTTCACTCTCATCCTCACTGGACACACTTGCTCCTCTAGTTACACGCAGAATCAGGCCCCAACAGTTACAACAGTGGCAAACCAACAACACCAGAAATCTCAAGAGACTTTGCTATGCTCTTGAATGACCGCGGCATAAAAAACAAATCCCTGCAGCACTTTACCCTATATAAATCTGCCCTCCTAAAATACAATTCCTGCCTCCATGCTGCCAAACAAACCTACTTTGTCTCTCTTAAATATTCCTCATCATTCAGTCCCCATCAGTTCTTCTCTACCTTTAACTCTCTGCTTTATCCCCCACACTCTCTACCCTTTAACTCACTGCCGAAGAGATTGCCAATCACTTGAAAGACAAGATTGATGCAATACATGAGGACACCTCTACTGTACATACATCTTCCCCACTCAACATACAGTACCTTTTCTAACAGCGCAGTCAACACTCTACTCTTTTGAACTTGCACCTACTGAAGAGGTTACAAAACTTTTCTCAGATGCCCACCTAACCAATTGTCCCCTGGATCCTGTTCCCTTACATCTACTACTCTTATCCTCTTATTCTATCCTATGCTCCCTCACTCATATCTTTAATCTTTCCCTCTCTAGTGGTACCTTCCCCTCCCCACTGAAGCGTGCACAAATCACTCCTATATTTAAAAAGCCCTCATTGGACCCCACCAACATGAACAACTTAAAACCCATCTCATTGCTCCCATTCACTTCTAAACTTAGAAGGCTTAGTCTACAAACATCTTAGCTCCTACCTCCGTGAAAATAACCTTTTTGACCCCTTACAGTCTGGCTTTCACTTGCAGCACTCCACAGAAACTGCCTTACTAAACTCAGTAATGATTTACTAACTGCTAAAACCAATAGCCACTACTCCATACGCCTACTACTTGACCTCTCGGCGGTCTTTGTAACTGTTGACCACCTTCTCCTTCTCAATAAGCTATGTTCCCTTGGCCTCCAAGATTCTGCTCGATCCTGGCTCTCCTCTTACCTATCACAGTGCTTCTTCAGTGTTACCTACAACTCTGTCTCCGCCTCTCCATTTGCTCTTTCTGTAGGGGTCCCCCAAGGCTCTGTTCTTGGACCCCTTCTTTTCTCTATCGACATATCCTCCCTTGGTCACTTGATAACCTTACACAGCTTCCAATACCATCTCTACGCCCATGACACCCATATCTATCTGTCTACTCCTCACCTCACTCATTCGGTCTCCTCTCGCATCCTGCCCATACTCAAGATTTCTCCAGAGCCTCACCCATCCTCTGGAGCTCTCTATCTCAATCTGTCTCACTATATCCTACTCTGGCTGCCTTCAGGCAATCTCTGAAAACTCATCTCTTCAGGGAAGCCTATCATGCCTCCAACTAATCTTTAATCACTCCCATAAGCTCATTCCCCCCAGTTACAATCTTTTGTACCACTTGCCCCACTCTATTAGATTGTAATCGCTTTTGAGCAGGGACCTAATAACCCTCTTGTATTTTATTGTATTGTAACTGTACTGTCTCCCTTTTGTATTGTAAAGTGCTGCGTAAACTGTTGTTGCTATATAAATCCTGTATAATAATAATCATCTATGAGTCTAGTCTTCTTCAAGTGAGAGTTAAACAATAACTAGACTCAGACAAAGTAGGCAGAGCAATTATCAGATATATCACATTGCAGTCTTTAATCACATTAGCACCCCCTAAATTTGTGTTGCAACACAGAGGAAATGGCGAGGCAAGGATTTTGACATGATAAAAAAGCTGCCTGTTCTTTTAGCGAACATGGACATGCTAGGTGAATGATTACATGAACAAAGGAGAATCAATCAACCATGCCACTACAAACTGCAGCCACAACAAATGAGCCCATCATTACAAGGAAAGGTAGACAAACAACACAGGGAATATACAGTAATATCTAATTCAAACATCAAAACATTTGAAAGTGCACAATGTCTTTAAACATTTTAAGGGTCTCTATCCATTAGGTAGAAAAAAATTACATTTTCAAATTTTGCAATATGTCATATTTACAAGACTAAAATACAATAAAACATTAAAAATTCATAAAATTACACATGGCATATATTGTAATCTTGAACATAATAAATATGTGTAAAATACTATACATTTCCCTTAAATGCATAGAATTATTTACTGTTAGAGACAGTTTCATGCAGAAGAACTGATATTTTCAATTTCATTCAGATTCTTTTTTCTCTGTATTAATCAGACAAGATTGTGTAGTAAGTAAGCATTTTATATAGGACAACCAGTGGAGAATTTCCATTGTTTAGATCATTTGCCTCTGAAAGCATTTCATTTTGCCTTATGAAAATCAAATCCATGCATATTGCTCTTTATTTTCATCTGTTCATTTTTACCAAAATAAATCATATGTGTGCAGATAAGCATCTGTAAGCCCATACTAGCATCCTGCCTTCACTTACTGCTTTATACATTCATCATGGAAAAATAAATGTATGTATCTTATGAAACAGATCTCATTTAAGTCAATATTGCAGGCCCCCCAGCAAGGAGTAAATATCTTTACATTTCCAGGCTGCCCTTGCTTCTACAGATGCCTGGAATCTAATGTAATGGAAATAAATTTAGACAATATGGGTTCTTACACTCAACAGATAAAGCGACTGATGTTAAATAGATTTATTTTGTTGATGAGTTATATGACATTTGAATGCAAAATGCTGAAGCTCATAAGATTTTTAAAATGTCACTGAGCCTCACTATTATTTGTACGCTTCAAATAAGTTGAAAATTTCCACTTTTCATGCCTGCAATAGGAAACCGTATATATATGATATTATCCAACGCATATTAGAACCCAGATGCCTTGTATGCTGAGGATTTCTGATTATTTTATGAATAATCCATGCTGTATATAATTTAATGTTGGTATATGCTGATATGTGATGATTAGGGCCATCTTCCAATGTAAAATGTTTTTAAAGATAGAAATTACCTTGGAAGAAAAAAAGTTAGAATCCCTGGGAAAGAGCATCAGACATGGTGCCAGAACCCCATTGAAGTCTATGTGAGCTGAATCTTGTAATATTTTCTGGTCTTTTTCAAGGCCAAATTGCAAGCTTTTGTTAAAGAAAATGTATTGGTAGCTCGGCAGTACCGTAGTGGACATTTATGACTCTTTTTTTTTTTTAAATGCTGTTTAGCGGGGAGGTGGCCTTTTAATGTGGCTTAAAGGACAATATTGAAAATAAATAAATCATTTAAATAACATGCTTGGGGGGAGCTTTATACCTCCACATAAAGTTTCACATCACTGTGATGTAGGCCTGCAAAAGTGACATTTGCATCAAGCAAGAGATACAGTATATATATAAAAAAATTGGGTTGGAAGATTTGGGTGACATTTATGTTAAATGAATATCATGTTACACATGCATTGTTTGTTTCCCTTTAAATAGTTTTGTTCTTTCCCTACTATGTAGCTAGGGGATGCTCTATGTAGTTGGTCCCACCCTTCTTCTACATGCTTTAGTCTCCATACTTCACATGCGCTGTATTCTGCTGGAGCTAGACACACTCTGAGTTTTTGACCTATCTGACGTTCTTTGAAGATCTGCACATGTTTTTGGTTAAAGCTTTCTGCGGTCGGCAGGATGTCATTTGGATCGAGCCACTGTCTGCCAAGCTACTAAGTTAACTGTAAGTTAATTTATCTCACCACAACTGGATTAGTTATATAACTCATACTTTCAGTATTTAGATTGCTGAAGCAGAGCACTGCGCAAGCATAAAATTCTCACAAAAGTGAATCCAATATTATTTAAAAATGTTGTGATTGAAACTTATGAAAAAGTCACTGTTGTGCTAATTAGTGCTCTCATCAACCTAACTTAATGTTATCTTAACCAATTGAACTCTGGACAGTTTTACCCCCCTCATGACCAGAGCATTTTTTGCTATTCAGCACAATGCTATTTTAACTGGTAAATGCGTGGACGTGGAACTCTGTATGCACATGAAACTTTTATATATTTATTCACACAAATAGATTTCTTTAGATGGTATTTGATCACCACTGTGTTTTTTATTTTTTACAATATTAATGAAAATTAATTAAAAAATATTTTCAATTAATAATATTAACGCTGTAAGGGTTAAGTGTGTCCTGGGGAGTGTTTCTAACTGTAGTGGGGATGGGCTAGCTGTGACACATCACTGATCATAGCTCCTGATCACAGGAAGTTATGATCAGTGACACTGTCACTAGGCAGAACGGGTAGATGCTTGATTACATTAGCATTTCCAAGATCTTCCTCTCCATGAGACGATCGCCGATATTCCCGTGGACATCGAGTCCGCGGGACCCGCGACCCGACTCGCGGAGCTCCTGGCCGCCACGCACGCAATGGCAGGGCGGCAAATTCAAAGGGATGTACAGGTACGCCAATTTGTGCAGCCGTGCAATTCTGCCGACATACATCGGCATGTGTCGGTCGGGAACCGGTTAATGGCACCACACTCAAAATAGGTTTGTAATAAAATATATATTTTATTGAGAATTAACAAATGGTTAAAAACAGTAATTTGTGAATACAAAATATCATATTAAATTTATATTGTTAAAGCGGTTCTGCACACACTTCATTTAGTAAATCTCTTTGCCTTCCAAATCAGGCAAAGAGTACTTTATTTTTTTTTTTTCACTTACCTTGTAATTGCTGCTCTGTCTCTTTGGCGGTGGGCAGGGTCTGTGCGTCGATCCTCGTAATGCCGCACTGTCTCCTGGGATCTGGTGTCATTGATCCCAGGAGTCAATGCGAACATCCGCTTGAAATCTCGCGAGATTTACGGGGCTCGTGCCGAAACCTCGCGAGATTTATGGGGCTCGTGCCGAAATCTCGCGAGATTTACGGGCCTCCTGCCGAAATCTCACGAGAGCTACACTTTGCCGAGATCGGCGCAATAACGGCGGTGCATGCTGGGCCATCTGAAGTGCCTGTGTGGTTTTACATGCCCACAGGCAAGATGGCACCCAGCAGCAACATTTTTTATAAGTGTTTTTAGGTGACGAAAACCGGCAGGAGTTCGCTTATAAAACGGAACACGTGAGTGATGAATTTACATATCATAATCGTTCTCATTGTACAAAAAAATAAAAAAAACATTACAGACAGTGTCACCCCGCTTTAAAAAAACAATAATTTAACTGGTGTCACCAGGAAAACCTCTGATTACAGGTTGGGAGCCCCCAAGTGGTTACAGTACACAACAATACTATAAACAACCACAATTCCTAGTTGTCAGGTGGCTGACTGAGGGATGGTGATATCCAGCTAAACAAGTTCTTCATTGCTCAACCAGTTTTGCGTGTCATACACTTCAGGAGCTTTTGGACATTAAAATTGACTCATATCTATAAGGAAGGTAAAGGACAGAATAGTTACACAACTGTAAACAAAACATATATATGAACCATACTGTACATACTAAGGTTTAGAAGACAATTTGTTACTTGCAGAAATACAGTAATGAGTGATCTCAAATGGAGAGAGTGGGATTAGTGGTCCAAGCCCCCCCGGTAAGTAGATATGGTATAAAGTTGGTATAAAAAGTGGAAAGGTGTATATATACTTGGGACATACTATTAAAGAATGGAATATCCTAATAACATACTCATGCTATCACATATTGTTTGGTGTCATGTTTATATCCTGATATATAGATGTATTTTATTGGGCCATTGGTGTTATACTAGCAAACTATTCACATTGAAGCATTCATAAAATTGGATGTGCCTTGCCATATTTGTTTAATTAATTTGTTTAATAAATAAATAAATAAATCTTTGATTCCATATCTGGTTCCAGTGCAAACCCCCTTCTTTATCATATATAAGTAATTTTCCATAAAGGAGGTATGGGAACTGCCCTGGGGGACATGCATCAATAATTATTATTATTATTTTTTTTTTTTTAACTTTCCTTTTTTTTTGGAGCAGTGATTTTAATGATGCTTAAAGAGGTGTGTCCCTTAATTTTTTTTTTTTTTTAAGTCGGCAGCTACAAATACTGCAGCTGCTGACTTTTAAGAATTACCCTGTCCCAGGGTCCAGCGATGCGGGGGAACGAAGCCCCCCCTCGTTCCCTGCTGCGCTCGCGGCGCCAGCATCCTTACTGTGGGCACCCGGCTGTGGCTTCACAGCCGGGCACCCACTGCACATGCGTGAGCTGCGCCGCACGCCGTGATACGCCGCTCAGTCATCTAGGACCTGTCACGTGTCCCAGATGACTGACTGCCGAGGGGAAGTGATGTTTTTAGCCCGGGCTATGGAAGAGGCAGATTTTGTGGGACCGCCTAGCAACAGGGAGAAATAGGTAAGTGAAATAATTTTTATTTTATGCAATTCATTTTTTTTTAGCTCATTTGCTGCACAGACCATTAATGTTGAAATTTTAGGGGAACACCACTTTAAAGTGCTACAGTAAAAAAAAAAAATATTTTTATTTTTTTAAATATAGTGCCTGGGGGGTCCCCTTAATGTGAGTATAAAATGGAGCATCTCTAGCATGCATAAAACATGCTACCACAAAAATGAAATTTATAGAGTTAAAAAAAAAAAAAAAAAAAAGGAGCCACATCCTATTTAAAATGACTCGCGTTTGCAATTGCAGGCACCCGGCTATTGAAAAAATAAAGAAATCCTGCAAATTTGGATGTTCGTCTAACTCGGGCTGAAAATGTTTGCCGATCCCTAATCACATGTGAGGCTAATACAGTGATCAGTGATAAATACTCTACACTGACACTGTACTAATGGCACTGGCTAGATGACAGGGGTGATCAAAGGGTTACATTTACCTGACTAAGGTGTGTTAGTGTAAATGTGCTGCTTTTACTCACTGTGAAGTGTCCTGAAAAGGGTCTAGGAAGAGAAGTGTTAGCTAAATTGAGTGCCTATATTTACAAATACAGGCACAAGGCTGCCCTATCATTGGCTGCAGCCAATCAGTAGTGTCCCAGGCAAAATCATTGGCTGGGACCCCCTGACAAATTTGGCCTGCAGCAAATGACAGTGCGAGTTAAGGGGGTTGCATACATGTGCACACCCAGAAGCAAGGACCAGCGTACAGATTTGTCACTGTGCCTTTAGCAGCCACCCACCTGCAGTACAAATTGGGCAGGTGGTCCCAAAGTGGTTAATGTTTCACTATGCATTTAAAAAAAAGTTTTTTTTTTTTAATTGGGTGTGTTGCATTATAACATCAAAAGGAGAATAAAGCTCTCCTAACGTAAGTTTTTTTTTTTTTCACTCTGAGTTTTGGCCCGAGCCACGTCCACATATTCATGAATAGAAGCAAGGCTATTTGGCGATTTCCGGTTGTCCATTAGACACTTGGTCTTGTTCCAGGACCTTCTTTCCTTCCTAACAGTCACTGTTTTGCCATCTCTGTCCTTTCCTTTGGTGTACAAACCACCATTATAATGCATAGATCTTCCATTCCTGAATAAAACTAATCCAGTTTTGGATAGTTTTAAGAACTACAATAACTACTTTCCTGAAGAAGCTGCACATTCAGTGAAACATGTTGAGACAGTAACAATTATTGTAGCACAGAAAATGTCATTATAACTGCTTTCTGGCAGCAAAGACCAGATTGTATTGTGTATTTAAATGGATTTGGAATAAATTGTTTAATGATTTTATGGAATATGTGAATGTATCCTTGTTAATTAAGTACCCTCAAAGTCCCGTTTCACACAACCTTTTTTTTTTCCTGGGATGTGGTGCAAGGTTTTACTCCTTTCCAATCCCATATCAGGTAATGTCTAATTCTGAGATTTGAGCTTTAACATTCCACCATTTTGTTTCATAAGTCATTCTAATGGAGTAATATTTTAATTAGCAGACAATGTTGACCATATTTTGGGGTAAATCTTAGGGGAATGCAAAATATATAAATGTTGCGGTTTTTTTTAGTTATTATTCTCAAGGGACATTAAAATAATATGTATCCAAATGTGCTACTAAATTAAAGCCCTGTCTGTCCTAAAAAAAATGTTAGGGTAGATTACACACACTGAAATGTGTAATGTGCAGAAACAGGATATCGCAAAAAAGGCAAAAGTGGCTTGTTGTCCCACACAAAATCCATACCAGACCCTTATCAAGGAATGCATCCTGCCTGTCCAAGAGCATGCTCACTGCCCCCTTTTCCTGGCCACTCAGACTGCATGCCTGAATGGATGCCTATGGATTTTGTGGGTGACGCCACACAACTTTTTTCTTTTTAATACAAACGTTTTTTATTGAAATAAACAAAAAGTAAAGAAATACAGACGATTGACAGTAGGTATCGCACACAAACATGTGATAAAACATAAGTACATACCTGTCAAGGCAGTGATAATAAAAGAAAATAATAATAATAAAAAAAAATACAAAAATAACCAATGAAGCATCCGAAGGCAGCAGTTGCCTGTAGTAAAGTTTCTAAGGGAGACACAATTTCTTATACCAGAATGTGGGGTTAGGGGAATGTAGCAGCGCGACGTGGTCTAGGGCAGCTTAGTTACCTGTATAGGGGTGAAAATTAGGGCAATAGGGATTGTCTATGAGATTTCCAGGGAGTCCACCTCTGGTCAAATAAGTGCATCCTATCACTCAGTGTGTAGAGGATCCTTTCCATTAACATAATGGTATCCATCCTGTTAAGGATGGAGGAGATAGGGACCGTAGGGGTTTTCCAGTGAAGAGCAATGGCCCACAGAGTGGCTAAGCAGATAGTGTGAATGAGGCATTCCTCGGATCGAAGTACACCCGGGATAGGTGCTCCAATGAGGCCCATAGAGGGCGTAAGTCGTACCGGGATCCCTGAAATTGCCGATGCTATAGCCATCACTGTATTCCAGATGTGGGACAGCCTAGAACAGTCCCAAAATATATGCATAAATGTACCAGGAAGTTGACATCCTCTGAAGCAGAGTTCAGAGGTCCCAGGGAAGATGGAGTGAAGTTTGGCTGGGGTATAATACCATCTAGTTAAAACTTTATACGCCGTTTCTCTAACGGCCAGGGATTTAGAGGCTTTGCGCAAATTGGTCAGCATCGTGTCCCAGTCCTCCGAGTCGAAATTTTCTTTTCAATCAGCTTCCCATTTTTGTTTGTATGGGATAGCTCCAGGAAAAACTGCAGTTAGGGCTGATCTGTAAAGGGTAGAGATAAGGCCTTTCCCTCTTGGGGAGTCACGGCAAAGCTGTTCAAATGTAGTAGAAGGGGAAGATGGGGAGAGAGCAAAGTGGGACATGTAAAAGTGTCTAATTTGCATGTAGCGGAAGTGTTCCCTTAATGGGATATGTTTTTGTGTACGTAAAAAATCAAATGAGACAAATGAGTTACCCATTTGCAGGTTAGTTAACGTGTCCATAGAGTTAGAAATCCACCAGGAGAAGCTTTCAGGGTGATTAAAAGCCATGTTAAATAAAGGTTCTCCAATAAAGGAGGAGCCACGGGGTGCTTGAGATACTAGGTGTAATTTATGTTTATACCGGCCCCATAGGATGAGAGAGTGGGCTACTAGGGAATTAAGGGAGATCATTTTATGGACTAATTTGGAAGGGGACCAAAGTATAGTAGAAAGTCTATATGGTACGATGGATTGTGATTCAAAATCCACCCAGGGAACTCTAGAGTTAGGAATATTCCATTGAGCAATCTGAGAAAAACGTGCGGCCAAAAAGTAGAGCCAAAGGTTTGGTAGACCCAGTCCACCATTAGTTTGAGGGTTGTAAAGTACTAATTTGGAGAACCTAGGCCTCTTGTTTTGCCATATAAATCTGTGAATATCCTGCTGAAGTTTATCTATAAAGGATTTAGGGATAAGAATTGGAAGGGCCCTAAAAAGAAATAAAAGCTTGGGCAAGAGGGTCATTTTGATTGCCGTGACTCTCCCAAGAAGTGAGATATGGTACGTGCTCCATAGTTTAAGCATGTTGCGGAGAAGGGACACACATGCCGGGTAATTTGCAGCAAAAATAGAGGACCAATGCGGGGTGATGTAGATGCCTAGGTAAGGAATCTTGTCGGCAGACCAATGCAAGGGGAAGGAGCTCCGGAGTGTTTCACACTGAGCAGGGGGGATGTTAACTGGAAGAGCAGTAGATTTAGACATATTTACTGTAAGTCCAGAGAGGGAAGCGAAACGGGATAATAAGTCAAATAGGTTGGGTAGGGAGATATGGGGCTGAGTTAGAAAGAGCATGACATCGTCTGCATACATGCATAGATGAGAGGTGGAGGAAGCCATAGGGTAACCTGATATGTCAGGATGTTGTTTAATAGCGATGGCAAGGGGTTCAAGGGCTAGGGCGAATAATAGAGGAGATAGGGGACATCCCTGGCGGGTGCCCCTACCCAGTGTGAAAGAGCCGGAGCTGCAGCCTGGAATTTTAATTCTTGTTTGTGGATGATGGTATAGAGCTTGTACACCCATCAAAAATTCATCCCTGAAGCCCAGTCGTTGAAGTACTGCGATCAAATATGGCCATAGTACACTGTCGAAGGCTTTGTTGATATCTAAGCTCAAAAGAAGGACTTGTTGCTTGCGAATGTTGGCATCCTGAAGGACATTAAGTGTCAAACGAATGTTATCTGTGATGAGTCTATTAGGGATGAATCCAGATTGGGCAGGGGAGGTCAGAGTTTCTATAACAGCAGCTAACCTGTCAGCTAGGGCACGGCTAAAGATCTTAAGATCATTATTAATGACCGAAATTGGTCTATAATTTTGGGGGAGGGAGTGATCTTTTAACGGTTTAGGTAAGAGGGACATATTGGCCAAGGTCATCTCAGAGGGGAATTGTTCACCTTCGAGAATCTTGTTAAACATAGTAGTGAGGCGTGGTAGCAAAATAGGGGCATAGTGCTTATAGTAACTGGCTGTAAAGCCGTCCGGGCCTGGGGCTACAGAACGTTTCAAGGACTTGATAACGCCCAGCAATTCCTCTTCTGTAAAAGGGGCATTCAGTGATTCCCTCTGTAAGTTAGACAGAGCAGGTAGGGGTAGAGAGGCAAGCCAGTCTTGGGAGGGTTGGGCGGGATAAGGAGGAGGATGAGAAAGTAAATTAGAGTAAAAGTCTTCAAAAATATTGAGGACCTCTTTGGGGTGGGATACCATCCTACCAGTGGAGTTGCGGAGTTTATATACATGTGGGGGACGTAGAGTATGATTTAGTTTGCGAGCAAACATGGCGGAGGCCGTGTTGCTATGGAGAAGAAAGTTAGCCTTGGACCATCTTAAAGATTTTTCGGTTTTGGTGGACAACAAGGTGTCCAAATCCAATCTTTTTTGTGCCACAAGACGTGCAATGTCTTGTGTAGGGTTACCTATCTGGGCTTTGTGGAGGGTGTCTAGTTCAGTGGTTAACGTGAAGATGTTTCGCCATCTTTCTTTATTCTGTCTTGATGCAATACTGATGAGGCGACCGCGGAGTACTGCCTTATGGGCCATCCATAGCGTACCAGGGGATATGTCTGGGGTGGCGTTGATAGTGAAATATTCCTGAATGGCAGTGGAAATTTCTTGGCGAATTACAGGATCAGATAAAAGGGAGTCGTTTAGTCTCCACGTGTAAGGCGTGTCCGTTAGTCCGATAAAGGTGGTGGACAAGGCAACCATACTATGATCAGACCAAGGGCAAAGGTGGATTTCGGAAAGTGTAGAGTTGGCGAGAATGATAGGTGTGCAAAAAATATAGTCCAATCTGGCAAAAGAGTTATGGGGGTGAGAGTAAAATGTAAAATCCTTTGCGCCGGTATTATGAGCTCTCCAGGCATCGGATAGTTGGAATGATTGAAGGGTCTTGGACAATGATTTAGGGAATGCTGAGTTCAATTGGGAGGAGCTACTTCTGTCCAATTGTGGGTGTGCTACAAGGTTAAAATCACCCCCAACGAACATATGTGTTGAGGAATATTTCTCCAGTGTTTTAAAGAAAGTGGAAAAAAAAGTGGCCTGTGCGGTATTAGGGGCATATACATTAGCAATAGTAAGTTCTCGACCAGCTAATAGACCTTTGACAATAAGGAACCTACTGTCGGGATCTTTATAGACCTGTTTGACCTCTAAGGGAAATGAATTGTGAAGGAAGATTGCTACCCCTCTGGATTTAGAGTTATATACCGTATAAAAGGCTTCCCTTTACGAGTTGTGAAAGAAGGTTGGGTGTTTGTCAGCAGCGAAGTGGGTTTCTTGTAATAACAAGATTTTGGCCCCTAATTTTTTATAGGATGTGAATGCCTTCTTCCGCTTGTGAGGAGAATTGAAACCCTGCACATTATGTGTAATACAAGTAATCACCATTTATGTGAGTGGGTGCGTCATAAGCTCACCTGGAGGGTCCGGAAACCCTGGCAGTGTAGTGTTGAAATTCTCCATCACAAGGGGAACCGCAGTCTGGAATTTCAAGCAATAGACAACATAAAAGGTACAATAGAAGAGTACACATTTGGAATGCTTCAGTGACCTGAACAAAAAAAACAAAACACATAAAAGGATAAAAGAAAATACCTCAAAACATAGTGCCAGCGGAGCAAATGCTAGCTGGACTAACAAAGGGTCAGGGTGCATAAAGCAGAAACCTGAAACAGTGAAGTGAACTGGATAAGGGGCAAAAGCTCCCTTAACTCCCCAGGTCATACCCAGAAATCAAATAGGAGTCTGGATATGAGTGGGGTGGGGCAGCACGGCATCAACCTCAACCGAACTAGCCTGCTGCAAGTCAGTCATGTAAATAACATTACATGTTAAAGCATGTGCATGCGAAAGATCATTGGATCAAAATAACTGTATTCATCTGATGATCTGAGAACCAAGAACCAACCGAAACATATAGGAAAGTCCCGGGAGCAACATCCTATAAAAAATCATCAGATTCATCAACTGAGAAAAAAATTAAAAATAATAAGAAAAATAATATATAAAAAATTCTGGGTTATGCAGGACCCCTGGTTGGTGAGGAGTACTGGTACTTAGGGTCCAGTCTGCTGGGGTGATGTTCAAGGTAGGATGAAAAGATGTAGGACAAGTCTGGTGAATCAGTAGTTCCAAAATGGGCCAGTAGATGGCGCTCAGACACCATGAAATTCAAATATAGCTCAGAAGCTCAAAAATAGCAGAGGAAACAAAAATTCAAAAAATGACAGAAAAAGAAAAGGCCCAGGATCAGTTCAGAGAGGCATTATGGCCAGGATCATGTGTGGGACGCCTGCGATCATGTCTCGGAGGTGGAGTGTTCCATATGGGTCTCGGTCTGGGCGTAGAAGGTTGGCGAGGAAGGGCTTCAGCATCCAGGAGGCCCAACTTGACAAGAATTTCCTGGCCCTCTAACAATGTGGTAGCAGTATACGTTGTGCCATTATGAGGAATAGAGAGCTTAAAGGGGAAGCCCCATCTATAGCGGATATGTGCCTTTGCCAGCACCGTGGTGACCTCCTTCATCTTGCGGCGTCTGTCTAGGGTGGCAGGGGAGATGTCTGGGTATATTTGGATTGGAGAGCCGTCCAGGGAGATGTTGTGGGAGTTGCGAGCAGCTCTGAGGATTTCCTCCTTGATGAGAAAGTCCTTTAGGCAGAGGACAACGTCCCTGGGTGGTTTGTCAGGGGGAGGTTTGGGGCGAAGTGCCCTATGGATACGGTCGCATGTAAATGCTTCCACCGCATGGCCTGGTAACAGGGATAGAAATAGCTTGTGTATGGCTGGGATAAGATCAGAGGTAGTTTCAGGGACTCCCCGCACCCTGAGATTGTGCCTGCGATTACGATTGTCGAGATCTTCGACTTGGGATTGTAGCTGGGAGACAGTCGCATTGAGGGATTCAAATTCCCTGGAGAGGTCATTATGGGCAATACTGAGCTCATCATGGTTGGTTTCCAGGCGATCAGTACGGGCACCCAGGGCAGCGATTTCCTGTGTCAGGGTATTGGTGCTCTTATGTAGTTCCGTTTGGAACTTGGTGGCAATTTTGCTGTATATTGATTCTAGACTTTTGTCTAGATCTGCTTTTGTCAGGGGGGAAAGTACTCACAGTCTTGTGTGGTGTTCCGAGCAGATGCGGTCGTATCTTGTGAGTCCTGTGAGTCTTGTAATAACGGAGATGCAGGGCTGCCGGCGCCATCTTGAGACATGTTGCAGCGTTCCTGGGTCCTCAGCAGGTATGTAGTGAGTGACCTTTGCGCGGTCTTTCTGCCCTTCTTGAGCCTCGGAGGCATGCACAGCTCGGTCCGGGGGGTGATAGTGGCTGTTGTGGAGAAAATCCAGTGTTTGTGCCCCCGGGAATCAGGCTATTCAGTCAGAGTAGTGCGGAGCTACTCAGTCATGCGGCCGGCTCCGTGGAAGTCGCGCATGCGCCACAACTTTTTTCTTAACTACTTGAGTCTCCAGTTCCTTTTTCCCCTAAATATCCTGGCGTCCCAGAGCTTTTCTGTTTTTTTATTTTATTTATTTTTTGTCATGTCTGGGTTACATATTTCATGCACAAAAAAA
Organism: Lithobates sylvaticus; assembly: GCA_028564925.1. NCBI lineage: Eukaryota > Metazoa > Chordata > Amphibia > Anura > Ranidae > Lithobates > Lithobates sylvaticus. The sequence goes on along the minus strand of CM053036.1, from coordinate 145,500,230 downwards.
ATGATGTGGAGTGGGGTCTCCCTTAAAACCCTCATCCTCAATAATGGTCTGGTATGGATTTTGAGGGAGATCACAAGCAAAACAAAAATTGCGTGGGGTTCTCCATGATGTCCCCTTCCAAATGCATATCAGACCCATTCAAGCTTGTAGTGGCTATAAATTTTACTTTAAGCACTTGCCAACCGCGCTATAGCTGAATGACGGCTACAGTGAGGCTGGCTAGTTCTGGGACGCGGTCATATGATGGCTTGCCTTGATCATGCCCAATATGTGCCCGCTGCAGGGAGGGCACTGCTGACCACAGATTGAGGTACAGAGCCAATCGGAGGCTCTTTACCACAGGATCAGCTGTGTCCAATCACAGCTGATCATGGATATAAACAGAAGCCGTTTATCCATTTCCTCACTATGAAATTAGTTATACAACCCCACACTATTTTATCTGCCTTCTTCCATTGTAGCAGGGGTGTCATTCTGGATGTTAGAAAGACTGTAATATACAGTATAACAAATCAAAAACCGAATGGAGAGGGAGAAACCAACATAGTAGTTGCAAAAAACAAAAAAACATGGTATGTTACTTACATTTTACAATAAGTTCTATAATGCCTTAGTCTTAGTGAAACAGAGCTTTATGCTCATAGAACGGCATGGTTTAGGCAATATCTTTTTGTGCTGCTTATAACCATTTAAAAATAAGATGCTTTATAAATATCCCTTACCTTTAGTTTGTATACAATATTTAAATATACCTAAAGCACCAAATGTATTTTTCAATTTGGATAAACTAATAAAAAGTCAAAAACCTTGTCAGGTGTTTTTTTTTCTTTTTTACTTTTCTTTCTTTCTATGTGCCATTGGCGAGATTTCCCCTTCACGTTCATGACTGGAATCTCACCCAAGACAGCTGTCAGTGGTAAAAGTGTCCCCCATTGGATACCTCAAAATTTGGAATTTTTCCAAAAATGTTTCCCAATCACAGTGTTAACCAAGACAAACAGAATTTATCTCTGTAACAAGCATATACAGTGGTGTGAAAAAGTGTTTGCCCCCTTCTTCATTTCCTGTTCCTTTGCATGTTTGTCACACTTAAGTGTTTCGGAACATCAAACCAATTTAAACAATAGTCAAGGACAACACAAGTAAACACAAAATGCAATTTGTAAATGAAGGTGTTTATTATTTAAGGTGAAAAAAAATCCAAACCATCATGGCCCTGTGTGAAAAAGTGATTGCCCCCTAAACCTAATAACTGGTTGGGCCACCCTTAGCAGCAACGACTGCAACCAAGCGTTTGCGATAACGTGCAATGAGGCTTTTACAGCGTCCTGGAGGAATTTTGGCCCACTCATCTTTGCAGAATTGTCCTAATTCAGTTACATTAGAGGGTTTTCGAGCATGAACGGCCTTTTTAAGGTCATACCACAACATCTCAATAGGATTCAGGTCTGGACTTTGGCTAGGCCACTCCAAAGTCTTCATTTTGTTTTTCTTCAGCCATTCGGTGGTGGACTTGCTGGTGTGTTTAGGATCATTGTCCTGCTGTAGAACCCAAGTTCGTTTCAGCTTGAGTACACGAACAGATGGTCGGACATTCTCCTTCAGGATCTCTTGGTAGACAGCAGAATTCATAGTTCCTTTTATCACCGCAAGTCTTCCAGGTCCTGAAGCAGCAAAACAGCCCCAGACCATCACACTACCACCACCATATTTTACTGTTGGTATAATGTTCTTTTTCTGAAATGCAGTGTTCCTTCTACGCCAGATATACTTGGACACACACCTTCCAAAGAGTTCCACTTTTGTCTCATCGGTCCACAGAATGTTGTCCCAAAAGTCTTGGGGATCATCAAGATGTGTTGTGGAGAAATTGAGACGAGCTTTGATGTTCTTTTTGCTCAGCAGTGGTTTTCTCCTTGGAACTCTGCCATGCAGGCCATTTTTGCCCAGTCTTTTCCTGATGGTGGAGGCATGAACGCTGACCTTGACTGAGGCAAGTGAGGCCTGCAGTTCCTTGGACGTTGTTGTGGGGTCTTTTGTGACCTCTTGGATGAGTCGTCGCTGCACTCTTGGGGTAATTTTGGGCGGCCGGCCACTCCTGGGAAGGTTCACCACTGTTCCATGTCTTCGCCATTTGTGGATAATGGCTCTCACTGTGGTTCGCTGGATTCCCAAAGCTTTGGAAATGGCTTTATAACCCTTTCCAGACTGATAGATCTCAATTACTTTCTTTCTCAATTGTTCCTGAATTTCTTTGGGTCTCAGCATGATGTGTAGCTTTTAAGGATCTTCTGGTGGACCTTACTGTGTCAAGCAGCTCCTATTTAAGTGATGCCTTGATTGTGAACAGGTGTGGCAATAATCAGGCCTGGGTGTGGCTAGAGAAATTGAACTCAGGTGTGGACAACCACAGTTATAGTATGTTTTAACAAGGGGGGCAATCACTTTTTCACACAGGGCCATGATGGTTTGGATTTTTTTTCACCTTTAATAATAAACACCTTCATTTACAAATTGCATTTTGTGTTTACTTGTGTTGTCCTTGACTATTGTTTAAATTGGTTTGATGTTCCGAAACACTTAAGTGTGACAAACATGCAAAGGAACAGGAAATGAGGAAGGGGGCAAACACTTTTTCACACCACTGTAGAAAGCAATACAAATCTGACAGGGTATATAACCCTTCATCTCTATGTAGAAAATTGGGGGTGGCACAATGCATTGGTACTGTTCACTTTTTTCTTTTTTTTTTAATTTATTGAAGTGTCACAAAATATCACTTTGTAAATAGTATGAGGTGCTATGTGTCGTGCTGGATAAAGATGGAACCATGTTGCATTTTTATGAAACATGCTGAAGTGCCCTTTATTGCAGCATTATGGTGTGAACAAGGCCCTTACTAAAATTTAAAATGTAACCTGAGTCTTTAAAGCTGAAGATTAATATTAGTACAGAACCAAATACACACTGTTAAAGTTACCTGCAGCCCCTTCTACAAAGAAAAGTTTCATCAGCCACCCACCCCTTTCTGCTCTCCGCCATTAACAGAAAACATATTACTACACTTCCACAATGCATTCTGTGAATCGGCAGCAAATATCTGTCATGCAACGGCTCCTAGACTTATTCACAGAAGCTGATGCATTGTGGTATTGTAGTAATATGTGTTCTGTGAATGGTGGAGAGAGCAGAAGGGACAGCAAAAGCTGAAGCAACTTTTCTCTGTAGCAGGGGATGCAGTTAACTTTTACTGCTGCGAGGGTAGAGGATGGTATCTTGCAGGTGCAAAGAAGCACTGAGGGGAAGACTTGTAGCAGAAGTTGACCCCAGCCGGTATCCCCCCTCAAAAAATACTAAACTTAAGCTTTAAATAAGCCTTAAACCTAATGATTTCACCAAACTGCAACTCTCATTCTTGCTGCCAAAAAGCATTGATCTGAGGAGATATATAATATACAGTATATACACACATACTGTATATCTAATGTACCTTTCCATGTTACTATTTTAATCTGAAGCTGCTGTGATTTTAGAAAACTTTACCATAAAATAAAATTTCTTTGCCATATGGAAACCTAGAGACATTCTGTATACTGGATGTGTACCTAACAGACCCCCCAGAGAGTCGAATAAAAAACTTCTGCAACAGGAGTTTCATGTTTGGTGGGATCCTATCTAAGAATCCTTATTAAAAAACAGAGACTGCTCAGGTGGTAGTATTAAAGGCATCGTTTTTCCACTAGTCACTAGGAGAAAGCCCATGGTAAAGAGTTTAGAGAGAGAAAGTCCTTCTATATTTAGTAGACATGTGCATTCATTTTTGTCCGAATGCATTTCTTGTCCGAAATCCAAAAACCGAAAGATCTGACATTAATGCTTTATTTTCGTTTTTGTTGTGACAACAGTTCGATATAGACGGCGATTCGACATGACGCTGGCAATAGCGATCTGTGTCCGTCGAACCTGTGGTCGAATGTGCCTAACCTTAGCTCTATTAGTCCAAGATTATTCTACATACAGAGAAAAGATTCGCCATAGAGAGAATAGCAAAAAAGGTTGAATGTTCCTAACCTAACTCTATTAGTCTAAGATTATACGACATAGAGAGAAAAGATTTGACATGAAGATTCGACGAATCAGTCGGCGCAAGCGGACATTTATGGTCAAATTCTCTGCCCATAGGCTATAGAAGAATTCTAATGTTGGTTGACTAGTAATAATAATAAATAAATATAATTATTACTAGTGTCATACAACATTAGAATTCTACTATAGCTTGTAGGTGGAACATTCGACCGGAAATGTACGATTGCGGCATCGTATAGTTTAGCTGCTCCGTCAAATCTTCTTAGAACATTCGACAGACACCATAAGCCTTCAATAATAGATTTGACCTTAATTATTTTGGATTTTCGGACAAATGCATTTTTAACCAAACAAAATAAATAAAAACTAATTTTGGGAGTAACTCAATAAATGTATTTTTCGAACGAAAATGAAATTCCGAAACAAAATATTTCAGTAGATCAACTGGAATTTTTTTCCCCTAAACAAAACTAAAATTTAATTTTAAAAATGGGTCTAGCAGGAGCTTTAGTGGGTCAATAAACTTTCCATTGTTCATGAACTTCCATTCCTTCTTTTTATGTTATGGACATTGCTCAAAGTCTTACCAGTACTTTAGGCATTGCATAAAACAAAAAAAATGCATACGATTCCTTATCACACTAAAGAAAGCTATTTAACATTTGTCCAGATTAAAAAGCAACATGTATGTATAATTAAGATGTTAAAATTAAAATGCTAAGATGTTATATCTGTTTTGCTGCATGCAGGCATTCATCTACAAACATAAAATCATGTAACCACTTCCGGACCGCCCACTGTCGTTATACATCTTAAATTTGAAGAGGGATATCGTTGTTATGGCAGCAGCTAACTGCCATAACCCTGGTATCCTCTTCTTCAGCGGGCGGTCCGCTTTCTGATAATAATGGTCTCTGCGGTGGATTTGCCGCAAGATCACTTTTATCGGTGGCAGGAGAGGGCACCCCCACCACACTCCGGTGCCCCCCGCCGCTTACTGGAGCCATCGGCAGCGGCGGAGGCGATCGGATCCTTTCCCTAGCCTGACATGGAGACGAGTGAGGGGAAGATGTCCCCCACCCGTCTCCATATCATTGCAGGGTGGAAGCAACGTCAAAATGTCACTTCCACCTATAGCTCTTAAAGGGCCATTTTTTTTTTATTGTTGTTTAGTGTAAATATGAGATCTGACGTCTTTTTGACCCCAGATCTCATATTTAAGAGGTCCTGTCATGCTTTTTTTCGATTACAAGGAATGTTTACTTTTCTTGTAATAGGAATAAAAGTGACACAATTTTTTTTTTTTAAAGAACAGTGTAAAAATAAAAGGTAAAATAAATAAAAATAAAAAAAATGTAAACAAGCCCGTCCCGACGAGCTTGTGTGCAAAAGCGAATGCATACACGAGTAAGGGCTTGCATATGAAAACTGTATTTAAATTACACGTGAAGTATTTTTGTGATTGGTACAGCAAGAGCAATAATTCTAGTCCTAGACCTCCTCTGTAACTCAAAACATGCAACCTGTAGAATTTTTTAAACATCGCCTATGGAGAAGTTTGTCGCAAGTTTGAAGCATGACATGTTGGGTATCAATTTACTCGGCGTAACATTATCTTTCACAATATAAAAAAAATGGCATAACTTGTTTTCCAAAAAAAGTGTGCTTGTAAGACCGCTGCAAAAATACGGTGTGACAGAAAGTATGGCAACGACCGTCATTTTATTCTCTAGGGTGTTAGAAAAAAAATGTATATGTTTGGGGGTTCTAAGTAATTTTCTAGCAAAAAAAAATGTTTTTAACTTGTAAACAGATCTCAGAAAGAGGCTCAGTCCTTAAGTGGTTAATTTTTCTATGAATTCTTGTCTTCCAGTATAGAAATATTGATATTGAATATGGTATTAAGAACAAGGGTTGGAGATTGAATACTGCCTGAAGTCCAAAAAAATGGAGCTTAAAAATTAACCCCATTGAAGTTTATGTGGATGAATTTTGATAATCAGTTAAGACCACTTGCAAGGCACAGGATTGTCAAATAAATGGCATGGGAGCTAGACACTGCCATGGTGGGACGTGTACCAATAATTTTTTTTTTTTTTTAAAATACTATGTAATAGGGAAAAGATCCTTTTATTGTGACTTCAAGGGTTACAGGGTAAAAAGGGTAAAAAATATCAGTCCTTTCATTTGCATGATTGAGAGATGGCTTTAAGCTGTATGTCGGGTTACACAACAGTACTATTCTCAAAGACAGTTTAGGCAGCAATAGAGTAAGAGACTAGACCGGTTTTAAAATATAATAGAGTGCATAGTTTCAGGGACAATAGCCAAACATATTTTACAATAGCTAGACAGTACATAAGCAGCTTGATTAGGTCACAATATAAAATATTTTTTTTTGAAAAAAACAGAGTATATCATCTGAGAAATAATTGCCACACACATTTTTGATTATTGCAGCACAAGATAGGCTGCAAACTTGTAGACCAATATAATAATGGATTGATTTGCTGTTATATGGGGTATATGCCCACATCCCTAGTAACTAAATAGTATGGACACAAGACCCTCTAATGGGATTTTTTAGGGCATACATTTCAAAGTTAAACAATATACTTTATTGACATGTGAACATAAAAAAACATTTGTATACCATAAAATACAAATGTGGTTTAAAAAGAATACTGTTGGTGAGTATACAGGAATAACCGCATTTAAAATACAGTTAGACATTATATAGTTTTGTTAATGCAAAATGGAAACAACATGAAAGTATTTATATACTGACCCTGTGTCATGGATGCACCGCGGATGGCACTGCAACTGGCCACGGGTGCACAGATCCATTGACATGTGTTCCAGTCCACAGGCATTCAGCGGTGAATAGACGCATGCCAATGCGAATGCGCGTGCGGAGATCGTGCACACGTATAGAATAACGCAGCTTTGGCTCCCAGTGATCTTTAAAAGAATTCAGAATGCATCCTTGCTGTCTGATCTGCTGTCTGATCTGCAGCTCATCCTGTAACCCGATCCTGAACCTGCATCTGCTCCAGTGTCTACCCCGCTTTCCTGACCTCACTGCTATCTCCAATCCTGACCCTTTGGCTTGCCTTTAACCTGCTCTGTGTACCTGTTTGTCTGACCTCCTGTTGCCGATCTTGCCTCAACTTTGACCATTCTCTGCCTGCTGCTTCTGTCTGATTGATCTGCTGTTGTGACCTGGCTTGTCTGACCCTGCTCCTGCCTGCTGTCCTGCACTTGTGCGCACCTACCTACAGTCCTGCATCTGTGCGCACCTGTCTGCTGCTTCTCTGCATCCACAGCAATCAAGCCTATTCCTGTCTCTGCCAAGCGGACATTATCTTCAGTCAAGCAAACCCTGCAGGCTCTCATACCCCACTGTGCTCCGAGGGTCACTATTTCCACTCCAGTGATCCCGGTACCAGAGCCATACGAGAGGTCTCCCTCTGCATGTCAGGCTCACCTCCAAGGTACGTGTCACCCTGTAAACACAAGCATAGCATATGGAAAAACGCATAATTCAAAAGCACAAATGTTTGTTTGCCGCTGCATGCTACCAAAAGTCCAGCTATCGGGGACACTAGGACTCGCATCGTCCACCCACAAAAGGTTGAAGGGAAGCCCACGTAATCACAACTATGCCTCCACGAAACCAATCTGCCATAAAATGAGCGGGATGGTCAGAAATAGGGAACACAAATAGATTGGTGCCAAATAGAAACAGCGCCTTGAGGCGATTCAGTTTGAATTGTAGGGCTATACAAATTATTCATTCATTCATTCATTCAGAAAGAGTTTACCCTTTTAGCCCTTATGCCTATCTGAGCTTCAAGGTCATAAAGTCAGCCAGAGAAAGGGGGGGCCAAGAAGGGACAGGAGGATGAAAGGAGGGGATAACACCAGATGGGAGTCCTAGAAGTAAGTGGTTTTGGTAAAATATCTAAAAAGGAAATAAATATGATAACTAGGCTTATATAATGACTGTAGAATATTTGAATATAACCTAGACATTCCATGTTTTATTGCATTTGTCATGAGCAACTGCCCTAAGTTCTTCCATGTCATAAAGATCAGCTACATTTTGAAACCATTCTTTAACTGTGCGATTGCTTTTACAATGTCCCAGAATCAAAGCTTTCACTGCAGTGAGCAGATATCCAGTTAAGGAGCGTTTCTACTTTTTAACACAGCAACTGAAAATGTGCAATAGACAACAAGCAGCTGTCAATTGTATAGAGGTTTCAGCGATAAGCATAATGATAGCACAGATCTATTGCCAGAAAGTCTGTAAGAGAGAACAGTCCCACCAAATATTAATCAGTGTACCATTCACCTGGTTGCAGCGCCAGCAAAAATCTGGAACCAAGGGAAACCCTCTGTGCAATTTGGCTGGTGTCTTTTACAAGTGGGATAAAAGTTTGTAAGAGGTTTCCTGATATCGGGTACTAATAGAACATTTATGGGCAAACACGCAGACATGTAACCATTGGTCTTCATTAAATGTAGTATTCAGATCTGTTTCCCATCTAGTTTTATATTTGTCTAGTTCTTGAGCACCAGAGGCCTTTGCAAGCATAAATATTCAAAGGGAGTTAGGGGGTCTTCCAAAATCCCCTACTCTCATTGGGTTCAGAATGTAACTATGAATCTGGTGATAAGTGCAGCTTGTCATAATTATGGGGCCCCATTCTGTCAGTAAGTTACCCTTTCTCATACAATGTGAGACCAGTAAAGGCTTGTTATCAATTGAATTCAATTGAATATGGTACTCATACCTGGTATGAAGTCTGGGTTAAAGCTTAATGGAGTTAACCGACCCGGGGATGTGGTTATATCAGTTGCTTTGACTATTTTCTGGAAAACTTTAAGTGTTGCATCAACCAGCGGGTGCTGTTTCAAAGCATTTGGACAGGCTTTTCAAGGAATCCAGGGGGTGTATGTGACCTGAGTGGGGCTTATTTAATTTTCTAGTGCCACCCAATCCTTATTGTCAGCATGGCAGTTTCAATGCCAGTGAGGCGAGTAGCGTAATAGTCCTTTTTTAAATTTGGGAAGCCCATGCCACCGGCATGTTTTGCTTTAGTTAAAAATTGAAGCTTAATGAAAGGTTTTTAGTCACCCATAAAAAATCTCCGAAGCATGAAGTGTAGAGCTTGTAAAAACCTTAATGGGATCAGGATTGGTAGGGTCTGGAAAAATAAAGTACTCTGGGTAAAATCGTCATTTTTATAATGGCTGCCCTTTCGAACCAAAAGAAGAATTTTATGGTCCAGTTATCTAGAACTTTTTTTTTACTTTGTAGCAATGGTTTAACATTTGAAGTATACAGTAAATCTAATCTTGGGGTCAGTGCCACTCCCAGGTATTTGAGCGCTTTCTATTCCCATTTAAATGTACAGTTTTTTTCACATCTGGAATAGAGTATTATTTAAATTTGGACACATACAGTGGTGTGAAAAAGTGTTTGCCCCCTTCCTCATTTCCTGTTCCTTTGCATGTTTGTCACATTTAACATCAAACCAATTTAAACAATAGTCAAGGACAACACAAGTAAACACAAAATGCAATTTGTAAATGAAGATGTTTATTATTAAAGGTGAAAAAAAATCCAAACCATCATGGCCCTGTGTGAAAAAGTGATTGCCCCCCTTGTTAAAACATACTATAACTGTGGTTGTCCACACCTGAGTTCAATTTCTCTAGCCACACCCAGGCCTGATTATTGCCACACCTGTTCACAATCAAGGCATCACTTAAATAGGAGCTGCTTGACACAGTAAGGTCCACCAGAAGATCCTTAAAAGCTACACATCATGCCGAGACCCAAAGAAATTCAGGAACAATTGAGAAAGAAAGTAATTGAGATCTATCAGTCTGGAAAGGGTTATAAAGCCATTTCCAAAGCTTTGGGAATCCAGCGAACCACAGTGAGAGCCATTATCCACAAATGGTGAAGACATGGAACAGTGGAACCTTCCCAGGAGTGGCCGGCCGCCCAAAATTACCCCAAGAGCGCAGCGACGACTCATCCAAGAGGTCACAAAAGACCCCACAACAACGTCCAAGGAACTGCAGGCCTCACTTGCCTCAGTTAAGGTCAGCGTTCATGCCTCCACCATCAGGAAAAGACTGGGCAAAGTTCCAAGGAGAAAACCACTGTTGAGCAAAAAGAACATCAAAGCTCGTCTCAATTTCTCCACAACACATCTTGATGATCCCCAAGACTTTTGGGACAACATTCTGTGGACCGATGAGACAAAAGTGGAACTCTTTGGAAGGTGTGTGTCCAAGTATATCTGGCGTAGAAGGAACACTGCATTTCAGAAAAAGAACATTATACCAACAGTAAAATATGGTGGTGGTAGTGTGATGGTCTGGGGCTGTTTTGCTGCTTCAGGACCTGGAAGACTTGCCGTGATAAAAGGAACTATGAATTCTGCTGTCTACCAAGAGATCCTGAAGGAGAATGTCCGACCATCTGTTCGTGTACTCAAGCTGAAACGAACTTGGGTTCTGCAGCAGGACAATGATCCTAAACACACCAGCAAGTCCACCACCGAATGGCTGAAGAAAAACAAAATGAAGACTTTGGAGTGGCCAAGCCAAAGTCCTGACCTGAATCCTATTGAGATGTTGTGGTATGACCTTAAAAAGGCCGTTCATGCTCGAAAACCCTCTAATGTAACTGAATTAGGACAATTCTGCAAAGATGAGTGGGCCAAAATTCCTCCAGGACGCTGTAAAAGCCTCATTGCACGTTATCGCAAACGCTTGGTTGCAGTTGTTGCTGCTAAGGGTGGCCCAACCAGTTATTAGGTTTAGGGGGCAATCACTTTTTCACACAGGGCCATGATGGTTTGGATTTTTTTTCACCTTTAATAATAAACACCTTCATTTACAAATTGCATTTTGTGTTTACTTGTGTTGTCCTTGACTATTGTTTAAATTGGTTTGATGTTCCGAAACACTTAAGTGTGACAAACATGCAAAGGAACAGGAAATGAGGAAGGGGGCAAACACTTTTTCACACCACTGTATCTGTAATGCATAAATACATTACAAAGATTGGGCATAGAGATGTGGGGTTGTGTAATAAAAAACAACAGATCATCTGCATATGCCGCAGTCTTGTAAATTATTTTCCCCACTTGAAAACCATGTATGGACAGGAGACGTTAATTAGTTGAATCAATGGTTTTAGGTTGAGAATGAACAGAAGTGGTGAAAGAGGGCACCCCTGACATGTCCCGTTATGGATAACAAGTCAACTGAGTCGGAGTACTGCATTTCTCATGATGATCTGCTGCACAGCAAGTCCCATTCTCTAATGTTCCCATTGGCTATGACTCTCCTACCCACTGGTTGTTTACTGCTGCCATGGGTCAGGGGTGGAAAGACAGGTGGGGAATTTCACACAGATCCATCTCCTGACCGCTGCAGTGAGAGAGGGGAGAAAAGTCAGTTGTATTTTTCTCCCCTGTATGCTAACCAGCTAACTACCATTGCTAGCAGAGAAGCAGGGTGAACAGGGGATCTGCACATAGCTCGCTAGTCTAGCAGCACAGATAGACAGCTCCTACCTGGGGGGGGGGGGGGTGTAGGAGATCACACAGCCAGCTATATGTATATTCATGATACTTGAAGAAGAAATTCAGATTACAGATTTCTTCTTAGGATGCCTGCGTAGATGTCAGGCATCCCATCTTAATGAAAAAGAACATTATCTACTTTCCAAAGAAGCTTTTTAGCCTTTCTGTTTTTTTCCCAATACTTGGTTTTCCATAACAGCTATCAGTTTTTATTAGTACTGTTGCTCTAAACTGCTAACAATGTGTTTTACAGAACTGAATTTTAAATAAAGCATATAGCAAGTTTAAGCATGCTGAGGATATTAATATGTATGTTTGCAGCCAGCAGTTCCATTATATTAATTTATCTTGATTTTACACTGTTAGTTTAGTTAGCTTTTTTCTTATTTTCATCCCCTGACCATAAAAATAGCCATTTCTTTTCCATATTTAAGTGCAAAAGAAGCACACTATTCCCTATGTGTTTCTATAATATATGTATGCTTAACAATATACAGTATCTGCTTTTTTGCCTCACCTTTTCTACATCTTTTGACATGGCATACATATATATATATATATATATATATATATATATATATATATATATATATATATATATCAGTACATTATAAATGATATATATATATATACAATGTTTTAACACACCGTTAACTTTATTGAAAGTAATTAAATTCTCTTCATTCTACACCAGCTGGTATTTACTTCATACTCCATCAGGCGTCAACAGAGCATGGGGCTTCAAGACAGAAATATTACTTTGGCAAGCATAAATATTTCATTTTTCACACCGCAAATACGTTGATGATTTATTAATTAGCCTGAAGGCCTGCTGCTTCTGCAAACTGAGGAGCAAAATATAGTAATTCCGTACTGATCACTGAAAATATGTATAACTTGCATGCCCACAAAACTAGTTTGGAGTAACTGCACACTTCAAGGCAAAGTAATACAGTATAAATTAACATTTTAAAATGTTTGTTTTGTCCCTCTCTCTTCCTCTGTAGTGTTTTTGTGTGCCATGGTGCCAAAAATTTGGGGGGATGGTATCCCCGTGGCTACAATTGTGTAGAAATAAAATATGGTTTGCTATGAATAAATTAGGAAAAAGTACTGGAGTACAATCCACATGTCCAATATTACTCTGATACAGTGGATGTGCAAAGGAGTATCTAAGATCTAGCAATCACTGGGCACTAAAAGTAACCAAACAGTTTGTGGGAAAAAAACACTAAATGCAATAAGCAAAAGAAAGCACAGAGAGCACAAATGGTAGCACAGTATACCAGACTGAGAGATTAAAAGTAGTGCAGGTACATTTACATAAGAGTATCTGCCAACTCCTAAGTGGTCCACGGGTTGTCTTTGTATGTCCAGAGCTAGGGATGGGCTTTATGTTCGAGTAAAACATTGTTTTGCGGAAAATTTGAAAGCCGCGGAACACCCTTTAAAAGTCTATAGGAGAAATCAAAAGTGCTCATTTTAAAGGCTTATATGCATGGTATTGTCATAAAAAGTGTTTGGGGACCTGGGTTCTGCCCCAGGGGACATGTATCAATGCAAAAAAAAGTTTTAAAAACTGAATTTTTTTTGGGAGCAGTGATTTTAATAATGCTTAAAGTGAAACAATAAAAGTGTAATATTCCTTTAAATTTTGTACCTGGGGGTCGTCTATAGCAAGCCTGTAAAAGGGCGCATGTTTCCCGCGTTTAGAACAGTCTGACAGCAAAATTACATTTCTAAAGGAAAAAAAGTCATTTAAAACTACATGCGGCTATAATGAATTGTCGGTCCGACAATACACATAAAAGTTCATTAATAAAAACAGCATTGGATTTCCCTACAGGGGAACCCCGAACCAAAATTTTAAAAAAGAATGCATGGGGGTCCCCCTAAATTCCATATCAGGCCCTTTAGGTCTGGAATGGATATTAAGGGGAACCCTGTGTCAAAAAAAAAAAAAATGGCGTGGGGATCCCCCTCAAAATCCAATATGGGTCTGCAGACATCGGAATCTGGAAGCCCCCTTTTACAAGGGAACCCCAAGATCTCAGCCCCCCCTGTGTGAATTGGTAATGGGTTACAAATGTACCCCTACCATTTCACAAAAAAAGTGTCAAAAAGGTTAAAAAACACAAGAGACGGTTTCTTCTGTGGGACATTAACCGCTTCCCGACCGGCCACTGCATATATACGTCAGCAGAATGCCACGGGCTGGCAGAATCACGTACCTGTACGTGATCGTGCATGTGCCTGCCCGTGGGTCGCGCGCGCGCCGCTAGCGGCGCGCTCGCGACCCGGTCGGGAGCTCCGTGACCCCGGCCGCGGGACCAGCGGACCCGATCGCCGCTGGTATCCCGCGATCGGGTTACGGAGCGGAAGAACGGGGAGAGGTCTATGTAAACAAACCTCTCCCCGCGCTTCCTACACTGACTGTCAGTGATCGGCGGTTCCCTGTCATCGGGAACGCCGATCAATGACGTCAGACGTACAGCCACGCCCCCCTACTGTAAAAAAAAACACAACACGTCACACTGACTCCTCCCCGCCCCCTAGTGGTTAACCCCCTAACTACAACTGTCATTTACATAGGAATCAGTGCTATTTAAATAGCACTGATTGCTGTATAAATGACAAATGTCCCAAAAATGTGTCAAAAATGTCCGATTTGTCCGCCAAAATGTCGCAGTCACAATAAAAATCGCTGATCGCTGCCATTACTAATAAAAAAAAAATATTAATAAAAATGCTATAAAACTATCCCCTATTTTGTAAACGCTATAACTTTTGCGCAAACTAATCAATAATCGCTAATTGCGATTTTTTTTACCAAAAATATGTAGAAGAATACGTATCGGCCTAAACTGAGGAAAAAAAAAAATGTTTTTTTATATATTTTTTGGGGATATTTATTATAGCAAAAAGTAAAAAATATTGCATTTTTTTCAAAATTGTCGCTCTATTTTTGTTTATAGCGCAAAAAATAAAAACCGCAGGGGCGATCAAATACCACCAAAAGAAAGCTCTATTTGTGGGAAAAAAAGGACGCCAATTTTGTTTTGGAGCCACGTCGCATGACCGCGCAATTGTTAGTTAAAGCGACGCAGTGCCGAATTGCAAAAAGGGGCCTGGTCCTTTGGCTGCCAATTGGTCCGGGGCTGAAGTGGTTAAAGTGCTTATGATTAGGCTTAGCTGCTAACATGCAAAGTAAAAGTTAAAAATTACTGATATCTTCTATCTTAAGGCAATCTTATAGAAGTAATACAAATAATAACATTTAACAATAAAAATATTTTGTTTTATTGTACCCTTGAAACAGTTTCTAATACTTAAAATAAAGTGATCTAGCGCATAAATATAAACACACTCCTAAAACCATAAAATATATATTACCACTAACAATGTGCAACTATACAACAAACATAAATATAAAGTGCATCTAATGTGGTATAAGTAAATGAATCAATCAATAAATATTAATATGGTATAAGTAAATGAATCAATCAATAAATATTAATATAACACCAAGTGATGATTGATAATTCAGAAAAGAGTCTCTAATAAATTGTGGAGACAGGTGGACGGTACAATCACTGGGTCACTGGAGTGGTGCCCATAGAGAGGTATAAAGGAGGTAGGCAGAGTAGAAAGTTCTATGTAGGTAGTTCTCTTAATTGATATCCCCAGTATGCCAAAGACAACTGTCAGCTAACGTGGTATAAGAAATCCAATAACGGGCTATCTAGCCTCTCACCTCATAGATTCTTTCATTCAGCGTGTAGTCTACAATGGATCCGGTCTCCTTTGCTCTTGGAATTCCTTTCCTTACTTGGAGGAGCCTTGCCCCGGTATACTCTGTCGATAGCCGTCACTGGAATCTCTGTCCTTTTGCCAGCCAAACGCAATGTGGGTCAATGTGGCCACTCTCCAAATGGATACACCGCCAAACGGTGATGATGGAAAAAAGCAAAAGCAAAAAAAGGAGTGCCTCCAATAGTGAAGTATGTTGATATAAGGGGACTTTATTTAACAAATAAAACATACAAGAAAAGTATATCTAAAATGGACTCTTACAATGTAAAAAACAGTTCAAGCAAATAGCAAAGACAATGGCGTCTGAACGCCGATCTCACGTCACTTCCGGTTCAAAGGGTGACTGTTTCCGATCCCTCCCTACGCGTTACGTCATGTGACTTCATCAGGGGAACCGGATTGGTTGAACCCTCAATGTTTATATTATGTGAAACCGGAAATTGCATGGCGGCCATTTTGTTGTAGTCCGTTATAGACAACGGGCTGCGCCAGTCCTTTATTCAATGGAAGTGTTTTAGCAACGTCTGTAGGTTGCCACTATGTTTCCACTTAAATAAAGTATTAGTGTTTTACTCCATAAATGTCATTATGGTTCTATCTCTTGCTTATTATATTCGAGGCAGGCTATGTCCATGCATGCAGTGTTGCAGTATAAAGTTGAAAAATATAGCTTATATAATATATTGCAGCCGACTGGTGTGTTATTAATCCCTTATATATAGTATACATGCATAAGTTTATGCCTTAACGCAGCTTTCCAAAAATAGACTATACGGTCTGTTTATATATACAACACCCCCGGCCATTTTCTGGTGGCCTGTTGTGTTATTGTAACCATTCAGTGCGCATAGTGCAGTGTAGGTTAGTGATGCTCTATATTATACAGAAGGCACCCCGCGGCCATTTTCTAGTGGCCCGTTGTGTCAGTATGGATCTTCCATTTTGGAATAGGCCGCTATGTTCATCTAGACATGCTTTGCTGACAGTCCTAGTCGAGTATGTCTAAGTAGAGGAAGTAGAGAAAAACAAGCTTCAGTCACATGACTGAAAGCTTGTGAGGAACTCTTGATTATATTAAAACCAAAGCAACATCATATAGAAAAAGTTAAAACCTTTTAAAATAATTGTTAAATTAAATAAACAATTAGATAAGCTCTTTTACTAGTCCATAAATGAGTAATAGTTAATGTTAAAAGGAACTAGTGTGTATATCACCGCCAGTAAATTAGTGCGGATAAATACATAACCAATCAGAGTCCGGATTTTCAAGAAATACGGAAACCAAATGGTGAGTCACTACATAGTATATATTTGAAATACTGCTCCAAGTACTTAGTGAATAAAAATGAATAAAACAGACTACTAATAATGCAATTAATTAATTTCGACCTAATATAAAAACAATAAAATAGATGGTAGCCTAATTAGTGGAATTTAAAATATTCTGAAAACGCATAATAAAATTGCAATAAATATCTCTGTTAAATGAGGAAACGTCAGGTAATAATGTGTATATGTACCGGAAATGACCTGATGACTAATACATACATTTCGTTTATCGGTTCATATCGAAAGATTAAAAGTTAAAAATTACTTAAAAAACTATTTAAGTCAAATTCCACATTTAACCCTTCAGGTACTAAAGTTCTCATAGTAAATATCCACATGGATTCTTTCTGGCTAATCGTGCGTATCTTATGACTACCCCTCCATGATGGTTTATACTTTTCTATTCCCCAAAACTGCATTTGAGAAGGGTCTCTGTTGTATACTAGATCAAATAATGTTATTGACATGTTCTTTGATTCTGACTTTCAGTTGTCTTTTTGTCCTCCCTATATACTGCAAATTGCAGCTGCACTGTATACAGTAGACAACCCCCTCTGTATGACACCCTATAAAATCACGTATTTTATGGGTCTGTCTAGTACTGGTTGATGTGAATTCGGTCCTTTTTCCTTGGAATTTCTTTGATTTGCGACACGCAAAGCAGTTTCTACAAGGATAGAATCCTATACCTGAAAAAAATGTGTAACCTGGTTTGGTAGGTGGCTCTATGACCGATTTCACTACTAGATCTCTCAAAGTGGGTGCCCTTTTAAAAACAATATTGGGATTCACTGGTAAAATAGTTTTGAGATCTCTATCGTTTGTTAGTATATGCCAGTGTCGTTTAATCAATCTGGTAACCTCCTTATGTTGGATATTAAAATCTAGTATAAGACATGGTGCTTGGTTATGTGTCCTATTTGTATCCTTTGGTTTAGTTTGCAGCATTATCGTTCTATCCATGTCCCTTACTTGCATTATTTGTTTCTTTATCCAATCATCCTTATACCCTTTTTCCTTAAATCGATTTCCTATGAGGTCTGCCTGTTTTATAAAATCATCCGGTTTGGTGCAATTCCTTCGTAACCTTACCAGCTGGCCTTTGGGTATATTAAAGAGCCAGGGTTTGAAATGACAACTATTGATAGACAAATAACTGTTGGTATCAACATTTTTGAAGTGTGTTTTAGTGACTATCCTTTTTCCCTCTATGGATATATTCAAGTCAAGGAAATCTATTGCCTTCTCATCTATCTTCCACACTAAATTAATGTTTCTGTCATTTATGTTCAAATTTCCCAAAAACTTCTCCAAAGATAATTTGCTTCCGTTCCATAAGATAATTAAATCATCAATGTATCTTCTGAATAACGTTAATTCTGCTGGCATATTACAATACACTGCTTCCTCCTCCCAGTGGGCCATAAACGCATTAGCCACACTTGGGGCAAATTTGGCCCCCATTGCAATACCGATGGCTTGCCTGTAGTAGCATTGATTGTGCCAGAAATAACTGTATTTCAAACAGAAGTCCAGGCATTTAATCAAAAATTTTCTCTGTTTGCATACCAAGGTACTATGTGTTCTCAGTAGCCATTTTGTGGCTGCACACGCTTCGTGATGCTGGACTATAGTATATAACGAAGACACACCAGCGGTCGCCAATAATGTGCGACCTTCCAAGACTGGTACTGTGTTTAATAGTTGTAACACATGTTTGGTGTCTTTCAAATATGCCCTTGTACTTTGTACTGCTGGCTGTATAAAATGGTCTATATACTCTCCTACTCTTGAAGTTAGAGAATCAATGCCATTTACTATCGGTCTACCCGGAGGCGATTCTTTATCCTTATGTATCTTTGGGATAGTATAAATGATCGGAGTTCTGCAAGCCTCTGGAATTAAATACTTAGCTTCTTTCTTGTTTAGGATATCTTTTTTGATACCCAAATTAACTACTAATTCCAGCTCTTTCTTGTAAGCATTTGTGGGATTTCCTAACAGTTTAATATACGTCTGCTCATCCTGTAATTGTCTTTCTAGTTCTTGTAGGTATTGCTCCTTCGATTGTATGACCACTGCTCCTCCCTTGTCGGCTGGTCGTATGACTATGTCTTTCCGTTGTTTTAATGATTTTATGCCATTTTTTATGTGAATAGGGTCAGAGACTCGTTTGATCTCAAGGGATTGTAAATCTTCAATCACTAATCTTTTAAATACCTCAACATGTTGGTTATTAGTGATTTTTGGATTATATACTGAGTTGTTCCGCAGTGTACTATGTGTCGGTAATTCAACATTCCTTTCGATAATGGTTCTAGATTGAAATGGGTTACTCATAATATACTTCTTGATAATTAGTTTTCTAATATATTTTTGAATCCCAATATAGGCATCAAATTTATTAAGATTTTTGACAGGGGCATGTTTAAGCCCTTTGTCTAGTACAGCCAATTCGTCTATCGAAATGGATTTGCCACTTAAATTAACGACTCCTTCTCCAACTACTCTCTTTTTCTCTTGGACTCTCTTTCCCGCTCTGCAGCCTCTCTTGTTTCGGGGCTGTCGGCAATCCTGTCCTCCGGTTTTCTCCTCAGCGAGCGGTGTAGTTCCCGCGGTGATCTTCTGGGGGAGTTGTGTCTCCTCTCCCTGTCTAAAAAAGACCCTTGTTGATTCCTATCATGTTGATATTGCTGGTGTGCATTCTCATAATAGTGGTAATCCTGATGTTGTCTAAGAGGTTCGAACCTGTTATAAGTGTGTACTGGACTTCTGTCCGATCTTGCTTGTTGATAGTATTGTTGTTGTACTGGCGGTCCTCTGGAGTCTTTCTGGTTGTGTTGCCAATTGTTGTATGGTTTTTTAAAAGGTTTCTTAAATGTTTTTTTTCCAGAATTTCTTTGGTGTTTGTTGCCCATATTGGCCCATATTACGTGGGTCTTGGTACGGTCTTGGTGTCTCATACTGATGTTGGTTTCTTTGGTCGTAGTTTGATCTGGCCATAGATGGATCTCCATTATCATATTGATGTTGATTTCTTTGATCATATTGATATTGATTTCTTTGATCATATTTGGATCTGGCCATAGATGAATCTACATTATCCCACCTCGGTCCATTGGGTGGGTATAGAGATGTAGGGTCCTGTATCCGTACCTCCCTCATTGGAGTTGCATAATTGGATGGCTGCGTTGCTTGTTCTGGTTTATTCTGCCACTTAAAGGCACGATTGGCTTTATAATCTGCAACATCTCTCTGGTACTTTTTGATCTTCCGTTGTTGCGCTTCTAAGTCTTTAGTAATGAGATCTTTATTGAGTTGTAAAGCTAGTTTCTTGAAGTCCGCTGAGTCCTTATATGGTTCCAATTTTGTTTTGGTTTCTTCTATTGACGTTTCAATAGCCTGAGTTTTTCTTTGTTTTCTTTTCAATAGTAGTCTCAAACAATCTACACTTCTACTATTAAAAAAATCGAACCATTCCTCCATGGAATCTTTATCCATTAATCCATCATTGGGTGGTATGTCCCATCGTAAACGCCTGGGGACTATATTTTCTCTTATGTACCGTTCAAATGTGTTGGTGTCCCACCATAAATTAACTTTTTTCTCCATTTGCTGGCCAAGTTTTTTGACCATTCCTTCCAAATCATTATTACGTGTTTTAATTTGTGAATTAAAAACATCATCTAAATTAACACTTCTATTTTCTAAAAAGGTGAACACATCCATAGTAGCAGCAGAGGGAAAATGTGAAGTGTACCAGTAAAATAAAAGAAAGTGACCTCCGCGCTGTGCTATTGGATAGTGGAGTTCAGTGATCCACACGTGTACAATAAATAAATATTAGTAAGTGCATGTGCATAGATATCGCATATGTAATATATGTGAAATATCTAGGGTGTGTTATCCGATAGAGATAAACATCTTCCTCGGAATAAAAAGCAGCCAAAACTGATAGTGTTCACAAACACATATACAAATGAATAAAATAAAGTGATCTAGCGCATAAATATAAACACACTCCTAAAACCATAAAATATATATTACCACTAACAATGTGCAACTATACAATAAACATAAATATAAAGTGCATCTAATGTGGTATAAGTAAATGAATCAATCAATAAATATTAATATGGTATAAGTAAATGAATCAATCAATAAATATTAATATAACACCAAGTGATGATTGATAATTCAGAAAAGAGTCTCTAATAAATTGTGGAGACAGGTGGACGGTACAATCACTGGGTCACTGGAGTGGTGCCCATAGAGAGGTATAAAGGAGGTAGGCAGAGTAGAAAGTTCTATGTAGGTAGTTCTCTTAATTGATATCCCCAGTATGCCAAAGACAACTGTCAGCAAACGTGGTATAAGAAATCCAATAACGGGCTATCTAGCCTCTCACCTCATAGATTCTTTCATTCAGCGTGTAGTCTACAATGGATCCGGTCTCCTTTGCTCTTGGAATTCCTTTCCTTACTTGGAGGAGCCTTGCCCCGGTATACTCTGTCGATAGCCGTCACTGGAATCTCTGTCCTTTTGCCAGCCAAACGCAATGTGGGTCAATGTGGCCACTCTCCAAATGGATACACCGCCAAACGGTGATGATGGAAGAAAGCAAAAGCAAAAAAAGGAGTGCCTCCAATAGTGAAGTATGTTGATATAAGGGGACTTTATTTAGCAAATAAAACATACAAGAAAAGTATATCTAAAATGGACTCTTACAATGTAAAAAACAGTTCAAGCAAATAGCAAAGACAATGGCGTCTGAACGCCGATCTCACGTCACTTCCGGTTCAAAGGGTGACTGTTTCCGATCCCTCCCTACACGTTACGTCATGTGACTTCATCAGGGGAACCGGATTGGTTGAACCCTCAATGTTTATATTATGTGAAACCGGAAATTGCATGACGGCCATTTTGTTGTAGTCCGTTATAGACAACGGGCTGCGCCAGTCCTTTATTCAATGGAAGTGTTTTAGCAACGTCTGTAGGTTGCCACTATGTTTCCACATAAATAAAGTATTAGTGTTTTACTCCATAAATGTCATTATGGTTCTATCTCTTGCTTATTATATTCGAGGCAGGCTATGTCCATGCATACAGTGTTGCAGTATAAAGTTGAAAAATATAGCTTATATAATATATTGCAGCCGACTGGTGTGTTATTAATCCCTTATATATAGTATACATGCATAAGTTTATGCCTTAACGCAGCTTTCCAAAAATAGACTATACGGTCTGTTTATATATACAACACCCCCGGCCATTTTCTGGTGGCCTGTTGTGTTATTGTAACCATTCAGTGCGCATAGTGCAGTGTACACTACACTGCACTATGCGCACTGAATGGTTACAATAACACAACAGGCCACCAGAAAATGGCCGGGGGTGTTGTATATATAAACAGACCGTATAGTCTATTTTTGGAAAGCTGCGTTAAGGCATAAACTTATGCATGTATACTATATATAAGGGATTAATAACACACCAGTCGGCTGCAATATATTATATAAGCTATATTTTTCAACTTTATACTGCAACACTGTATGCATGGACATAGCCTGCCTCGAATATAATAAGCAAGAGATAGAACCATAATGACATTTATGGAGTAAAACACTAATACTTTATTTATGTGGAAACATAGTGGCAACCTACAGACGTTGCTAAAACACTTCCATTGAATAAAGGACTGGCGCAGCCCGTTGTCTATAACGGACTACAACAAAATGGCCGCCATGCAATTTCCGGTTTCACATAATATAAACATTGAGGGTTCAACCAATCCGGTTCCCCTGATGAAGTCACATGACGTAACGCGTAGGGAGGGATCGGAAACAGTCACCCTTTGAACCGGAAGTGACGTGAGATCGGCGTTCAGACGCCATTGTCTTTGCTATTTGCTTGAACTGTTTTTTACATTGTAAGAGTCCATTTTAGATATACTTTTCTTGTATGTTTTATTTGCTAAATAAAGTCCCCTTATATCAACATACTTCACTATTGGAGGCACTCCTTTTTTTGCTTTTGCTTTCTTCCATCATCACCGTTTGGCGGTGTATCCATTTGGAGAGTGGCCACATTGACCCACATTGCGTTTGGCTGGCAAAAGGACAGAGATTCCAGTGACGGCTATCGACAGAGTATACCGGGGCAAGGCTCCTCCAAGTAAGGAAAGGAATTCCAAGAGCAAAGGAGACCGGATCCATTGTAGACTACACGCTGAATGAAAGAATCTATGAGGTGAGAGGCTAGATAGCCCGTTATTGGATTTCTTATACCACGTTTGCTGACAGTTGTCTTTGGCATACTGGGGATATCAATTAAGAGAACTACCTACATAGAACTTTCTACTCTGCCTACCTCCTTTATACCTCTCTATGGGCACCACTCCAGTGACCCAGTGATTGTACCGTCCACCTGTCTCCACAATTTATTAGAGACTCTTTTCTGAATTATCAATCATCACTTGGTGTTATATTAATATTTATTGATTGATTCATTTACTTATACCATATTAATATTTATTGATTGATTCATTTACTTATACCACATTAGATGCACTTTATATTTATGTTTATTGTATAGTTGCACATTGTTAGTGGTAATATATATTTTATGGTTTTAGGAGTGTGTTTATATTTATGCGCTAGATCACTTTATTTTATTCATTTGTATATGTGTTTGTGAACACTATCAGTTTTGGCTGCTTTTTATTCCGAGGAAGATGTTTATCTCTATCGGATAACACACCCTAGATATTTCACATATATTACATATGCGATATCTATGCACATGCACTTACTAATATTTATTTATTGTACACGTGTGGATCACTGAACTCCACTATCCAATAGCACAGCGCGGAGGTCACTTTCTTTTAGTTTCTAATACTTTATTGGATTTTTAGAAAAGCCTCTATTTTAATTTTGTAATTTTATTTAAAATCAATGAAATATCAATAATAATAATAAAAAAAAAATGAATCAAATAAAGATGACAAGTAAAGTAATGAGAAGCGCTGATGTTCATTAAATAAAATTGTAGGGACTTTATATGAGACAATGACTGCTACAGAGTTCGTATGTCTCCATCCCTGAATGATATAGAAAAAAGAGGGGACAGGGGAATGGTGGGACTTTATATGCTGATTAGCACTATAAAAAGGTGAAACCAGTCTGAGGGACATATTCTTTTTCGCTTGCTGTATCTCAAAGGCACAACTTTTAGGTAAACACGCTGTAGGATGCAACTAGATTTATCTTCTAGAGACTTTGAATATTTATTTTACCAAAAAAATCCAGCTCCTTTCAGTTTTTTTCAGCGGGGCTTCAGTTCCAATTTAAAGTTATGTACCTGTTGACCATGATTACTACTTCAGACATTCTCAGTTTTAGACTTCATAGGTATTACATTTTTGTAAAGCAGAACTTCACCCAAAAGGGTAAGTTCCACCCCCGCCATATTTTGATTTTTCTTTTTGGTGTGGGCAGGGGAGTGGGTACTTTTGCTTGGATTGCTTAGGCAATCTGAGTGGAAGTTCTTCTACCACCCCCCAGGCCTACAACCTTCTGGGATACATCACAGGTCCCTGAAGGGTGAAGGACCATTAACAGAGTACAACACAGTTGGCTGTAAAGCAGCAAGGAGTCACAACTGACTACCCACAGTTAACATGCTGTTTTACCTGAAGACCGGTGAAGAACTGACCTGGGCAAAGACAGCGCTGGATCCTTGAACTGGTGAGGATCTGTATATTAAAAGTCAGCAGCTTCAGTTTTTGTAGCTGAGTGAAAAACCTCTTTAACCACTTCCCGACCGGCGCACACAGATGTACGTCGGCAGAATGGCACGGACAGGCATAGGGGCGTACAGGTACATCCCTTTGAAAATGCCGCAGTGCCATCGCGTGCGCCCCGGTCGGGACCCCCGTGAGTCCGGTCGCGGGTCCCGCGGACTCGACTGCCGCAGGGATACCCGCGATCGTCTTACGGGGAGGACGAATGGGGAGATACAGAAGTAAACAGCATCTCCCCATTCTGCCTAGCAACAAGTGACACTGATCTCTGCTCCCTGTGATTGGAGCAGAGATCAGTGATCACTAACACACAGCCACGCCCCCCACAGTAACACGTCCCTAGGACACACTTAACCCCTACACTGCCACCCCCTGGTTAACCCCTTCACTGCCAGTGTCATTTACACAGGAATCAGTGCATTTGTATAGCACTGATTGCTGTATAAATGACAATGGTCCCAAAAATATCCGATGTGTCCGCCATAATGTCGCAGTCACAATAAAAATAGCTGCCATTACTAGTAAAAAAAAGATTATAAAAATTCTATAAAACGATCCCCTATTTTGTAAACGCTATAACTTTTGCACAAACCAATCAATAATCGCTTATTGCGATTTTTTTTACCAAAAATATGTAGAAGAATACGTATCAGCCTAAACTGAGGAAAAAAAATGTTTTATATATTTTTGGGGGATATTTATTATAGCAAAAAATAATGCATTTTTTTTTCAAAATTGTCGCTGTTTTTTGTTTATAGCGCAAAAAATAAAAACCGCAGGGGTGATAAAATACCACCAAAAGAAAGCTCTATTTGTGGGAAAAAAAGGACATCAATTTTGTTTGGGAGTCACAAAGCACGACCGCGCAATTGTCAGTTAAAGCGACACAGTGCCGAATCACAAAATTGCCAGCAAAATGGTCTGGTCTGAAAGTGGTTAACCGATTGTCGCCCGCGTAACGTCATATGATGATGTGGACTTTGAGCAATGATATCTGAATGATGCCTGCAGCTACAGGCATCATTCAGATATCTTCTTTTAGAGCCGGTGATTCCCTTCACCATAAGAATGATCATAGCGGCTGTTCAGCCACTTGATTGTTCTTACAGGCAGCAGGAGGGGACATCCCCCCTCTCGCCACCCTCCCACGCTTACATACATAATTTGCGCCCACATATGTAAATGACGATTAAACTACACATGTGAGGCATCGCCTTGAATGTTAGAGCGAGAGCAATAATTCTAGCATTAGACCTCCTCTGTAACTCAAAACATGTAACCTGTAAATATTTTTAAAGTGTTGCCTATGGGAATTTTTAAGTATTGAAGTTGGCGCCATTCCGCGATAATGTGCAATTTTGAAGCGTGACGTGTTAGGTATCTATTTACTCAGAATAACATAATCTTTCACATTATACAAAAAATTGGGCTAACTTTACTGTTTTTTTAATGCATGAAACAGTTTTTTATTTTTAAACGCATTTGAAAAATTGCTGCGCAAATACTGTGTGAGAGAGCGCACCCCTCAACCCTGCTCTCTATACGTAGCTCACCCCTGCACTCTTTATGTAGCGCACCCCTCAACTGTGCACTCTGTACATAGCTCAATCCTCAACCCTTATTATACAAGTAAATGCGCAAATAGTCAAATGTATTGTTAGAAAAAACTCATGGCGAAAAAGATTACTGGCTGTTCTGGCATATTATGCAATAGAGTCCACAGTAATACATTTAAAAGGATGTACTTTGTTGTGCTATTTAGGAGAGAAGATGGGGGGGAGGGGAGGGGGGGGGGGGTGAGAGGGGAATCCTAGATGGGTGGGGAGGTAGCAAGAAGCTGGGGGATAATGACAAAGTCCACAACACAGGGCTGCCTCCGGTGAGGAACTGAAACCAGGTTCCAAGTAACTAGAAGGAAAAAGCAAAGAGAGGGGCGCCTCTGGGTGCAGTAGTTTTAAACAGTGCAATTTATTATGAGCATGTGTTTTAACAACTCACATTTTGGCAGTTATTTCAGGCATGTAGTAAAAAAGTGTCCAGCAGGTATCATCAGATCAGTCTCCTCTGTGCATGGGTGTCATCCTCCTCGATTAGGTGTCTCCATAGACCGCTATGATAGAAAAGCCGGCAGCGGTGGGGGAGTTTCCTCAGAGCAAGGCTTGGTCCGCAGAGGGTTCAGGGCACATCCGGATGACGTCACTGGCAAGCGACGCACGTTTCGTGAGCGTACGGGCTGTGTTAGTGTGACAGCCGCGCTCCTTCATCAAGCTTGATGAAGGAGCGCGGCTGTCACACTAACACAGCCCGTACGCTCACGAAACGTGCGTCGCTTGCCAGTGACGTCATCCGGATGTGCCCTGAACCCTCTGCGGACCAAGCCTTGCTCTGAGGAAACTCCCCCACCGCTGCCGGCTTTTCTATCATAGCGGTCTATGGAGACACCTAATCGAGGAGGATGACACCCATGCACAGAGGAGACTGATCTGATGATACCTGCTGGACACTTTTTTACTACATGCCTGAAATAACTGCCAAAATGTGAGTTGTTAAAACACATGCTCATAATAAATTGCACTGTTTAAAACTACTGCACCCAGAGGCGCCCCTCTCTTTGCTCAATCCTCAACCCTGAACTCTGTACGTAGCTCACCCCTCAACCGTGCACTCTGTACGTAGTTCACTCCTCAACCCGGCACTCTATACATAGATCATCCCCCAACCCTGCACTCTGTATGTAGCGCACCCCTCAACTCTGCAGTTTGCATGTAGCTCACCCCTAAACATGTGCAGTCTGTACGTAGCTCACCCCTCAACCCTGCACTCTGTATGTTGCACACCCCTCAACCCTGCAGTCTTCACATAGTTCACCCCTCAACCGTGCACTCTGTATGTAGCTCAGCCAGGCACTCTGTACATAGCACACTCTTCAACCCTGTACTCTATGTAGTACACCCCAGAACCTTGCAGTCTGTATATAGTACACTCCTGAAATCCTGGTTTGTAACAATGTCTCACAGTTAGTGCAGTTTAGCCACACTCACAATTTGATGCACAGGAAATTATGTGCAGTAACCTCTAGCAACCAATTAGTGAACAGTAATGATCTGCTGTAATATCTATTAACCAATCAGTGAGCAATAATTATGTGTAGTAACCTCTAGCAGCCAATCAGTGATCAGTGATGATGAGCAGTAACCTCTAAAAATTGCAGATCCGCCATTACTAGTAAAAAAATAAATAATAAAAATAC
Source organism: Lithobates sylvaticus (assembly GCA_028564925.1). Lineage (NCBI taxonomy): Eukaryota > Metazoa > Chordata > Amphibia > Anura > Ranidae > Lithobates > Lithobates sylvaticus. The sequence continues at coordinate 145,472,335 of CM053036.1, read as the reverse complement.
TATAACTATATCCCCTATTCTGTAGACGCTATCATGTTTGCGCAAGCCAATCAATATACGCTTATTGTGATTTTTTTTTTTTTTTTACCAAAAATATGTAGAAGAATACATATTGGCCTAAACTGAGAACGAATTAGCTTTTTAAAAAATAAAATGGGGATATTTGTTATAGCAAAAAGTACAAAATATTGTGTTTTTTTTTTTTTAATTGACGCTCTTTTTTTTTGTTTATAGTGCAAAAAATAAAAGCCGCAGAGGTGATCAAATACCACCAAAAGAAAGCTCTATTTGTTGGAAAAAAAGGACGTTAATTTTGTTTGGGTGCATCGTCACACGACCACGCAGTTAAAGCGACGCAGTGCCGAATAGCAAAAAAAGGCCCGGTCATTCAGCAGCCAAAACTTCTGGGGCTAAAGTGGTTACGCTATAACATGCCTTCTGGTAAGGCATCCCATTAATTTATAATAGGTTGTTAATGCATGGCAATGGAACAAAAACTATACCTTTTATGTGAATTTGTATGTGCATTATGGCACTCGACATTGCTAGGCTATTGGTCCACAATGGACCGAAAATCATACCTGCTGCATTTTTATGTATCCCAGTGCACAGTTGCAAGCTATCAATCATTGTGGTGCATTTTGGAAATGCATTAAGATGCTTCTCAAATTGGTGGGTGCTATTCATTCAATTCATTTTGAATGACACTGTAGCGCTAATGCACACAACGTGTCTTACTGTAGTCCAATAGTGTGAATGGGCCCTTACTCACACATTATAAGTAAGGCGCTATCCTCTCATTTTACTACATTTTGTGTTGGGATACATGCTGTGTGTATTGCCAGTGTTACCCTTCCTTGTTATATCCATCATAGCTTACAATGCTGTAGGAAATGGCACTATACAAAACAATAATAACAAGGATGAGGATTCTAAAACACAGCTTGGAGAATGTATTCAAAGTAATCTGGGACCCTATAATGAAAATGTTTTAATTTGTATGTCTTGTATTCAATATTGTGGCTTACGAGAAAGAAAGAAAGTAAATAAGCAGTGGTAGAACCATGTTCATACTTATGCAAATGTTTGCCAATCATGCATTTTCAAACAATTTAAAAAAATTTAAAAACTTCAAGAAAATTGATCCTAGAAAGCCCATAATTTGTATGCAAATATTTCAGCACTTACAGCATTTTAAGCACATGCATGAAAACAGTTTACAGCTTACCTGCTGATAAATCAAAACATTTTTCTCTGCAGACATTTCTAACTGATTTGTATGCAAAGGTTAAAGCCGCATTTAGAAAAATGAACCTGAAAGAAGCACATTTGTGTATCCTGAATGTAGCTTCGAAAACTATTTTCATCTATCAAAAAAAATAAATAATAAAAATGAGAAAAATACTGTTGAGTCAGGAGTGTCTTGTTACAAGATTTCAGTAAGCAGACAGATGTAGATAGAGATTGTTTCACAGATGACAGCTGCAAATATACAGACTGTACAATAGATAAACATTTTATGTAGCAGTTCTGCATCTGATTTCTTCTAAAATGAGAGATGCTGCATGTTTGGCAAGTACAAATAAGCTTGTCTGTATGCTTTCTCTGCAGCAACTAATATAGATTTTTTTATTCAGTATACTGCATTGTCAAAGAGTGTTTTTTTTTTTTATTTTATTTTTTTTAGCTGTTTTTGAAATTGCCTTCAACATCCTGGTGTTTTCTATGTGCAGACTCTAAAATAAAAAAAAAAAATACTGTAGATAAGCAGATCTTTAATGTGCTAGGTTTTTCTTTTACATGAAACATATTTAATCTACATTTCTGGTTGTTTTTAGCATAAAGTTCAACAAAAATAAAAAATGAACCGCAATACTCTCCTCTAACCACTTGCTTATTGGGCACCTAAACCCCCCTCCTGCCCAGAACAATTTTCAGCTTTTAGCGCTGTCACTCTTTGAATGACAATTGCGCGGTCATACAACACTGTAGCCAAATTAAAATGTTATCCTTTTTTTTACCATAAATAGAGCTATCTTTTGGTGGTATTTGATCACCTCTGGGTTTTTTTATTTTTTGTTAAAACCAAAGACCCAAATAAAATAAAAAAAATACAAAACAGTTTTATATTTTGTTAATACATTTTGCAAACAGATAATTTTTCTTTTTCATTGATGTACACTGATGAGGCTGCACTGATGGGCTCTGATAGGCTGCACTGATGGGCACTGATAGGCTGCACTGATGGGCACTGTTAACGCAGCACTGATGGGCACTAATAGGCAGCACTGATGGGCACTAATAGGCGGCATTGGTGGGCACTGAGATGTGGCACTGGGTGGCATTGATGGGCGGCACTGAAGGGCATTGATAGGTGGCACTGAAGGGCACTAATATGTGGCACTGATGGGTGGCAGTGACGGGCACTGGGTGGCAGTGATGGGCACTGATGGGTGGCTGGGATGGGCACTGATCAGCAATGGTAGGTGACACTGATAGGCAGAACTGCTGGGTGGCACTGATAGGCAGCACTGCTGGGTGGCACTGATGAGGCACCAATTGGCACCACTGGTGTGCATTGATAGGTGGCACTCGTGGGCATTGATAGGTGGCACTGATTGCTGACACTTATGCACTGGTGGGCACTGATTCGTGGCACTGTGTGGGCACTGGCAGGTGGCACTGGAAGGTGGTATTGGTGGGCACAGATGAAGCGGCTCACCTCTTCCTTTTCGGGACTGATGTCCCTTGCACTGAAGCCGGTGATCGGCTTTTTTTTCTCACGCTATTAGCGTAAGGAGAAAAAAAAGAACGATTACCGATCTTCTGTTTACATCATGGATCAGCTGTCATTGGCTGACAGCTGATCACTTGGTAAGGGCCGGGATCTGTGATCCCCGAGTCTCGGTGACCCACAGCGTGTGCCACATGCAAAGGAAAGGACGTCTATTGACGCCCTCCCATCATTAGGCTATGGCACGGATCTGAAGGAGTTAATTTAGAGCTGTCCTCCACAGTAATAGTTTTTCACCATCAGATTTCCTCAGTCTTTTGGGTTGAATAACACCCATCATAATTCATCGTTACCACATGCCACATGCCCTTCATTCCATTGCACATTGTAAAGCACTGTGTAATACGCTGGTTGTGATGCAATCTTCTAAATAAGACAAAAACTATCTTTACAGTTGGCTAATATATTTATTCAAGTAAGCTTTGTTCTCAGATTGGTAACATCTGTAAAATTATAACAGATTGGAGCTGCTCTAAACCTGCAGTACCGGTCTCCCATGTTTAGGCTAGATTCACACTTACCCACACTGTGCATTTTGGTTGCGTGTGCGGGAATCATATCAACTCACGCAGACAAATTGCTCTGCTCTTGCTAGTCATGCATGGCCGCCATTCATTCTGAATGGCACCCCCAAGCATCTCAGCCAACAGCGTGATTGCATGACCTTTTTTCTGCGGTTCACACAGCATAGCAGCCCATTCAAGTAAATGGGCTGCTGTGTCTGAGCAAACACAGCTGCACGGCCTGCACTAGCGTGAATCAAGTGAATCAAGCCTTACACTCTCTGTTCCCCATTCACAAATTGGAATTGCGCATTCGCAGTAGGCCGCGCGCCGACTCGCGCATGCGCAGTAGGCCGCGTGCCGACTCGCGCATGCGCAGTAGGAAACGGGAAGCCATTTCCCTTACTGAGGATGGCGTGCTGGAACCGGATCGCCGAGGAACAGCTCGTCCTCCACGACCGACATCGCGGGCTACTGGGAGGGTAAGTGTACTTATTAGAAGTCGGCAGCTAAAAACTAGCTATTGGAATTGGATGCACCAAATTGAGAAGTCTGGATGTTCCAGTAAAGGGCTTTATCAATACTTAGTAGTACAGCCTTCTAAGCTCTTTTACTTTTTGAGTTAACCAAATTAAATCATACCTGGTGAGGGAAATATCTTGCTAACTAAACAAACAGATTAGAAGAGTCTAGTGTTTTCGCAGATCAACACTCCCATCTTTTCCCAGTTAACGGTTAGATAAGGACATTATTGCTGGTAGATTTAGGTAACCAGAGTGGTTGTGGCACCAAGATCACCCAAACATCTATTTATTGATTTCCAATGCCCTGCACCTTGACATAAGGAATCCTTATAGATTCTGCCAATCACAAACGACTAAGGTGGAATCAAGTAAGAAAGAGACAGAGTGTCTCTGGGAAAATAGTAGGGGAGAAGAGGGACTGACTAAAGAAAGGAGAGAGGAGGAGAAGAAGAAAGTCACCTAGAGTTATGATACTTACGCAGGAATGGTGCCAGGGTAAAGAGGTGTGTGGGTGTAATCTGCCCAGGGTTCCCATATTGATTCAAACTTGTGAACTCTGTCTTGGAGTATGCTTATTATTTTCTCCTGGGCCATGATCCAGGAGATCTTACATTTTACTGTGGAGAGTGGGACTGATGGCCTTTTCCAATGTATTGCAATGGTTCTTTTGGTTCCTAGGAGCATGTAAAAGACCAGTGCTTGGGTTTGTTTGGGTATCTTTTTTACCTTTTGGTTGAGGAGCGATATTTTGGGGCTCTGAGGAACATACACCTCTGTGACGTTGCGTAGAAAGTTGAAAATTCTGTTCCAAAAACCCTGAATATATGGGCACCAAGTGAGGAACAGGGAGCCCAGGTGATTATAGCCCCTGAAGCACATGAGGGATGAGTCCAGGTAGATTTTAGCAAGTAGAGTGGGAACCCGGTGCCAACAGGTGAAGATTTTGATGTTAGCCTCCATTAAGGAAATGTTCAGAATGCCTTTGAAGGATCATTGAAACCAGATCATTTTCCCAGAGTTGGGCATGGAGAGGTTTATTTGTGGCCCTTGCCAGAGAGGAGTAGATAATGACTATAACCCCCCTCTGATCCTTGATATTGGAGCACCATAATTCATATTCGGTTAGTTTAGGGGGTTCAGGTTTATTAGGCCATATGGAATGAAAGTGTGATATTTGGGTTAATCTATACTGCTCGGGGGGCATTTCTAGTTTGCTTACACGGTATACGACCGAGGGGGGCCCAATTGAATTGAAAAAGTGTCCTATTATAAATAAACCTTTATTAAACCACCATTTGAAAGCAAGAATGTTTTGACCCGGGGGGAAAGTTTGGATTGTGGAACAGGTGTGCAAGTGGTCTGAAAACTGAAGTCAGCGAGGGATGTTTTTGTAAACGGTCCCAGAGTGCCAGAGACTGGGAGAAGGTGGGGACTAGTATAGCTGGTCTGAGCCTGGAAGGAGTCCAGAGTAGGTAGCCTATTGTGTAGTTAAGGGTGGTTTCTGATGGCAGCTGCCAACATTTCTATAGCTATAGCGAATATTAGGGGTGAGAGTGGGCAGCTTTGTCGAGTGCCCTTCTCAATGTTAAAAGGGTCCGAATATCTGCCCTGCAGTCTCACTTGAGCGTTAGGGTTAGAGTAAAGGGAATTCATTATACCTGAGAAGTTTGAGGCCAAGTCCCAATCTCTCTAGGACCTTGAAAATATACAGCCCTGTTACTGAATCAAAAGCTTTTTGGAGGTCTATGGAAAGCAAAAATCCTTATTGAGGGGTAAAGTGATAATGTACAAACAAACCCAAGGATAAATCCAAGGAAAAAACCCAGCTTACCTCACCGGCCAGCCCGCTGACAACCGAATCAACCTATCTAACAGTATGCGTTAAAACAGGGGTTTAGTCTGCACACATTTGCAAATACATGCGTAAGCCACAGAGCCTCGTCAAGGCACCCTGGTATCTGTGGTCCTATCTCTAACTAATGAGAGACTCCACAGTGGGAGCACATGCATTCTGATGGATAGGCGGAGGTCAGGTGGACTGAAGTCATGTGACGTGACGACACTAGTAGGAAAATAGAATATACTTGGACACCGGAAGTGACATCCGGACCACGAGCACGACGCTCGTTTTTACACTGAATTCTGTCTGTCTAAAATTGTGAGTACCCCTGTGTTTTATTTGTGGTTTTATTAAATAAACTGTACATACTTCACTATCTGGGGCTCCTTCCTCTTCCCTCCATGAATTACATGTTTGCTACCCGGGAGGTCTACAAGTGAAAAAATACCCCTGATGTGCAGTGAGTGAAATAATACCTCTGATTTGGTGAGAGTGACAAACCAAGCCCCAATACACACCCAGGATACAGAGCTCAGGAGAGCAATATTGATATATGCTGTTTACCTTACAGCAGTGAGGTAAGGAGCCACCGCATCCGTTATTTGCGAGCACCCAGAGGAGTACGGTTTGGATCACCTCGCACACATCGAGTCATAGAGTGCTATCTCCCCTGCATCTTTGGACGGACTTTATCCATCACACTCCATTTAAACGGAGATTCACCATTTCTGTGGACATTACTTGTCACCTAGTTTGACACAGCCACATTACATCCCTGTGGATGATTTTTTTCTTGTCGCACTTTATATTTACCCATTTTTCTGGACAATCACCGTTTGCACTGCATATATATTTTTTATATATTTTAAAATGTATTTATATATATATATATATATATATATATATATATATATATATATATATATATATTGTATTGCATTTTTGCATAGATATATACTTTTTTTTGCACATTCTGTTTACACTTTGCATCACCGACGCAGTCCTTTCTTTTAATACTATTGCTTATTTATTGCACCATTTTGCACAGATTCACTCTGATTAGGATTTGAACACCAGTGTGTTTATTTGTTGCATCTAAATATCATCCCATGTTTTAGCATATTTATTTATTTATTTATTTTTGCTGTTTCTAGCACAATATTATTCGCTTTAGCAAGATTTCCGCACTCAGATATAATTTTATTTAGAGGATTTTATTGTTTATATCCACAGATATATATTTTACTTTTAGAGAATCTATTGCTTATATTTATCTGGAGCGCAACACCATATATTGATTTTTTTACACATTTTATAGGGTGGGGTTTGCACCCCTGTCAGTGGTTTGCTGCAACCAAATGCTATCTTTATTTACTTAATTTTAATATTTACATATCCACTATTTTATCGAATCCAGGGTACACCACTATAGTAGCGCAGGATACCTACTTACCTTTAAAGCCCTGGAAAATTGCCTGCAGAACTCCCCATCCCTGGCCCTTCTTAAAAAAATCTCCACCCTGCATGCTACTCTATGGGACTTGGCTATTGGACGAGTAGAGAAAGCCTTAATCAAGTTAAAACAAATATACTATGACAAAGGCAATAAGGCACATTCTCTCTTGGCCAAGAAGCTAAGAGAAAATGCTCACATAGAAACGCCACATCAAATTAGGGGCCCCTCGGGATCCATGGTATCACATCCTGATGATATAGCCAACGTTTTCGCAAACTTTTATAAGGATCTCTACAATAAACCGGACATCCCTCACAACACCCCTTCACCCGATCTCTCCCAACGAATGCAGCATTACTTAGAGCAGAGTGGGGTAGCCCAACTCCGACCCGAAGACTTAGCTTCCCTAAACGCGTTGTTCACGGTAGAAGAACTAGAGAATACTATCAAGTCCCTCCCGGCCCATAAGACCCTAGGACCGGACGGCTTGCCTTATGAATACTATAAGGCATTACTCCCACACCTACTCCCGTACATGTGCAAATTATTTAATGCCTTCCTCCGAGACACCCCCATTCCGTCAGATATGCAGCGCTCCTTTACCACGGTGATACCCAAACAAGACAAGGACCCTTCCCTATGCGCAAACTATAGGCCCATAGAACTACTGAATTCGGACCTGAAAATCTTTACCAAACTACTTTCCCTCTGCTTAAACACAGTCCTCCCATCCCTTATCCACAAAGACCAGGTGGGCTTTGTCCCAGTGCACCAGGCGGGTGACAACACAAGGAAGATAATTGACTTGATGGAAGTGGCGAACAGGGAGGGCCGGCAATCCTTGCTCCTCAGCCTGGATGCCGAAAAGGCTTTCGACCGCCTTGGGTGGTCCTTCCTGTTGGCCACACTGCCTCACGTCGGGTTTCGGGGCCCATTTCTGCGAGCAACACTTATACTCCACCCCCTCATCCCAAGTAAAAACACTTTTTGCGGTCTCCCCCCAGTTCTCAGTAAACAATGGTACTAGACAGGGGTGCCCTTTGTCCCCCTTGCTGTTTGCCCTTTGTGTAGAACCCCTGGCCACTACTATCCGTGGAAACATGGACATAAAGGGCATCTCAGTTAGGGGCAAAAAATCTCGCTTTTTGCGGGCAATGTAATCCTGACACTGACCCAACCTAAAACCTCCCTCCCAAACCTACACGCAGAACTTGACAAATATGGAGAACTCTCTGGTTATAAAATACCACAAAATCAGAAGCCCTTTCAGTAAACATACCGGAAGCAGAGATAGCCCACTTGACAAAGAACTTCCCTTACAGCTGGAAACACATGGCACTAAAATATTTAGGGATCCACATCACCACGAAATTACACACCCTGTACCAAGAGAACTTTCCCTCTCTATATCGCTCTATAAGAGCCCTCTTATTACAATGGAAGAAGCACCACATCTCCTTATTAGGGCGGCTAGCATCTGTAAAGATGACAATACTCCCGAAACTACTGTACCTGTTTCAGACACTCCCAATTCCAATACCCTACGAACACCTAAAAAAAACTCCAAAAAGACCTATTCCACTACACATGGAACTACAAGAGACATAGAATTCCTCGGTCGGTACTAATGGCGCTCCTTCAGTGTTACCTACAACTCTGTCTCCTCCTCTTCATTGCCCCTTTCTGTGGGGGTCCCCCAAAAGGCTCTGTTCTTGGACCCCTTCTCTTCTCCATCTACACCTCCTCCCTTGGTCACTTGATAACCGCCCACGGCTTCCAATACCACTTATACGCCGATGACACCCAAATCTATCTGTCTACTCCTCACCTCACTCCTCTCGCATTACTAACTTACTAACTGACATCTCAGCATGGATGTCGCACCACTTACTTAAATTAAATCTCTCTAGAACTGAGCTATTAATATTCCCCCCCGCCTGTGCCCCCCTCCATGACTTTTCCATCAAAATCAACAATGCAACCATCAGTCCCTCCCCTCACGCCAGGGTACTCGGTGTAATCCTAGACCCGGACTTGTCATTTCAGCCTCAAGTCCAATCGCTGTCAAAAGTTTGTAGACTTCACCTCCGTAACATCTCTAAAATTCCCCCCTTTTTAACAAATGACACCACTAAGCTCCTCATTCACTCCCTTGTTATCTCTCGCCTTGACTATTGCAACTCCCTTCTCATTGGCCTGCCTCTCCATAGGCTCTACCCTCTTCAGTCTATCATGAATGCTGCTGCCAGACTTATCCACCTTACCAACCGTTCAGTGTCTGCCAACCCTCTCCTCCAATCCCTACACTGGCTCCCGATCACCCAGCAAATTCAATTCAAAATACTAACCACAACTTACAAAGCCATCCACAACTCTGCCCCGAGCTACATCACCAATCTTGTCTCCAAACATATCCCAAACCGTCCTCTCCGCTCTTCTCAAGATCTCCTCCTGTCAAGCTCTCTTGTTTCCTCCTCCCATGCTCGTCTCCAGGATTTCTCCAGAGCCTCTCCCATCCTCTGGAACTCCCTGCCTCAACCTATCTGGCTATCCCCTACTCTAGCTACCTTCAGGCGATCCCTGAAAACTCATCTCTTCAGGGAAGCCTATCATGTCTCCAACTAATCTTCTACCACTTCCATCAGCTCATTCCCCACAGTTACAACCTTTTGTATCACCTCCCCCACCCTATTAGATTGTAAGCTCTTCTGAGCAGGGCTCTCTTAATCCTCTTGTATTTTATTGTATTATAACTGTATTGTCTCCCTTTTTATATTGTAAAGCGCTGAGTAAACTGTTGGCGCTATATAAATCCTGTAATAAATAAATAAATAGATAAATGGCGGCAAGCTCAGTGGGAGGCCTATCATACCCCAACCTGATTAAGTATTATCAAGCAGCGCAGCTCAGAGCGATAGCCTCCTGGTTCACTCAACGCTCGTATAATAAGTGGATGGAAACTGAGAAAATATGGCTAGCCCCGATACATCTGAACAACTTGTTATGGAATGCAAACGCAGAGGTAGGACCTGACCGTATGCTGGGCCCTATGTCCCTACTTAGGGGACTCTGGTGTAAGCTCTCTAAACAATATGAACTGACCTCCAGTAGCTCACTCCTGACCTCATTTGTCTGTAACCCAAAGTGCCATATAGTCTTACTCACCGCATGTCCTCACCATGGTCTACACGGAACCTTTTCCATTTTGGGAACCTAGTAGAACCAAGGTCTCGCAAACTACTACCTTTTGCCGAACTACAGGCCAAATACGACATCCCACGCCAGGAGTTCTACGGGTATCTCCAGATTCGCCACTATGCTCGGTTTATTGTGCCTAATATGCAATTTTCACCCCCAACCTCCTTTGAAAGATTGGTGCTAGCGGGTTCTGCCCAGAAAGGAGATATATAAAATACTGAATGCATGTCCCTCGGAAACCAGGTGCAAACATGCATATCTGGCCAAATGGAAAAAGATCCTGGGCGAGGAGATCCCCATGGAACAATGGCAGAGAATCTGAACACAGGCAGCAAAAAGCTCTCTCTGTACACTATATAAAGAGAATATCTATAAAATCATGTACTTCTGGTATATGACCCCGGATGTGTTACACGCCATATATCCAACTAGCTCCAATCGTTGCTGGGGTTGCCTAGGGGCACCCTCCTTCACATATACTGGAGCTGTCCACGAATCAGCTCTTTCTGGACCTCGGTCCAACAATTACTGATCCATCTAGTCGGAGGGCCGATCCCCTTTACCCCGAAATTTTTTATACTTGGCCTGTCCCCACTTAAAATCCCAGTGCCCCATAAGAAGTTGGTATGCCACGTCCTTACAGCGGCCCGCTGCCTAGTGGCACTTAATTGGAAAAAAATGTCCCCCCTCCAGAGGCTCTACATGCCAGAATATGGGATGTGGAACTAATGGAAAAGATGACCGCCAGAATGCAAGATAGACTGGAAGCCCATAATAAGGTCTGGGAGTTGTGGCACCTCCTGGAGGACCCGCCATAACCAGGTAGGACAAGCCAGAATGACGATCTCTCCTCACTTCTTTCCCCTCTTTCTGTCCTTTCCTGTAACTACGAGTCTCCTAGCGACTCGTCTGACCATTTATGCAAGTTAATATTCACTGTTGATAAATAAACTGATGTGCTAAAGTTGTACAATCAGCCGTAAATTTCTTATGCATATTTGTAATGCAATACACTAGCCTTTGTTACAAAGTTTATAAGGAGATGGCCGCTTGAGAACTTAGCTCCCGCCGTTGCCTCTCTCTAACCTCCTTAATCGGTGATTTATAACTACTGAAACCGCTGAAGAACATGGGGACGGCCTCACGCCACACTTCTACCTCCAGATCCCGCTCCCCCCGCGAACAACCGGGCAACGGGAGCCAGAACATCCCGGAGATGTTTAGATCACAGAGGAGCAATATGGCGCCGGCCCGCCACACCGCCTCACAATCGACAGCCCCGCCGTATGCTGACCAGACGGGGAACCCTCAGCTTCCCCCTCAAGCTGTAGATGACGGCCGCAATCTGCCTCCTCAACCCCAATTGTCCCTGCAAGATCTGAGAACAATCGTGGCAGACATCAAGGACACGCTTTCAGCCGCCATCTCAGACCTGAGGCAGGACATTCGCGCCCTTTCCGATCGGGTCATGGATGTGGAGAAATCTACGGCACAGCATGGAACGGTCCTCCGGAAGGCTACGAGAAAAATTGACACCCACACCTTACAACTGCGAGAGGCTAATAGACATCTAGAAGAATTGGACAACAGGGGACGCCGCCATAACCTCCGGATTAGAGGGATGCCAGAGAGCATTTTACAGGAGAACATTGCCACTGAAGTATCGGCTCTTTTCAACTCTCTGCTCCGCCGGCCGCCTGAAACCCAGATAGACTATGAGAGGATTCACAGGGCCCTGCGTCCCAGGGGTAAAGAATCTGACCCCCCGAGGGACATCGTTTGTTGCATTGTGGATTTTCACATTAAAGAAGATATCCTGAGACGGGCCAGGGACACCCCGAGGCTGCAACACCAAGGCGCTCCCATTCAGATCTTCCAAGATCTATCGGCGATCACCCTCCAACATCGTCGACATCTGAAGCCCTTACTGGAAACCCTGCGTGCACAGGGAATTTCAGTACAGATGGAAATTCCCCTTCTGCCTGTCCGCCTCCCGCCTAGGCCGAACGGCCCTCCTAAAAGTCCCGGAAGACCTTCGCCATTTTTGCCGCACATTGGATATCCCGCTCATCGAGGTCCCTGATTGGTATGCCGAGTACCGCCCGTACCCTGCTAGACAACCCTCACCAGCTGAAGACCAGATGGATGTTCAAGACACCCAGCATAGCAGGCGCCGATCCCCTTCGGGCTCAAGACAACGCTCTGCCAGACACCCGAATCGAGGCTATGATCCCGCTGACTCCCCGAGATCCCGGAGACCCTACAGAGACTTCTGAGGCGGCTATACGCTTATGTTTCCCGCCCTACAGGGACAGCTTCATGTTAAAGTTCTGAACTCCCGGTGGGGGAACACTTTTTATTTTGTTGTTTTACTTTTACTCTTTTTTCCCCTTAGGTTGTTCTCTGCCGTAGACCCTCTTATACTTGCAAGCACTGAATGACTCTCCGTATAACGGCCGGTGATACGGGACTATAGCAAGCTCTCTATGGTGTATAGCTCCATTTAGGTTCACGTGAGTAACGGCTTCATAAATATACTGCTGCTACTCGTATATCCCCTGCTATCTGCACTAGACAGCTTCCACTTCCGTCAGAGCTTACATATGCTTCCACTTCTTCTGCTTCTACCCACAATGTTCCCCATCGACTAATACGCCCATCACCTTACTGTCTGTCAGAGTGACATGTACCATTTGTACAAGTTACGTTTTGCCCTGAAAAATTTTTTTTTTTTTTTTTTTTTTATTTAAATTTTTTGCGACCCCCTACTATTGACTGATCCCTCTTTTAACATGCTCATAAACGGCGAGACACTTTGACCACCACTAATGCCTTAATGGAAGCTATATTAATGAGTTTTTTTTTTTTTTTTTTTTTATATATATATATATATATAGGTATAGAGTTATAAGTTGCGATGTCCCAGGGGAATGCATGGTTCTATATTTTTTCATAAATGAACACCATTTAGAGGCGGCAGCTCATGGAGAACGGGAGTATTATTACACATGCCACACTCCTCACCGAGATGACGTCCCCCTATCTTTGGCATGAAATGCCCAGCCTTGGGATAAGGCATACACTTAGCAAAATTTATCTAAAATACCCGTCGGCTGCTCTACAAGCCGTTGAGATGGTATCCCCCCCAAATTCATAATACATCCTTGATTCATGTACACCCTGAACAGTATTTCTTCCCTTTGGCAATCTATGCTGATCCCCACTATTCTGATAGACTCTCTGGTTCTACCCGTTCTCCAAGTGTTCCATCTCAACCTGCCTTGCAAAGGGGGGGAAAGAGAAAAACAAAAAAAAAAAAAAAAACAAATACAAACATTGCACTGTGGCACATAATACTGAACATATCATTTACTCATGACGCTACGACCCTTATGTTTCTCGTTAGATATCACGGTTTCATCTTATAACATTCCTTGGCTGTATCTGTCCCTCCACATAGGCACTCCTTCTCTTCTTTCCACATTCATAGACTCCACTCTAACCGACTACCTACGACCTACCTCCACCTATGTCCTATTATTTCTCACACCTAGAGGTATACTTGATGATCGGAACACCCATTGTATACCGCAAGCTCCCCCTACTAAGGTCCTCATTTAACAACTATCTTACACCACTTATCCCTGCCTTGCCACTCACTACATTAGTTGGGACGTACTTCAAGATTTTAATTACTACTGGTCCTTAACATAACTATTTTAGTGCATTCTCAACTCCTCTCACCCACTATATACTTCCCTGAGAGGTAACGGCGGTCTCACCATGTAATCTTTCTTTCTCGGTTGTCACCTTGTTCGGATCGAACCAACCCCCCTACAGTACAGTACTCTGTTATAGATATTTTATAATACTTTACTGATCTGCTCACTGTCAACTGTACTTGCCTGACCTGAACCCAGTTTGACTGGATTGGGCCAGTTTTTTTCTACCCCTTTTCCCATCTTGTATAGTTATCCCCGCTGGTTTTATCGCCTCCACTCACCCTTCCTTCCCTCCCGAGTGTCTGTCTTTCAATTACCCACTGTACCATACAAACTCACTTTCCTAGACACAGGTTTGCGAGATACAGCATAGCATGGCGGCTACGCCGCACAACTCGGATTGCAGGACGAATCCTCCCACTGATACCCAATTCCCTCCGGTCAGATTTTGCTCACTCAATATACGCGGCCTGAATGTTCCTGAAAAACGCTCGCAATTGTTATATCACTTACAAAAAGATAGAACCCACATTGCGTTTTTGCAAGAAACACACTTTCGATCAGACAGTATCCCCAAACTTCATAACCACTACTTCCCCACGGTTCACCATGCCACTACGAATGTATCCAAATCTAAAGGGGTCTCCATATTGATATCCAAACATTGCCCATTACTGGTTTCCGACGTTAAACAAGACTGTAATGGCAGATACATTTTTATCAAAGGCACGCTACACAACAGACCCATTACGTTAGCAAACATTTACGCACCTAATGTAAGACAGGTCCCCTTCTTCCGGGAAACTCTTGACCTACTCACGGAATTCCACTCTGGTATTGTCATTTTGGGTGGAGACTTTAATGTGACACTCACACCTGCCCTAGATTCCTCCAATGGGTCCTCTACTCTAACGTATAGAGCTTTGAGAGACATTAAAAAGAGGCTCCAGGAACTGACCCTCCATGATACATGGCGTACCCTGCACCCCAACGAAAAGGATTACACTTACTTCTCCCCCCCACACAACAAGTACACTAGACTTGACCACTTCTTCATCTCCCAAACCGACCTGACACTCCTTACAAAAGCAACAATAGAGCCTATGGTCCTTTCAGACCATAATCCTATCTCCATGACGCTCTCTATACCACAGACCCGAACCCCCAATCCCATTTGGCGCCTTGACAACTCTTTACTGACCGATACGTCTAACACCCTAAAAATCAACACCCGACTGGTCCAATTTTTTCAGGAAAACCCCACTACTGATTGCACACCTTCAACCACCTGGGCAGCTCACAAATGTGTGATCAGAGGTGAATTCATCTCCATGACGGCACATAGAAATAAATTACAACGACAACACATTTCTACCCTATCGGCCAAGATCCACGCCTTGGAGCGTCTACATAAAGCCTCCCTTGCCCAACAAACCCTCATAGACCTCATTCAGGCCAGGGCCGAACTTAAGGAAGAATTGCATAAAAGACTTAAACGCAAATATCTTTTATCCCAGAAACTATTTTACCAATTTGGAAACAAGACAGGCAAACTACTTGCCAGAGCACTACAACGTAAAAAAGCTAATACAACGATACATAAAATCATTGACCCGGAGGGTAAGACACATGTATCCCCAGAAGCCATCACCGCTCAATTCCTATCATACTTTACTAAGCTGTATAACTTATCAAAGGAGGACTCGGTAAAACGCCCTTCCCATAGGCGGGACTCTATCTCAACCTTTCTATCGCAATTTGGCATCCCCCCGATTTCCACGGGGGACGCAGAAACTCTTAATACCCCTATTACGTTAGAGGAAACTTTGTCTACCTTGAAACAACTCAAACCGGGCAAGAGCCCAGGCCCAGACGGACTGACTGTTTGCTACTATAAGACCTTCATCGACGTGTTGGCACCACATCTTACTACTACCTTTAACTCTCTTGCCTCTCCCAACTCAGTTCCCAGTGACCTCTTAGAAGCGCATATTACGCTGATTCCCAAACCAGGTAAAGATGACACTATAGTCTCTAACTATAGACCCATTTCACTCTTGAACGTTGATATAAAATTATATGCTAAAATCCTTGCCAATCGTATTCTTCCACTCCTACCTAAATTAATTTCCCGAGATCAAGTAGGCTTCGTACCTGGGAGAGAAGCAAGAGACAATACAATTAAAGCATTGAACATCCACCGTTGGCTTACCCACAAAACTACACAGAAAGGATTTTTCCTGTCGCTGGATGCAGAGAAGGCGTTCGACAGGGTGGCATGGGACTATATGTCCGCTACGCTTACAACCCTAGGTTTCCCTCCTAAATTCCTACAAATGATACTATCATTATACTCGCACCCGACCGCCCGCTTACGGATAAATGGCCGCCTGTCGGGCGCCTTCTCTGTCTCCAATGGCACTCGCCAAGGATGCCCGCTATCGCCACTCATTTTTATTCTTATATTAGAACCCCTCCTACGTAAACTTAGGACCAACCCGGACATTACTGGAATAGAGGTAAACAATCAACAATACAAACTAGCGGCCTATGCGGACGACATACTCCTCTTCCTGTCCAATCCGCTCACTTCCATACCTAATCTTCTGAAAGATTTTACCCTGTTTAGACGACTTTCTAACCTGCAGATTAATTTTTCAAAATCAAAAGCCCTAAATATATCCCTCCAGCCACAAACAGTGTCCCTCTGTAAGTCGAACTTCCCCTTCACTTGGGAAGATAAATCCCTTACATACCTGGGAATCCAACTGCCTACCAACTTAAGTGACCTTTACCGACTGAACTACCTTACAATATTACAAACCATTCAAAATGACCTCCTCAAGTGGACATCGGGACATTTTTCATGGTTTGGGCGCATAGCAATACTAAAAATGAATATTTTACCCCGTGTCCTATATGTTCTACAGGCCGTACCGATCGGACTACCTAACTCTTTCTTCACGACTTATAAGCGACTAAGCCGTAACTTCATATGGGCGGCTAAATCTCCTCGGATTAGCTGGGACACACTCATACTCCCGAAGTCCAAAGGGGGTTTGGGCCTCCCTGATATTCAAAAATATTCTTTTGCAGGTCACCTCACGAGGATAATTGACTGGCACGTACACACACTTTCCAAAGACTGGATTGCAATTGAAAACTCCTTTGATGACATTCCACTTGCCTCCTTGCCATGGATTTCAGAATCCAAAATACCCAAGGCCTACTCCTCTCACCCTCTCACGGGCGCTACTCTACAAGCCTTCAAATCTGTTTCCCGGGCTCTGAATTGGTCCCCGTCCCCTGGCCCGATGACCCCATTACGGGGAAA
Source organism: Lithobates sylvaticus (assembly GCA_028564925.1). Taxonomy (NCBI): domain Eukaryota; kingdom Metazoa; phylum Chordata; class Amphibia; order Anura; family Ranidae; genus Lithobates; species Lithobates sylvaticus. Next base: position 145,454,964 of record CM053036.1, on the reverse strand, counting down.
TCCAGACTTCCCTCCAGGGACACCCTCTCAGAATCTGACTGACGTTCTAGAACCACCTACGCTTCGGGCCTCCCATTTCTTTCACGACGGTTCCCTACTCTCCTTTCACGACACCCAGACACGCTTCCCAGACCACCGCATTGAATTCTATAATTTTCTCCAGATCAGACACTACCTTACCAGGGGTCGTAATACTGCCTTATGGTTCAGAGATCTCACTCCTTTCGAAATCCTATGCACCAGCGACTCTCCCCAAAGACATCTTGTTTCACAAACCTATACACTCCTATTTTATGATTGTGATCCTAAACAAACCACAATAGTCAAGACTTGGGAAAGAGAACTCAACATGGATCTCTCCAGTAAGGATTGGGAACTAATTTACCAACGTATACACAAAAATACTGTCAATGTTTCAGCACAAGAGAATTCTTACAAAATCTATACCAGGTGGTACAGAACGCCAAATATTATACACAAATACCACCCAGAAATTCCTCCACTCTGTTGGAGATGTGGTCTAGAAACGGGCACCCCACTTCACATTTGGTGGGAATGTTCTATGATCCAACCTTTTTGGAAGAAAATCCATGATGCTGTGTCGCACATCTCAACATACACTGTAGACTTTACACCTTCTCAATTTCTCCTACAACACATCTCACTACCTCATTCAGTTTACAAAAAGTCCATCATTCCACACCTACTCAACGCTGCTAGACAATGCATACCTGCTCGGTGGAGGTCCACGACTCCACCGACCTTATCAGACTGGTTTCAACGAATTGAAAAAACCTCAGAGATTGAAAGTATTATACATCAAGCCAAAGACACTCCGACCGCGTATAGTAATACCTGGTATTGCTGGGTACATTTCAAGACCTCCCAAACATATCAGGAACTTCTTGGTTCACCTTAAAATTACATCTACTGGTTTTCAGTAATGACCCCCATTTCCCATTCCCATATGGCCAGGTATCCGCCATGCTATGCTGTTCTCGTTCCTGTTCTCACTCTTGCTCTCATATTAAGGTAACTGGTTCATATGCCGATTTGTATGTTCTAGGACCTTCTTCCCCCACACCCTTTGGTCTTTTAGCCCCCTATACCTCGACTTTCATGTACCCCCTTATTCTCCTATCCCACCCAGTCCTACTTCTACTTACGTGAAGCTCTAAAACCTAAGTATTAACCTAGGTTTTCCACCCAAAAGATTCCGATCACCCTCCACCGCACTCAGGCTCGACATGCCCGTTGTGATCCACCACCCTTCCCATACTTTATGATTCACAATTTCCCACTCCCTCAGCACAGCATGTCCCCAGTTGGGGTGCTGGGGTTGAGAGGGAATTGCCCAGGATCGGTTCCATGAATGATAAATGATTATACACGCCTTGGGCCCCTACGGATTCTGAATAACGGTGAATCACGATTATCTACATACTTGTCGGACTTTATCCACGGCTCTGACCTGTATATGTATTACTATCCAACTCCCTTGTTCAGAGTTTTGAACACATACGGTTTAACACATATCCCCCGTGCTCCAACCACACTGTATCAGATTTACAGTCTGACCAATTGTTACCTCTACTATCTGTTTAGATTTATATAACGGTCCTTTATGGACGTAATCTGTTTCTATGTACTGCTTTGTATACATTTTGGATTTATTGTACCCACTGTTATGTTTCTCTTCTCAATAAAAATTTTATTGGAAAAAAAAAAAAAAAGTAAAAAAAAAAAAAAAAATAAAAAAAAAAGTTTATAAAAAAAAAAACTGTTATTTGAAAAAAAAAAAAAACACATGCTGCCACAATTATTTTACATGGTTAGTTTTGTCTCAGATCAGACTTGCAGATCAATTTGCTCAACTATACTTCCAAAATGTTGGCTTTTTTGGAAAGCAGCTGTACTTGTGGTCATTGTTTACTATATATCAGCTGACTATAGAATTTTCCTTTCATGAAGAGACACATGATTGTGTGTTAAGGCCTTTCTACTTGTAGGTAATAGAACTAGCACAGATACATTTTAGTCATTCTTGCAAGCTAACACATATCTTTGACCAACCCCATATACTTTATAGGATGTATTACTTTTTCCCCATATGCAGTGATTGTCTTTATTAAAACTGAAATCAGGCTTATTTTAATTATTTAAATGTGGTCAAACTTAAAGTGAGCAAGCAAGGTTTGCATAGAGAGCATACTGGCCCATGCCTAAAATTCCAAGGGCAGACAAATTGCTATATATTCAATTATCTGTTATTTCTTTTTTTTCTTACATCTTTTCAGATAAAAAAAAAATGCAATTATTGATTTATGACTGGATATTACACATACATTCTATAAATGGTATGTGAAATTCTATACTGTCAAATTACATAGTCACATTGACATGCTTTAATTGTAGATATTTAAAAATCTTGTGCTGCATAGTGAAAATGAGATTTCTAATTGGTTGCTACTTTTATATACAGAAAATTAAGGACAGAATATAAATTCATTTTTTAAGTCTGTGCTAAAAAAAATTTTTTAATAAAGGATAAAGTGTCAGTGGCATAATAAAATGGTCAAACCAATGCCATACCTGCTCATATTAATCTGTAAGAGTTGCTATTGTATTATCTTAACATGTCCTATATAATTACTATGGTTTTAGTTTTGCTATCATAAAATTTTTATTGCTGCTCTTGCAGGTTTAGTTGGCAATATTCCACTTTAATTGTTACTCTTGGCATCAAGTGTTCACTGAATGAAAACTGGGAAGAATTTAAAATAATTAACTTTACGTTTTACTAAAACCTCAGAACAGCACGTTTAGATTCTCAGGTAAACTGCTGAAATAAATTGTGTATGTTATAATAAGAGTGTGTTTGTGTATAAAGTAATATACAGAAGAATGTTTAAATATTATTAAAAATAGTTATTGTAAAACTGAATTATAGCAATTACCAAAGGGAGTTTGGAAAAAGGGGAACTAGTGTTTCTTTTAATTATTTTCATTGGTATATAATTAGGTCTCAGTTTTTTTAAAATAGACATACATGAAATGGGGTATATTTGACACCCTGTGGTTGCTTTTATAAAGGCAACTAGGCTGTTCCTTTTGCAAGGGAATTTGCCCTTGAGCTTAGTGAATGCGATAAAGTTTCACTTTGCAATCACATACAATGAAATAAAAATAAAAAAAGTATTTTTGCTTGAACATAATTGGATGGTGGAAGTCAGCAGAGCTTCAACTTCAAATTCCCTTACAAAGTGCAACTACCCTTTCAAAGTGAACAGTCTTTGTCTTTAGTAAATTAACCCAATTGTGCGAACAAGCCCTAAGTATTCTCTTAGCACACAGCTCTTTCACCCACTATCAAGCTTCTGCAGCAGAGAGAGTAATAGAGAGAGTCCTAAGAATTAGTTAGCTGAAATATATAACAGACACCATGCACAATTCTGCCTCCATGGTCCTGCTGAAGCCATAGTTGTGCATTGGTACAATAAAATAGTCTATCTGGACTAGTACAGAATAATGGACAAGTAGCACTACAATGATTGAAACAAATAGTTTGTACTGAGGTATTTCATTCAAGACCTACCCACAGTCTAGCTGGGCATACAATGAAAAATGTAATTGTAGATGGTTAGCTTCATGGTTTCACACTCCACTTTTGTTTAGAAAACACTCCCCTCTGGGTGATCTATGTACATTGCATGGATTTTAACAAACTTTGTTGCAGATTCATACCATTTTTTTTATTCTGAGGAAATCACTGGTTGTTCCTCTGTGTCCCTGTGCTCAGTAAGTCTAATAGGAGTGGTTTCAAAATTATCAACCAGCTGCTGCAGCTTTTGGGCTCTAATGAGGAAAACTACTGGGTCTGCATCCATTTAGACACGATTTCCTATTGGGAGTATCTTAACGAAAATGACACATTTGTTGAAGGGGATGCCAAAAATCTGACTTGTATCTTAGTGTAGACTTCTGGGAAAATCAGTGACCCAATCACACAAGCAGGAAATTATGTTTCTTGGAGGCATTCTGTACACATTCTGTGTACAGAACACCTCCAGGTAACCATATTGCATGTTACAGAAAATTGCAGCGGCTGCAGATTGAAAAGCAAAGGTCATTTTTAATAACATATTACAATATGACTTGTGTCGCAATTGTATATGCTATATTATTTTTTATTTATTTTTTGCTATTTTTCTTCCTATAAGAGTGGAATTCCCCTTTTAAAATTAGCAAAACTTTGTAATCAGGAGTCTTAATTACAATCAACCAAGAGGTCAGTATGAATTATGTTTTACCATTCCCATAGACCTTGTTGTAAACCTTAGTATTTATAATGTACTGCTGTAAGCTAACAGAATAAGCAAGCTCAGAAAAAGCATTGGCTGCTCTATTACCATTACTGAGATAATTCACAAAGGGTGTATAAAGGGCAATTATGAATGAGATTCAAAAGCTAATAGAGATCGATTTAAAATTTGTCTGATATGGTAATATATTAGCCCACATTCATATTAAAGAGCAGTTCCACACAAGAGCAAGCATACAGTGAGCTAAAAAAAAATCTATCCTGTAAACCATTTAGCTGTACTAACCTCTGAACATTCCTTGGCGTTTTGTATATACCGGTACCTTTTGCAGTATAATCACCTACTGCTTTATGATTTTATCTCCTTAAGTCTTTGCTCTCTTCCTGCACCATCAATCGCATTAAAACTTTCAAGACAGGTTTAATACCAATTGGTGGCTGTAAAGAACATACTACTGGCATTTTTACATGGGAATATCTGTGCCTGAGAGACCGCAAACTGGATGTACCAGGATCATAAACAGTGATGTAAGTAACTGAGTTAAAATAAACTGAGTTACCTAACGCAGTTACTTTAGAGGGTAACGAGTAATCTAACTGATTACTTTTCCCCTCATGGTAACTCAGTTCCCATTACTTTGGCTTAGTTACCCCAATTACATCTACCGCCACTAGATGGCAGTAGTGTAATTCCGGTGTCCTGCCAAAAAAGTTCCCCCGCCGGATAAGGACCCCCTGTACTGCGCAGGCGCAGCGCTTGCGCAGTACGAAGGACTACGGAGCTTCCGAAAATCGCCGAACCTAAACAGCTCTGAGTGAACTCTACATCGCGCAGGTGCAGTTAACATGTAATTGTACGAGGCGATGCCGCACGCTCCTGATGCTCGTGCTACTCTGCAAGGGGCGTCTATCGTGTAAGTAAGGGGCGGGTCTAGTATTACTGTAACCAAGGGGCGCATTTATTATTATTGTTATATATTGAGCTCTGCCCATTAATTTAACATTCACCCTCTTCTGTAGCCATCCGCCCCTTACACAATATAATAATAATAGACCCGCCACTTGCTTACACGCTATAACAGATCTGCTCCTTGGTTAGAGTAATAATAGAGCAGCCCCTTGGTTACACGATATATAACAATAATAATAAATGTGCCCCTTGGTTACAGTAATACTAGACCCGCTCCTTAGTTACACTTATAGAATATTTAAAAAAAAAGTCAGTTACTTTGCTGCGTAACTAATTACTTTTCCAATGTAGTAATTGAGTTACTAACGCAATTACTTTTTGGGAGAAGTAATTTGTAACTTAACTAATTACTTTTTTAAAGTAAGATGACCAACACTGATCATAAAACAGTGGGATTGAAATACTAGAACTGGGAAACTGCAAAATCTAACTTCAGCTTGTTCACTCTCCAATTTTAGTAAATCAACCGCAGTGTGTGCTACAGGACAACAGACAAAAGGCACTAGGGTAGACTAGATCAGTTGAGCAATGCCTGAATCGAAAACAGGCATTTAGGCTGTGATCTTAGCATGCATTCTGAGGTTACAGTTGAAAATTATTCTAATATGTACCTTAATTTTTGATCATTTTGGGAGGGGTTGGGGAAACTGCTATTTTTACACTGTTGTTTCTTATGCAATGTCTACATATTGTTCTCACAAATCCCAAGCTTTGCTGGTTTATAGACATGTGCATTCGTTTTCGTCCGAATGCATTTTCGTCTGAATTTCAGGTATTTTCGTTATCGTTTTAACAAACGATAACGAACGTGCAGAATCCGAAAACCAAAAGATCCGACATAAACAAATGCTTTATTTTTGTTTCCGTTGTGACAACAGTTCGATATAGATAGGATATTCGACATGACGCTGACAGTAGTGATCTGTGTCCATCGAACCTGTGGTCGAATGTGCCTAACCTTAGCTCTATTAGTCCAAGATTATTCTATATAGAGAGAAAAGATTCGACATAGAGAGAAAAGATTCGACATTATAAATACAAAAGCAAAAAAGGTTCAATGTGCCTAACCTAACTCTATTAGTCCAAGATTATTTGACAGAGAGAGAAAAGATTTGATATAAAGATTCGATGAAGCAGTCAGCACGACTCTGCCCATAGGCTATAGAAGAATTCTAATGTTGGTTGACTAGTAATAATCATTAATAAATATAATTATTAATAGTGTCATACAAAATTAGAATTCTACTATAGCTTGTAGGCGGAACATTGGACCGGAAATGTACGATTGCGGCGGCGTACAGTTTAGCTGCTCCGTCAAATCTTCTTAGAACATTTGACAGACACCATCAGCCTTGACAGATTCAGATTCGACCTTAATTATTTCGGATTTTTGGACGAATGCATTTTTTAATGAAACAAAATAACTAAAAACGAATTTCGGGAGTAACTAAATAAATGTATTTTTCAGATGAAAACTAAATTCCGAAACAAAATATTTCAGTGTGCACATGTCTTCTGGTTTAATACTCCTATGTCTATATTCTTACTTTTTTTTTTCCTGTGGTCTCTTTTTTTTTTCTGTGGTCTCTTAAAGCATATTTCCACTTTTGCAATCAAATTTGAGACCGCACTATATGTTATATGTTCCTATTCATACAGCTTGCCTAAAACATTTTAAAATATCTCCTACCTTTTATATGTTCTCAGGAGGAGGTGCCATGGCTGACTTCTTTTTTTTTGATGTTTTGACGTTTTTTTTTGGACAATATTGTCCATGTTAACATATGATGCAAGAAGACCAGCCTTTACACTTTTAGGACAGACTATGTTAGCATCTAGTTACAACTGATAATAAAGATCTGCCTGTCTAGTACAGGCAGGGTTAAATATGACAAACACAGCTGCCAAGCCCCCTCATAATCAGTGACACATTATTAGACTTCTTTCTTGCTGAAATAAGAGCATCTTAAAAAGGTGCACATAATTTTTTATTTTTATTTTTTACATTATGTGAATTAAAACATGTAAGAAATGAAAGTACCGTATATACTCGAGTATAGGCCGTCCCGAGTATAAGCCGAGGCCCCTAATTCACCACAAAAAATGGGAAAACTGCATTGACCCGTGTATAAGCCGAGGGTACAAAATGCACCAGCTACTGTAAGTGGAAAAGAGGGTCAGCAATGCCAATCTGCAGCTGCCTGTCCCCTGTACAGACCCCCCCCCCCGTGTCCCCATTGCAGCCTACCTGTGCCGATCTGTGGGTCCTGTGCCATCCGTCCTTGTGCCCTCCGTCCTGTGCCCTCTGCCATCGGTCTTCGCTCGGTCCCCGCTCGGTCCCCGCTCGGTCCCCGCTCGGTCTTCGCTCTGTCAGCGTGTACGGCGCCATTGTAAAATTAAAAAGACGCGCCTCCTCCTCCTCCTCGTCCGTGATGGGAGGAACGCTGTTTTCCCAGCCTATCACGGACATTCTCTTATCCTCGTCCATGAAATGAGAATGACAGGCCATCAGTGATAGGCGGAACACTGTACTGCTGGGAAAATTAGTCCGCCTATCACGGACGGGCGGGAGGAGGCGGCGCGGCTTTTGAACACTGCCGTCTGTCTACATGACAAGCTGTTCATGTAGGCAGACGGCGGTGACTCAAATATAAGCCGAGAAGGGGACTTTCAGCCCTAAAAAATGGGCTGAAAATCTCGGCTTATATTCGAGTATATACGGTAGGTGTTATACCACTTTGGCTACAAAACTGGAAATACTCTTTAAGTCAGGTGCTCTTATGTTAACCTTACAATCGCAAGCTGAAGTTTTGTTTGCAAAATGAAGATAGTATTGAAGCATACATGGAAAAGAAAACTGAATATGCAAATTATGTTACCATGTCCAGTTGTACATGTCATTAATTTCTTGATTGTATCTAAGGATTACAACTTCAGCTCAAAGTGAGGGGTTAGAAACAAGCTCATGGCTGCAGTAGCTCCATGTGTATGTTTTTGTTTCCTTCAAAAGTAAAAGTGACCTAGCCGCCTGATTACTTTTATAGTATGGGTGTTCCAGTTTCAGAGCTGTCATTCCCTGGCTTCTTCAGCTAGAGAAGTAACTAATCAAGTACAATCTGTGCATAAATAGCAGCTTTGAGTGTGGAAGAAAGACTGGGGGTCTAAGTCGCTGATGTCTAAATATAGAGTACCTGCTACCATCCCAATGCTATCACATGGGGCTTGTTAACCCCCTTGTGATAGCAAAAAAGTTCATGGCTAAGTTCACCTGTAACTAAAAAAATTAAAAGCATTGCACCCACAATCAGTGGGTCACAAGTGAAATGTCAGGCTGTTGCACACTTTACTTCCAGCTTTCTGCCCATACCTCTGTATGGGCTTTCAGTTAGAAAGCTAGAGGGAATGTAAAAGGACTGCAAGCATGCTTTTCAGGGCACTCGTCTTCCATTAAGAACCACAAGTCAATCTGTTTCTGTAGTTTATTCATTCTCAGACCTCTGCACAGCCGCCCTGATTTTAAAGGTGGCCGAGACTTTGGGGCAGCAGAATCTTCACCCGCTGTCATAGAGAAGAGGGGGTATAGGGGTAACATCGTTTTTGTCTTAAAAGTTGAGCTGTTTTGAGGCGCATGCGCAAAGTCATCAGGTCGGACATGCTTGCCTGAGGCTCCACACTGCATGTGGAATATACAGCCTCTCCTAGCCCACACTGGACCTGCTGCTGCCTGAACACCACCTCCTCAACACCCAGAGCTTGTCCCGGTGCATGCAGGATGCTATACAGAGCTGTCTGCTCAAAGCCTAAAGCTAAACCATCTGGGATGTGCTTGCACGGGCCTCTTCCAAAATGGCGGCAGCATCAGTCACTTAGCCCCGCTCCTGGGGCCAGCTAAACAGCAGCAGTCTATCTCTGTTGCAGACAGTGAGTCTGATATAGACCTAGGGATTACCCCCTCTCCCATGCAGACTCAGAACCCCCAGACCTACTCAGGCAGTTTGAGCAGATGCTTACTAAAGCATAGGGATGGGCTAAACACCCCCTCCTTCGGTTCGGTTTGCACCAGAACTCCTCGAACAGGCAAAAAGTTCTAGCGAACATGCAAACCCTATTAAAGTCTATGGGACACGAACATGAAAACTCAAAAGTCCTAATTTTAGAGGGTTATATGCAAGTTATTGCCATAAAAAGTCTATGAGGACCCGGGTACTGACATAGGGGACAGTTATAAATGAAAGATAAAGGTTTTCAAACCATCGTTTTTTTTCCGGAGCAGTGATTTTAATAAGGCTTAAAGTGAAACAATAAAAATTAAATATTCCTTTAAATATCGTGCCGGGGGGCTTAATCTGCATGTAAAGTGGTGCATCCGTGTGATGTGTAGAACAGTGCTGCAGCAATAATGACATTTCTAAGGGCCCTTTCACACTGGAGCGGCATCGGCGGTAAAGCAGCGCTGCTTTACCGTCATTTTACGGTATTTTGGTATTCGGCCGCTAGCGGTGTGGTTTTAACCCACGCTAGCGGCCGAAAAAGAGTTAAAACCGCCCGCAAAGCAGTATAGCTGCGCTACCCCATTGATTTCAATGGGTAGGAGCGGTGAAGGAGCGGTGTATACACCGCTCCTTCAGCGCTCCAAAGATGTTGCTAGCAGGACTTTTTTTATCATCCTGCTAGCGCACCGCTCCAGTGTGAAACCCCTCGGCTTTCACACGGGAGTGAAAGGGGACGTTTTTTTCAGGCGCTATACAGGCGCTATTTTTAGCGCTGTAGCACCTAAAAAAACACCCCAGTGTGAAAGGGGCCTAAAGGAAAAAATGTAATTTAAACTTGCTCAAGGCCCTTTGGTTCTGGTATAGATTATAAGGGGAACTCCACGCCAAGATTTAAAAAAAAAATTGGCGTGGGGTCCCCCCCAAAATCCAAACCAGACCCTTATACTAGGATGCAGCCTGGAGGTCAGGATGAGGGGGAGCGAGTGCGGGGGGGTGCTTTGGGGCTCTGTGCCCCCCCACCCTAAAGCACATTATCCCCATGTTAATGGTGACAAGGGCCTTTTCCCGATAACCCTGAGCTGTGGTTGTCAGGATATGTGGGTGAGGGGCTTATTGGAATCTGGAAGCCCCGTTTAACAAGGGGGGGCCCAGATCCCCCCTATGTGAATGGATCTGTTTTGACACTTTTTTTGGGTGAATGGATAGGAGTACAATGTACCTGATACCCATTCACATAGGGGGAGGGACAGGATCTGGGGGCTCCCTTGTTAAAGTTGGCTTCCAGATTCCGACAAGCCCCCTGCCAGCAGACCCCGACAACCACCAGCCAGGGTTGTCGGGAAGAGGCCTTTGTCCCCATCAACATGGGTACAAGATGCTTTGGGGGGCACCCCAAAGCACCCTCCCCATGTTGAAGGCAAGCAGAATGGTATGGTTCAGGAGGGGGGCTCGCTCATCCCCTCCCTTTCCTGGCCTGCCAGACTGCATGCTGAAATAAGGGCCTGGTATGGATTTTGGGGGGGGGGGCCCATGCCGTTTTTCTTTTAATTCTGTCATTGGGTACCCCTTAATCACTTCAATACAGGGCACGTTCACCCCTTCCTGCCCAGACCAATTTTCATCTTTCAGTGCTCTCACATTTTGATTGACATTTACTCAGTCATGCAACAGCGTACACAAACAAAATTTTTATAATTTTTTTCACAAAAATAGAGCTTTCTTTTGGTTGTATTTAATCACCACTGTTTTTTTTTTTTTTGCGATATAAGTAAAAACAAAAGAGCAAACATTTTGAAAAAAAAATACTTTTTACATTTTCTATTATAAAATGTGGGAAACAAATAATTTTTGTTCATAAATTTGGGCCAAAATTTATACTGCTACATATCTTTGGTAAAAAAATAAATAGTGGATATTATTTAGTCTGTGTGAAAGTTATAGGACTACAAGCTATGGTGCAAATCATAAAAATGTGATCACACCTGATATACCGATGGCCTATTTCATTTCTTGAGGCCCAGAAATATCATGACAGTACAAATACCCCCCAAATGACTCATTTTTGGAAAATAGACAGTCCAATGTATTTAGTAAGAGGCATGGTGAGTTTTTTGAGGTTGTAATTTTTTCCGCAATTCTTGGGAAAATTTATAACAGAATAACACGTTATTTCTCACACACAGCATATGCATACTTCCAATTAAACACCAAAATGAATTTTGCTACGCCTTGTGAGTGTGGTGATTCCACATGTGTGAGACTTTTTTCACAGCTTGGCCACGTAGAGAGGCCCAACGTGCAGGCATTCTAGGAGCATAAATTACACATTTGGAAGGTCCACCAGGACAGTGGAATTACCTACAGAATAACCCCATTTTGGAAGGAAAACATCCCAACATATATTCTATGAGGCATGAGCTGAAAATAGGTACTTGGGTACTCTGATGGGCTGCAGGAGGGAGGGAGTGTTCCTGCTGGCATCATATTACAATGCGCCAGTGGGGACATGGTTAAAATCTATACCAGACGTAAAGGGTCCCCCCCAAATTGGGCCTTGGGTGCTGGTGGTGCCTGAACACTGTAACCCCTCAGTTACACTTGTTGGTTGCAGGAAGGGGCCCTGCTGTTAACAATTAGTAAAAAAAATATGTAATTACATGCCCCTGTCAAACAGGTGCAGACAAATTGGGCCTTAGGTGTTGGTGGTGCCCTAAACCCAAAATATTGTTGGAAGCTAGCATAATCAAGATTCAAAAATAGGATAAGCAGCATAGGCTTCAAGGGATCCCAGATCCCTAGCGAATTCAATCTGTTACATCAGCATCAGGGGCTTGATAGCTGCTGATCCAGGACTTATTAATTTTGATAAATGTCAGCCTATCAAGGAAGTCTGTGGACAGGCGCACTCGTTGATCCATCACAAACCCTCCAGCAGCACTGAATGTCCATTCAGATAGTACGCTGGATGCAGGACAGGCCAGTAGCTCGATTGCATATTGAGCAAGTTCTGGCCAGTTATCCATCCTCAAGACCCAGTAACCCAGTGGATGCTCAGTTGGAAATGTCTCCAAGTTTGCTCTTGCCCCTAGATATTCCTGCACCATATAATGCAGACGCTGTCCATGATTTCTTAAACCTAACAGCCCTGGGCACTAAGGACTAGAGAATTGTTTAAAGGCATCGGTCAGCCGGCCACCTTCTCCACCACTCTTCCTCTAACCAAACAAAGCCTCAAAAAAACATTGTCCAGGAAATGGTAACCTCCCAGGGTGTGGAAAAGCGCTACACAAAGTTGTCTTCAAGGCGTCCTGAAGATGTTAATATCTTAAGGGAGTTCAATCTGGTCCAGAAGTCCAAGGGATCCAGAACTGCAGCAGATGACATCTATGTCCCCAGGCTGTGGTCATACGAGAGGCTGCATCTTCTGTCAGACCAGACTGAACCCAGGCCATCACACTCAGGTCTTCCTTCCACGCTTCCTTCCAGGCTGTGGTGCTGGAGGTGTGGCAGAAGGATGAGGGGGAGCATGGTCCAAATCACACACGTGTACTTTGGGTCATTTGTCCCAACAACCCCTTATTTAAGATCTTGATAATTACCTCCTCACACATGAGGCGTTGCCCCTTCTCCATCTGGGTAAGTTTTGTGGCAGCCAAGGCGGCAAAGGCCTCTTCATATGTGGGGGTGACTTTTAGTGCCGCCGAAGCCTCCCCAATCAGCCGGAGCACTGACTCCCCCACATCCCTTCCCTTTCTGGCCCTTTTGTATGGAAGGCGAAGGGGAGGGACTTGGGATTGAGTCAGGCTCCTAGGCCTGCCCACATCTTGGCTGTCACTTACCCCTGCCTCCTCCTGGCTGCCACATTCCTCAGCCACCTCCTGGCTGCCGCATTCAACGCCCTCCTCCTGGCTGAGGTCTTCCTTTGTATGAAAAAGGGACATAGTTTGAGTTTTTGGTTCATCAAACACACACAATTTTCAGCTCTTGACTGTTGCAAATTGTTAACAAATAGAAAACAATATAATTCTGAGCCCAGCAGTTTACAATTCTTGCCAAAAATCTCTCCAACACTACTGTCTATTGATATGTAAAACACTTTAGCAAATAAGCAATTAGTGCTCAAAAATTAAGTTAACATCATTAATTTTTCCTCAAAAAATATGTAGAAGAATACTATACCTGACTCAAGCTGGGCTCCTCCACATATTCCTGACTGGAAGGCCCAGGTTGGGCGTCGGAAGCCTCAGCAGGGGTGGAATGCGTAGAAGGAAGCGTGGAAGGAAGAGTCGAGAGTGATTCCCTGACCTCAGTCTGGTCTGCAAGAAAATGAAGCCTCTCGTAGTACCACAGCTTGGGGACATAAACTTCATCTGCTGCAGTTCCAGATCTCTGGGACATCGGGACCTTATTGCGCTCCCTGAAATAAGTACTTCTCAGGCCACCAATTTTCACTTTTAACTTAGGGATATTTGCCGTGGGGATCACCTGCTTTACAAAATCCAGCAGTTTCTCCATCGCTGCCAGCCTCTTTATTTTGTTGCTGTAATGGGGATGTTTGGCTTGCCACAAACAGGGCATCTCCTTGAACTTGTCAATGAACAGGGGGAGGAAGCTGTTGTCATTAAACCCCTCCATACTCTCTGCCACAACACCAGACAAACACAAAATAATGTCAGGCTAAACTCTCCTAATCTTCTCCCAAAATAAGCCTCAATGTAGAAGCAGTCTAGGCTAGTGATGTACCAAGGTCAAATTGTACCTTCGTTATAACGATCGTCGCGTCAGCTTTCTCCCTCTGCTCACAGATCATCCGTACGACACGCGTGTGACGTTTTATATACAGTGCGCATGCGTGAAACTCCGCCCGCCCCTGATGATCTTTCTCGTCTATTCCCCGCCCCTTCTCTTTACGGCGCAGTGGGGAGAGCACATACCGGAGACACAGCAGGTGCGCACTAACTATTCCAGCGAGGAGGAGGACGAGGAAAGCCCAGAGCCAGAAACGTCCCGATCCCGGAGGAGATTTAAGGCCTCAAATATGTCTTTTGGAGAAATGTTGGAGATGGTGGACATATTGAAGAGGAGCGACTATGATGGGAAGTATGGGCCTTACCCCAACCCAAATGTCAGAAAGGCCAAGATCATGGCTAAAGTTGTGAAGAGTCTGCAGAAGAATTTTGGGTTACGACGATCCAAGGATCAACTGAGGAAACGCTGGTCAAACCTGAAACTGAGGTACAGAAAGATCAAGGGAATTATTCAAAAATGTAAATAGTTGTCATGTGTTCATATTATTTTACTTGCTTGCATACTGCTCCATGTGCTTTGTTTTTTAATGTTGGACAGTTGAAAATGGCCACTTTCATGTTCGTGGGTTGAATCGTTCGCAATAAACCTTGATCGTTCGCCCACTTTTATAATACGATGTTTGGTGAAGTTGGAGTTAACTACATTTCTTCAGGCCTGTTTCTAGTCAAAGGAAGTTTGTTGTCTATAGGGGTTTGTAATAGAATGAAATGCAAACTTGATTCAGTGTAAAGGAGAGGACACTCAGTAGCTATTTACACATCTGGACTCTGGAGCACTAATGCTGGGACACCAGAACACCCTTTTTTATTAGGGTGTCCCACACATGTGCTCCAGTGGATACTATAGGGGTGTCTCCATCTGAAAAACTTGCACCAAACAGGTAATAAGTATTCCAGCTTTACAAAGTTGGGGCGGCACAGTGGTGTAGTGGTTAGCACTCTCACATAGCAGTAAGAAAGGTCACTGGTTCGAATCCCAACCACGACACTTCCTGCCTGGAGTTTGCATGTTCTCCCTGTGCCTGCGTGGGTTTCCTCCGGGTACTCCGGTTTCCTCCCACAATCCAAAGACATGCAGGTAGGTTAATTGGCTTCTGTACAAAAATTGGCCCTAGTATATGAATGGGGACCTTAGATTGTGGGCTCCTTGAGGGTAGGGACTGATGTGAGTGTGCAATGTACAGGGATGGGGACAATTGTAGACACTCGCTCAGGTTGAACTGGATGGACTGATGTCTTTATTCAACCTTACTAACTATGTAACATGTAACTATGTAACTATGTAAAGTGTCAAAAATAATGTTTGTACTACACTTCCAAGCAATGTTTCGGATTTCAATTTCTGCCCTCAAAGATTGGTGTGCTAAGTATTCCTTTTGTACATTCTCAAGGGGGAGAGAAGACTCGGGACATCTGAGGACACCAGGGACCCCACACCTCCCAAATAAGGGGAAATCTCAACACCAGAAGCAGAGGAGGAGGAGGAAGGAGAGATTGTAAAAGTTGGAGAAATTGTCACCACAACAGTGTCGGAGACCACAGCTTCAGGTAAGCTAATCAATGTATGCCTGCATATTTATAATACACTGTGTTTGTTGTTTTTTTTTTTAGGTGATGTGGATGTTGTGGAAGAAGAATCACATTTTACCAGTGATAGTGCACACGTCCTCATCAGGGAGATAATGGTGTGCAATCGGGATCTAGATGATATCAAGAAAAACATCAATGATGTTCAACAAAAAATGAAGAACATCATTGATGTTTTAGAAAGAAAATTGCAAAATTTGGAAGATGCACACAGTGTGTCAACATGTGCTATCTACCATTAGGAATGGGCCCGGTGCTCAATGCGAACCCATGTTCACATCGAGCACCGGGTGTTCGCTCGCTCGGCGAGCCCAGAACTATTTTGGCCGCTCGCATCACATTCGTGTGATGCGAGCGCCCCGCAATGCATTGCGGCCGGCACGGCCGGCGCAGTGCATTGCTGGCTGATGATTGGCCAAGCATGCACTGTGACCCCGCATGCTTGGCCAATCACAGCGCCGGAAAATCGGAGAGCCATAATTGGCTACAGGCAGGACGCCTGTAGCCAATTACAGCTCAGGGGCTTTAGTACACGCCCCCTCATTTAAAAGGCCGTCACGCCGTCGGCGCCGGTCACATGAGTTCCGGCTTTAGGAGAGAGCAGGCTGATTCTGTGTCACTCTTTGCTAGATTCCTATAGAAAGATTTGCTCTACTTTGCTAAACCATTGGCTATTTATTTGCTAAACCATTGCTACCTGTCATTGATCGTCCATTGCTGCTGCTGGTTAGTGTGTTTTTAGCTGCTGCTGGAGGTTAGTCTGGTGCGTGTCTTACTGTTAGTACAGTATTTCAGTAGTACCAACCGCAGTGCTGTTAGTACAACACTGCACCCCAAAAGCACCCACAGGACTTGTAGTGTGTTAGTGGCAGCAAACAGAGTTCCTATATTTTCTTTGCAGAAGCACCCATAGGACTTGTAGTGTGTTAGTCCCATCACACAGAGTTCCTATATTTTCTTCCCAGAAGCACCCATAGGACTTGTACTGTGTTAGTGGCATCACACAGAGCTATATTTTCTTCCCAGAAGCACCTATAGGACTTGTAGTGTGTTAGTCCCTTCACACAGAGCTATATTTTCTTCCAGAAGCACCTATAGGACTTGTAGCGTGTTAGTCCCATCACACAGAGCTATATTTTCTTCCCAGAAGCACCTATAGGACTTGTAGTGTGGTAGTCCCATCACACAGAGTTCCTATATTTTCTTCCCAGAAGCACCCATAGGACTTGTACTGTGTTAGTGGCATCACACAGAGCTATATTTTCTTCCCAGAAGCACCTATAGGACTTGTAGTGTGCTAGTCCCATCACACAGAGCTATATTTTTCTTCCCAGAAGCACCTATAGGACTTGTAGTGTGTTAGTTCCATCACACAGAGCTATATTTTCTTCCCAGAAGCACCTATAGGACTTGTAGTGTGTTAGTCCCATCACACAGAGCTCCTATATTTTCTTCCCAGAAGCACCCATAGGACTTGTAGTGTGTTAGTCCCATCACACAGAGTTCCTATATTTTCTTCCCAGAAGCACCCATAGGACTTGTACTGTGTTAGTGGCATCACACAGAGCTATATTTTCTTCCCAGAAGCACCTATAGGACTTGTAGTGTGTTAGTCCCATCACACAGAGCTATATTTTCTTCCCAGAAGCACCTATAGGACTTGTAGTGTGTTAGTCCCATCACACAGAGCTCCTATATTTTCTTCCCAGAAGCACCCATAGGACTTGTAGTGTGTTAGTCCCATTACACAGAGCTCCTATATTTTCTTCCCAGAAGCACCTATAGGACTTGTAGTGTGTTAGTCCCATCACACAGAGTTCCTATATTTTCTTTGCAGAAGCACCCATAGGACTTGTAGTGTGTTAGTCCCATCCCACAGAGCTATATTTTCTTCCCAGAAGCACCTATAGGACTTGTAGTGTGTTAGTCCCATCACACAGAGTTCCTATATTTTCTTTGCAGAAGCACCCATAGGACTTGTAGAGTGTTAGTCCCATCACACAGAGCTCCTATATTTTCTTCCCAGAAGCACCCATAGGACTTGTAGTGTGTTAGTCCCATCACACAGAGTTCCTATATTTTCTTCTCAGCAGCACCCACAGGACTTCTAGTGTGTTAGTGGCATCACACAGAGCTCCTATATTTTCTTTGCAGAAGCACCCATAGGACTTCTAGTGTGTTAGTGACATCACACAGAGCTCCTATATTTTCTTCTCAGCAGCACCCACAGGACTTCTAGTGTGTTAGTGGCATCACACAGAGCTCCTATATTTTCTTTGCAGAAGCACCTATAGGACTTGTAGTGTGTTAGTGGCATCACACAGAGCTCCTATATTTTCTTTGCAGAAGCACCCATAGGACTTCTAGTGTGTTAGTGGCATCACACAGAGCTCCTATATTTTCTTTGCAGAAGCACCCATAGGACTTCTAGTGTGTTAGTGGCATCACACAGAGCTCCTATATTTTCTTCTCAGCAGCACCCACAGGACTTCTAGTGTGTTAGTGTCATCACACAGAGCTCCTATATTTTCTTTGCAGCAGAAACACCCATAGGACTTCTAGTGTGTTAGTGGCATCACACAGAGCTCCTATATTTTCTTCTCAGCAGCACCCACAGGACTTCTAGTGTGTTAGTGGCATCACACAGAGCTCCTATATTTTCTTTGCAGAAGCACCCATAGGACTTCTAGTGTGTTAGTGGCATCACACAGAGCTCCTATATTTTCTTCTCAGCAGCACCCACAGGACTTCTAGTGTGTTAGTGGCATCACACAGAGCTCCTATATTTTCTTTGCAGAAGCACCTATAGGACTTCTAGCGTGTTAGTGGGCATCACACAGAGCTCCTATATTTTCTTCTCAGCAGCACCCACAGGACTACCGACTACAATGGCTGGAAGACCGCCAAGGGGAGGCAGAGCGTGCAGAGGCAAGAACACAGGGCAGGCAGGCTCTGTTTCTAGTGGACGTGGCCGTGGACGTGGTCGTGCATCGTCATCAGCACGTGGCCATGGGACACGCACGTCTTTGTTTTCGGCAGCTGGACATGTGGAGCCGCATCATGCTGAAGGCTTGGTAGAATGGATGACCAAGCCCTCCTCATCCTCTCTCACCCAGGCTCAGGGTACTGGCAGAGCAGCTGCCAACGCGTACTCAATGGCATCATCAGCCACCCCTTCCCTAGACCCACCATGTCCTCCTGAGGAGTCCCCCGAACTCTTTGAGCACAGTGTTGGGTACATGCTCCAGGAGGATGCCCAACGATTCGAAGGCTCGGATGATGATACCCAGCTTGAGGAAGTCAGTAGTGTGCGCGCAGAGAGAGGGGATGCTGAAGGACAGCAATCTGGCAGTACTGTTCCACCAGCTGCAGCTTACTGCCAGGTTTGCTCTAGTGGTGAAGAGGAGGGGATGATGAGGTCACTGACGCCACGTGGGTGCCTGGAGGGAGAGAGGATGAGGAGGAGGACGAGGAGGAGGAGGATGCGGCGTCACATGTCCAACGAGGCAGGATGCCCCCTGGAGGCCAGCTAGAGTTGTGGAAGAAAAGAATCTTATAATGCCAGTGCTCGGCTGACTGAGCTGCAAAAGGAGCTGAACCTGCCCAAGAACCGCCTAATATGTGACATGCCCACCAGGTGGAACTCAACGTTGGCTATGCTGCAGCGACTGCACGCGCAGCAGAGGGCCATCAATGAGTACCTTTGCGACTACGGCACCAGGACAGGGTCAGGGGAGCTTGTTTTTTTTCCCCACGTCAGTGGAGCATGATCAGGGATGCGCATTTTCTCCTTGATCCGCGGTACCAGTGAAACTCCTGGTCCTGGGCGACGAGTTGCTGAGGCTTCGGTCAGTAGCAGAAGGAGCGGTGGGGAAGTGCACAAAATCGTTGAGCTACCTCATCAGGGAGATAATGGTGTGCAATCGGACCTTCATCAAAATGATCTAGATGACTGCCTATGCTGATGCTGAGTGACTGTCCTGTTATATCAAGAAAAATTTTTTAAAAAAATGCTTTGCAACACGTGTGACTGCTGTGCTCCAAGTACAGTATGTTCAACAAAAAATGAAGAACATCATTGATGTTTTAGAGAAAATCTGAAACACCACAAACTAGCTACCAGAAATTTGGTTTTTTAAAAAAATGGCACAATTTTTTCAGCCCCTGTTTTTAACAGGGGCGTGTAATTACAATTTTTTAAAAAAAGTGTGTCAATTTTTCAGCCCCTGTTTAACAGGGGCGTGTAATTACAAATCTTGATCTAATAGTTCACAGCAGGGCCCATTCCTGCGCCCACCAAGAACAATTTTTACGAAAGAAAATTGCAAAATTTGGAAGATGCACAGTGTGTCAACATGTGCTATCTACCATCATGGTGGATTGATGACCACGTTTTGTGGGTGCAACCCCTTACTAACTACTAAAGTGGCTGAGGTGAAGGGGTTGTACCCCCAAAACACGTACATTGATCCCCATGATGGGAGATTGCACATTTTGCCATTCTAGGCATGGATTCTTGAAGAAAATGCCCAGTTTGATCCCCAAATTGTGTGCATCTTCTAAATTTGGCTTTTCTAGGGGTGACACCCCATGTGATGAAGGCAAGATCAACACAGTTTGGACATACTCATGTCTGATCTTGTCTTCACTTTTCCAAGTTGAACTTTGTAAGTTCCTGTGTTATATATGTTCTGCTTTGATACATGCCTGTTTACACAAAAGCGCCAAGTTATATTAATGTTAGCAAAAAATGTTATAAACACCAAATATGTTTCTTTTTTTGAAAAGCCTTTTTGAAAGGCACATGTGAATGTGCTTGAAGTAAAATTAGACCGTATCAACAATGTGTGGCTTCCTTATTCCAAACCCCAAAAGCATTATTTGCGTAAAAAGTTGTTGTTTTTGGTGACAATGGGTGTTATTTACTAAAGGCAAATCCACTTTGCACTCCAAGTGCAGTTTCAGGTGCACTTTTGCAGTGCACTTGTAGTGCATAGTGGATTTGTCTTTTGGAAATAACACCCACAGTGCTTTTTACTAAACCACCTATCACGCCATTTTCATGAATCCACACATTTCTGTCATGGTATTGAAAAGGAGTATTTTTTGGTCAGTAAATGCTCTACATACCTTAAGTAGAAAAACTAGCTGTATGTATCAGACCCACAACATGAGAAGATTATTTTTAGGAAGAAGAGATTGTAACCTAATCTCGCCCAGAAAGTGGGTTCACACTGTTGAAGATAAAGGCCCAAAAATAAACCATAAAATAAGCAAGAAGACACCTACAGCAAACCCAAGCAGTAAATGAAAACAATGTTTATTTCAGTTTCCAAAATAAATGTATTAAAAAATGCCTCTCACACATTGTCTGGCATATCAATGGCCCCCTTACCCACAAAGTACTCCATATATCTAGCTCTGACTTTGCGGGCATTTAGGGGGGGCAAGCCAGGACATAAAGCTTCAAGGGCCATCAGGTTGGCATTTTGGGGGACTCCGGCATCAGGGCCAACAGACACAACATAGTTTGTTGAATGTTTTTTTTTTAAAATTGTGCAGAATGCAGCAGGAAAGCACAATGTGATTTGAGTTTATATTCTGCCATGTGTATGGGTGTCAAAAATAGGCGGAAGCGGCTGGCCATGATCCCAAAAGCGTTCACCACTCTTCGGGCTCTGGACATTAAAGACCCTCTGGTCCGGGGTGAGGGTCCTCATCGGGAAAGGCTGCATCAGATGGCTTGACAACACAAACGCATCATTTGTGACAAAGACGAAGGGGAGTCCTTCCGCATTCTCCTCTGGAGGTGGCAAGCCCGGACTGCCACTCTGGAGACGCCTGTAGAACTCCGTCTATGCAATGGCTCCACCATCCGACATCCGGCCATTCTTCCCCACGTCCACATAGAGAAACTCATATGTCGCAGACACCACCGCCAA
This sequence comes from Lithobates sylvaticus, assembly GCA_028564925.1. NCBI lineage: Eukaryota > Metazoa > Chordata > Amphibia > Anura > Ranidae > Lithobates > Lithobates sylvaticus. The sequence continues at coordinate 145,433,344 of CM053036.1, read as the reverse complement.
TATCACAATACTATTAAACCCCTTATAGTTGTAATAGTATGACCCCGAGTTGAGGGGTTGGACGATGCAGACGTGTTCCCCATCAATTGCACCTCCACAGTTAGGAAAGTCCCAACGGCTGGCAAAGTGGGAGGCCACAGTCTGCCATTCCTATGGCGTTGAAGGAAACTGTGGAGTCAAAAAAGAAAAGCAAATTGGTAATTTTGCACATAAACATTGCAAGCAGATTATACACAAACATTTTGGAACATTTTTGCTAAACAGTATTTACAAACCAAGGTATAAGGTCCCCTTAGCAGATTCCTCACCCCCCACCCCCCCCCCCCCTTCTGATGGCCCATTGCAAAAAATTAGGGGGGGATGTATTGGACAGGTAACCCTCTCCACTTCATTAAGAGGTGAATGCCTAAATAATGTGTGATAGTTTGGCCAGACCCTCCTTACCTTTTCACTATTGGCAGCCCACCGGACAGGTAAGAAGTGTCCTAATCCCAAATAAAAAAAACACAAAATGCATAAATGGAAGCACATTTTGACATTCTGCTCTTACCTATCAAGCTAATAATAGGAGTAAAAAAAAATATATAACATTTAGCATTTGAAAGTATTGAGGCAGGCCCTTGCACTACATGCTTTGCTGAATTCATGCATACATCTGACCACTAAAGAGGTAGGTATAGTGTGTATTGAGTTTGGCAAAGTCAGCAGATAGAGGATTGGTATCAGCTGACCTAGCAGTTGGGGGATGGGGGTTCCTAATGAGTTTGGGCCACCAACAAAAAAAAAAAAAAAACGGGGACTCTGCATGAAGTTAAACACACAGAAAACATTTGTGGATATTTTAGGGGGTGTTTAGGGGAAAACAATACTATGGAGCAGACAAAATACATTGCTAAGTGACTAGGCCATAGGTGTATATGGGCCCAGAAGAGCATGCTGGGGAGGTAAGTGAAGGCAAAAATGCATGAAGGACAAAAAAAAAAAAAAAAACATTCCAAGGTTCCAGCATGCATGAGGACAAAGGGGCACAGCATATTACAGCATATTGCAACCCTGGTAATTAGGGAACGAGGAAAGAAATACAAGACATTAGCAAACAGTAAATTACGAATTTGTAAAAGTAGTGTTGAGATCCCTTTCCCATTTTTGGAAGGGACGTGATTTGACAAACTCTAATTTTTGTTGGAATAGTTTATAGAATAGAGAGCTAGCTTTGCAGGATGAAGGGTCTGTAGCATAGTATTGCCAAGCTTCTTTAGAGATGCGAATGTTGGAGGATTTGAGAGACTTAAGGTAGTGGGAGACTTGATTATATTTGTATTTGTCTGTGGAGGTTAAGTTAAATTGGATTTGGAGTATGTCAAACGGAATGAGGGTGCCTTTAACATAAAGGTCCTGTATGTGTTTAATTCCCTTTTCTTGCCAGTCCGTGATAGAAAGATTAGGGATAGCCTGTTGTAGAGTCGATATGGGTACTGGAATGTAAATCAGTTTAGAGGCTTGAAGAGGGATGTTCTGGAGGTCCCTCCAAGCCAACAGTGAGGCTTGAACTGTAGGAGGTAATTTGTGTAAGGGGAATGGTTGTAAAGCATCCAGGAGTAGTAGGTCTTTAAGAGTTTTAGTCCTTGGATAGGGCTTGTTTAATACTGCACCAGGGGAAGTCAGGACAATAGTTAAACCAGTTTTTGAGTTGGGTGAGAATGGAGGCTTTGTAGTAGTCATGTAAGTCTATCAGACCCATACCAGCTGACCTGTGTTTAATTAGTAGGGATTTCGCACATCTGGGTCTCGTGGTTTTCCAAATGAATTTTGTTAGTAGTGTGTTTAAGGATTTGATGTGTATTTGGTTTAGGGGAATTGTAAGTGTTCGGAAAATATATAATATTTGCGGGAGGAGTAACATTTTAAATGTGGCAAGTCTGCCCTGACCAAGTAAGTTCAGTTTTGGTTAATCTGTGGGCTTCCTTAGTGAGTTTATCTAAAAGAGGTACATAGTTAGCTTCTGCTAGATGTTTAATATTGGGTGTTAGTTTTAGGCCGAGGTATGTTATACTATTCTTAGTCCAGGTGTAAGGAAAGTTTTTTCTGTAGGGTGTTGCAGAGTAAAGGGGGTATTCCCAAAGGAAGAATCAGTGACTTAGTATAGTTGACTTTATAGTATGACACCTTGCTGGATTCTTAGAGGTTAGGAACAGAATAATGTCATCGGCGAAGAGATTAATATTGTGTGAGCTGTTTGGGAGGGTGAAGCCTGAGATGAGGGGATGAGTCCTAATTCTTTCTGCTAATGGTTCGATGAGAAGATTAAAAATTGAGGGGGATAGGGGGAAGCCCTGTCTGGTGCCGTTGGTTATATGAAATGTGTTAGACGTGTACACCTGTGCACATGGCGAGGAGTAAAGAGCCATTATGGCTGAAAATATAGGGCCAGAGAACCCAAATTTTTGTAGCGTGAGTTTCATATATCCCCAGTGGATCTTGTCGAATGCCTTCTCTGCGTCCAAAGATAGTAGCAGAGAAGGCACCCGACAGGACCCAGCATATTGCATAATACCAATGACCCTTCTAGTGGCGTCTGAAGCCTGTCTGCTTGGAGTGAAGCCCGACTGGTCAGGTTTGATGAGAAGGGGAAGTATCGGGAGAAGTCTGTGTGCAAGTATCTTTGCGTATAATTTAACGTCAGTGTTGTGCAGCAAGATAGGTCTGAAATTAGCTGGTAACGTGGGTTCTTTACCCGGTTTTGGAATTGTGACCACATATGCTTTAAGCATTTCAGGGGGAAACGAGGCAGAGGACATTGCAGCGGAATATACAGTATGAAGTGTTGGGATGAGATTTTCTTGGAAGATCTTATAGTAGTCATTAGGGATCCCATCTGGGCCTGGGGATTTCCCCAGTGGGAGGGTTTTAATCAGTTTCCTGATCTCAGGCTCCTAGATAGGAGAATTTAGAGAGGCGAGCTGATCTACACTAAGGGAGGGTAGATTGAGTTTTGCTAAGAATCTCTGTATGTTCTCTTCAGTGGGTTGTGGGGTGACAGGGTCCTTCTCAAGGTTGTAAAGTGAAGCATAGCAATCGGCAAAAGAGTCTGCTATATCTTTGGGGTTGTATATTTTGTTATTGCTAGGTTGATAGATGAGAGATTTTTGATTTTATTCTGGCCGCTCTAAGTCTTTGGGCTAGAAATTTGCCTGCTTAGTTTCCTGAGGAGTAGTGGGACAACTTGAGTGATCGTACATGTTCGTCGTATTGTTCTAATAATAGGAACCTGAGATCAGAGTGATATTTGGTTAAATTTTGGGCTAAATGTAAGTTAGCACTGTTTTTGTTGAGGGTCTTAAGTGTTTTGATGTTGTGAGTAGCTGCTCAATTTTTTGTGTCCTCTGCCTTTTTTCCTTGGCACAGATTTGAAGTATCACCCCTCTCATGTAAGCTTTGTGTGCACATCACAGCATCATTGGTTCAGAGACCGATTGGTCATTGAGGGAGAAAAATTCTGAAATGTTGTTAGCAATGCGAGTGGCATGCGCAGGTGCTTGAAAGATATGAGAGTTTGCTCTCCAAATATATGCAGGTCCTGGAGTGTTCCCCTCCATCACAATTATGGAGACAGGAGCATGGTCGGACCCTGTGATGTCATGTATGGTGGAGGAGGACACTGCCTGCAGAAGAAGTTTATCTACTAATATAAAGTCAATTCTAGAGTAAAAATTATGCCTGGAGGAATAGAAAGAACAATCACGTTCATTTGCATGTTGGCATCTCCATACATCATATACATCTTCTTCATTCAATAGGGGCTGGAGAGAAGGTGGCGAATGCTTTGCTGTAGATGTGGTATCAATGGAGTGGTCTGGTGATAGGTTGTGGTCACCACATATGACCAGAGAGCCCCATTTGATAGCAGCAATTTTGCGGTATAGTCTCTTCAGAAAGTGGAGTTGGTGTGAGTTTGGTGCATACAAATTCACTATGGTAAAAGGTTTATTATTGAGTTCACCTAGCAGGATAAGATATCGACCAGCCGGATCGGAGTGTAGCTCATTTAACCGCTTCCCGACCGCCTCCTGTAGATATACGTCAACAGAATGGCACGGGCAGGCAAAAGCACGTACCTGTACGTCCCCTTTAATTTGCCTGCCCGGGGGGCGCGCGCGCGACCCGGTCGGGAGCTCCGTGACCACGGCCGCGGGACCAGCGGACCCGATCGCCGCTGGTATCCCGCGATCGGGTTACGGAGCTGAAGAACGGGGAGAGGTCTATGTAAACAAACCTCTCCCCGCGCTTCCTACACTGACTGTCAGTGATCGGCGGTTCCCTGTCATCGGGAACGCCGATCAATGATGTCAGACGTACAGCCACGCCCCCCTACTGTAAAAAAAAAACACAACACGTCACACTGACTCCTCCCCGCCCCCTAGTGGTTAACCCCCTAACTACAACTGTCATTTACATAGGAATCAGTGCTATTTAAATAGCAGTGATTGCTGTATAAATGACAAATGTCCCAAAAATGTGTCAAAAATGTCCGATGTGTCCGCCAAAATGTCGCAGTCACAATAAAAATCGCTGATCGCCGCCATTACTAATAAAAAAAAAAATATTAATAAAAATGCTATAAAACTATCCCCTATTTTGTAAACGCTATAACTTTTGCGCAAACTAATCAATAATCGCTAATTGCGATTTTTTTTACCAAAAATATGTAGAAGAATACGTATCGGCCTAAACTGAGGAAAAAAAATGTTTTTTTATATATTTTTTGGGGATATTTATTATAGCAAAAAGTAAAAAATATTGCATTTTTTTCAAAATTGTTGCTCTATTTTTGTTTATAGCGCAAAAAATAAAAACCGCAGGGGCGATCAAATACCACCAAAAGAAAGCTCTATTTGTGGGAAAAAAAGGACGCCAATTTTGTTTTGGAGCCACGTCGCATGACCGCGCAATTGTTAAAGCGACGCAGTGCTGAATTGCAAAAAGGGGCCTGGTCCTTTGACTGCCAATTGGTCCGGGGCTGAAGTGGTTAAGGTGAAAGCGATCGAGTCCTTTATGGCAATAAGCACTCCCTTTTGTTTAGTGGGTCCTGAGGCGAGGAAAATGTGAGGGAATTGCTTGTGCCTGAGTTGGGGTGCATTATCAGCAGTGAAGTGAGTCTCTTGGATGCATAGGACGTCTGCATGTAGTTTGGTAGCTTCCTTCCAAACAGAGGCCCTTTTAGCCGGGTGGTTGAGGCCATTTACATTAAAGGGTATTATATTAATAGCCATGGATGTGTCTTAGGTGTAGATAATAACAGTAACTTAACTTGTCCTGTGTGGTCGTTTTCATTTGTTGGAAGTCTCCTCTAGTTGCGTGTGGGAGATCTTCTTTCAGGATGCTGTCAGGGGAACTTGTGCGAACCGGACCACGTGGGGGAGAGAAGATGGTTAAGGGGGGGAGGAGAAGAGAGAAAAAAAAAATAAATAAAAATAAAACGGTTCAGTAAAAATAGTGGGTTCTGGTGAGTACCTGAGGGCAGAACTTCTGCCCATGTGTATCTTCTGAGGATGTGGCAGGGAGGATGTCAAGGAAGCGTAGTAGCTTGAGGCCTTCTTCAATAGCGGTAACGACTGTGATTTTGTTCTTGTGGGTTACTGTAAGCTTCACAGGGAAACCCCACCTGTATGGAATGTTGTGGTTACGTAGGGCTTTTGTCACCCGGAGGACGGTTTTGCGTTTCTGCATCATGAACTGTGAGAGGTCAGCAAACAGTTGTATATGTGCATATTCCTCCGGAGGCTGTTGGTGTTTGCGAAACGCATACATGAGTTGCTCTTTTGTTTGATAGAAGTGGACTCTCATCAAAACGTCACAGGGAATATTGTCAGGGAGGAAAGTTGGCTTTGGCAGTCTGTGAATGCGATCTATCTGCATTTCAGTTGGGGCCAGTGAGGGTAGGAAGACTTTCATCAGGTCTTGAGCGTATTGTTGTAGCTGTGCGGGGAGGATTACTTCTGGGACCCCCCTGATTTTTATGTTGTTCCTCCGAGATCTATCCTCGAAGTCTGCGACTTTAGCCTTGAGCCATGTGACTTCTTCAGCTTGGTCACTATGCACGTCAATCAGATCATTGTGTGAAGCCGCAAACTCCCCCATTTTGCCTTCAATGCGGTCTACTCTTGTGCCCAACTCCCCAACCTCAGTTTTAAAATTGTTGATACACTGCAGCATATCATTATGCATGGAGGTGCAGAGTGAGAGGAGCATGTCTTTTAACATGGTATCAGATATAGGCTTGTCAGTAGTGGGGAAGGCAGTGGAGGGGTCAATCAGTTCTCTCGTCTCCTCCATGGAGTCCTGACATCTGCTCACCTGCAAGGCCTCTGCAGCCATCCGTGTTTTGGACTTAGCTGGGCTGCGTGAGAGTGGCGTGGAGGCCTCTGGTGATCCCCGAGGGTCTGTGTCTAGGTACCCAGGGCTGGATGTAGCTGAACGGGAGCTGCCTGAGGAGGGAGGAGCCTTTTTGTGTTTCGGCGCTGGCGCCAGCGCCATTTTGCCGCGGATCGCGGCCTATTTGTTTGAAGAAATCATCTAATTTCTTAGGGGCGGCAGATTCTTTCCGCTTGCAGGTCATCCTGCGGGCTTACCCGGAGCTTCAGACACCCGATGGAGGTCATTTGGGTCAGCGGTGTAGCAGTGAAGTTGCTTGGTTCCCTTTGCTGGAGCGGAGCTGAGCTAACAGACGTCCATCCAGCAGTGCAGTAGCCACGCCCCCGCCGATGCCTGGTTTTGATAGTATACATGCAATCTCTATACACTTTAATATTAAACATAAACAAATATATATATAAAATTAAAACCAATTACAATCTAAAAACAATGTAATTTTTGGACAATATATTTTTTATTTTGTTGCCAGCACGAGATGAGCGGTGTATGTTTGTACTACGCTCGAACCGGCTGATTATTTTACCGTAAAGTGCAGATTACCCTGAGGTTTTGTGAGTGGAACCTTTGCTTCTTTACATTTATTGTTGCAGTTTATACACATTGCGCAATGATATGTGTCTTTGTTTTATTGCATGAGTCCATCCACAGGGACGGAGGTCATTGCTAATTTCAGATCCCAGCACACCACAGAGATCGGTCTCAAACATTAGTGTTTTTTGAGAGACTGTTGACTCTGTTTGATGTAATGAGCTGAAATAGTTTAAGGTGGAAGCTATACTAGGAAATTGGACACTTTATGTCATCTATAACCACATATATGAGCTAGACTCTATTTGCGGGATTGGAGCAACACATATCAATATCCCTGGTTCTCACATTGGGTGTTTCAAGAACTTGTTTGGTGATGGTGCACAAGCAATTCCAACAGGAGTAAATACGTTTTTTTTCCAGCAAGGACTACTATATGAACTTTGTTTTGTTTCACAAAACTATCAATATTGCTTTATATATTCATTTTTTTTTTACGTATTCATTTTCAGTTTTTGGAGCACACTGATTGGAGTTTACTCTACTGATTAACCAAGCACAATAGCACTTTATATTAATTTAATAATTAATTTGATGTCATTAACCACTATGCTCCCCCGCTATAGCCGAAAGACGGCTGCAGCGCGGACGCTCCCTGCCGGAAGGACGTCCCTGGACGTCCTCCCTGTTTACTTCCCTAATGCGCGCTCCTGAGAGCGCGCATCGGGGAAGTTCTGTGCTGGCCGTGTCCGTCGGATCGCTGTAAACGGCCAATCATGCGGCCGTTTACAGCGAGATCTGGCTGTCCAATGAGAGATGATCTCATATGTTTGCATATGCAAACATATGAGATCATCTGTCAGCGCCGCTCTGCCTCCTCACACAGACAGCGTGTGAGGAGGGAGAGAGGAATGGCGCCGGCGCCGTAAGTAAAAAAAAGAAAAAGAAAAATAAAGTGATCTGTCCCACTGCCACCTGTCATCAGTACCACCTGTCCCCAGAGTGCCATCCGTGCCACCTGTCCCCAGTACCACATGTCCCCAGTACCACCTGTCCCAGAGTGCCATCTGCCAGTGCCACCTGTCCCCAGTGCCACATCAGTGCTACGTCAGTGCAATCTGTCATCAGTGCCAAATCAGTGCCACGTCAGTGCCAAATCAGTGCCACGTCAGTGCCAGCTGTTATCAGTGCCATTTGTCATCAGTGCCACGTCCGTGCCATCTGTCAGTGCCATATCAATGCCACGTGTCATCAGTGCCACGTCAGTGCCATCTGTCAACAGTGCCACCTGTCAAAAGTGCCACCTGTCAGTGTCACGTGCCATCTGTTATCAGTGGCACGTGTCATCAATGCCACGTATCAGTGCCATCTGTCATCAGTGTCACATGTCATCAGTGCCACGTATCGGTGCCATCTGTCATCAGTGCCACGTATTAGTGCCATCTCTCATCAGTGCCACGTATTAGTGCCACATGATATCAGTGCCACGTATAAGTTCATCTGTCAGCAGTGCCACATATTAGTGCCATCTGTCAGTGTCACGTGTCATCAGTGCCCCCGTATTAGTGCCATCTGTCATCAGTGTCACGTGTCATCAGTGCCCCGTATTAGTGCCATCTGTCATCAGTGCCACATCAGTGTCACGTGTCATCAGTGCCACCTGTCATCAGTGCCACGTCAGTGTCGCGTGTCATTGTCCTGGTGCTCCAGGGCCTATAAAAGTGTAATAGGTAGTCAACAATTTACATGTAATTTATGCTCCTAGAACACGTGATGGCGCTCCCTGCATGTTGGGCATCTCTAAGTGGCCAGGCTGGGGAAAAGTCACACACATGTGGTATCGTAATACTCAGGAGAAGTAGCAGAATTTATTTTGGGGTGTCATTTGTGGTATACACATGCCATGTGAGAGAAATAACCTATTACAATGACAATTGTGTGGAAAAAAATAAAAAATAAAAAAATAATTCATTTTGCAAAGAATTGTGGGAAAAAAATGACAACATCAAAAAGCTCACCATGCCTCTTACTAAATACCTTGGAATGTCAACTTTCAAAAAAGGGGTCATTTGGGGGGTATTTGCACTTTCCTGGCTTGTTCGGGTCACAAGAAATGAGATGGGTCACCAGTGCATCAGATGTGATCAATTTTGTATGATTCGCACCACAGCTTGTAGAGTCTTTTACCAAAGATATGTAGCAGTATAAATTGTGGCCAAAATTTATGAAGAAAAAATAATAATTTGCTAAATTTTATCACAGAAACAAAGAAAAATGCGTTTTCGGTCTTTTTTCATTTATAGCGCAAAAAATAAAAAACCCAGAGGTGATCAAATACCACCAAAAGAAAGCTCTATTTGTGGGAAAAAAAGGACAAAAAATTCATTTGGGTTTAGTGTTTCATGACTGAGTAATTGTCATTCAAAGTGTGAGAGCACCGAAAGCTGAAAATTGGTCTGGGCAGGAAGGGTGTTTAAGTGCACTTTATTATTGCATCATATCAATTCATTTTGACGTTATCCAGAGTACTATTATTAAGCACTTAGTACCTTTGCAGGAATTTGGGCACAGGGCATAATATATAATTTTTTTAAGCACGTAGCACTTTATCTAGTAACTTGTTACATTGTAGTTATGTAGTTATTGCTACATTGTTTACATAACACTACTACTACTGATGCACTGGGTGAGAAGTTAATTATAGCGCAGCATTTGTATTTTTTTTCAATTATCATCTACAGTGTCGGATCTCTTATGGTATGTTTGCAGCTTAATTATTTAGATATTTCTCAGTCATTTGAGTTTCTACATCCATTTTTGCACTTTTGTATTTTGTTATCACATATACAGCTACCGTTGTGCTGTACCATTGTTTGTGTCACATATATCTTGCTCAATAAAATATTCAAGCAAGAAAAACTTGACATATTTTGTCATTTATTTATTACCCCATCTTTTATATTTTAACAAAAAATCGGGCACTATATGTCCAAAAGATGTCCAAATGATAACAAGGTAAACCTGAAAACCATTGTGAAAATGGGACTTTTGAGGCACAAAATTTTACAAAATGCAAATTTTTATTACAAATACAACATATATAGAAATGCCACTTCTTTTAAAAATACCATCAAAACTATAACATTTAAAATGACTTTGACATCATAATATATCCTTTCCAAAGGTACTGATTTTCTATGGCCCAACGTGTTTCCTTTACATAGTCTACTTCTTCAGGAGCCATCAGTATCTTTGTGTACAAAGAGAACTCTAAATAAAATAACATAATTAATACATTCATTCATTGTCTTGTTGCCTTATGAGTTTATGTGACATCTCCATTAATAGCTGTGAAATACTGTAATCATGAATATGTCTCTTTTGGCTTGCAGTTATGATAGGGGGGCCAACCGCCTTCCTCCAAAGCTCTTGTTAATTGCAGACAATGCGGGGCCGAGACTTGTATACACAAACAATGGAGAGCCAATTCCATTGTTTGTCACCTATTCACTATAAAAGACCCCATGCTGGGATAGGTAATGAAGTAAGTCCCACCCCAGGTTTCATACTTAAAACTTCCCGGGACCATTCAAGTGTTTTTTGCATCACTGGGAGTTGCATTAAAGGGGGCTGGCTTAGACTAAGTATAGGGAAGATAACCAATCTGAATTCACGCTAAGCCAGCCAATGAGACATCAGCCTGGTTTTTATATCCTCAGAGAAAAGGGGAGGCTCTCTTTTCGGGGAACCAGCAAGCAGAATGGAGCCAAGGTAAATGGTAGCTAGCAGGGGAAGCCATGCCCTGCTATTTGTAACTAAACATGCCTCGTAAACCACGGCCTGAAGGAATATAATCTACATTCCTTTATGTATATATTTTTATTCCAACCTAGCATTTTATGTCTTGATGTGCTAAAGATTTGTGTATTAGCTAGATTTTTAACTACAGCACCTGTAATAAATGCTATTATATTTAAAGCTTTTCCTCCTGGTCAATAGAACTCATTTAACCCATATCATATTTTGTGATTAATAAATAAGAAATAGAGATTTTAAAGGTTTAGAGTCTGTATCATCCCATTGTATTCCCATGAGTGGCAATGCCAGATAGAGTGTCTAAGGGAGGGGAGAAATATCAGGACCAGGGCCCGAGGAATTTTCTAGCATGCTGTCCCACCCTACACCACCCTCTCCTGTGCAAATCAGGGAATACAGCTAAATGAGACCATTCTACCTTTTCTATAGAATATAGTGGTTTCTGTCCACTGGGCAGCAATCACAACATTTTATCCATAATTTTCCAAAAAGGTGGCACTATTTTGTACATATTCTAAAGAAAAGAGACCACAATTTCAGTAGTACATCATACTATAGCCCATCTTTTAGGTAAAAATTAAACTGTTATAAAAAGGACCCAGTTTATTCCATTACCTTAAGGCAATGGGGGGAGCAAAGGGAAATGAAAGACAGATTCTGGTGATAGGGGACTCAATTCTTAGAAGGACAGAGAGGGCAATCTGTAAAGCGCCGAACTGTATGTTGTCTACCGGGCGCTCGGGTTCGGCACATCACGGATCTGGTGGAAAGATTACTGGGAGGGGCTGGGGAAGACCCAGCTGTCATGGTGCACGTTGGCACCAATGACAAAGTCAGAGGCAGATGGAGTGTCCTAATAAATGATTTTAGGGAATTGGGAGCTAAATTGAGGAAAAGAACCTCCAAGGTAGTATTCTCAGGAATACTACCAGTACATCGAGCCACACCAGAAAGGCAGAGGGAGATTAGGGAAGTAAACAAGTGGCTGAAGAGCTGGTGTAGTAAGGAGGGGTTTGGTTCCTGGAGGACTGGGACGACTTCTCAGTCGATAACCAGTACCATAGAAGGGACAGACTGCACCTAAATGAGGAGGGTGCAGATCAGCTGGGAATAAGGATGGCCAAAAAGTTAGAGGGGTTTTTAAACTAGGCGATGGGGGGGAGGGTCCGGAGATAGGAATAGTCAGCGTGGAACATATTCCAGAGAGTAATATTAGGGGCATTAGTGGTAGGGTAACCAAAGCACATAAACCCAAGGTAAGTATAGTAGCAAGTCCTAGTTGCAATCTCGGAACACCCAAGAGGATAGTATGTGACTGGTCAAAATATAGTAATGCATTAAAGTGTTTGTTCACCAATGCCAGAAGTCTGCCAAGCAAAATAGGTGAGTTGGAAGCTCTGGTGCATCAGGAGAGCTATGATATAATCGGTATTGCTGAAACTTGGCTGCAGTCCTCACATGACTGGGCTATAAATATTCCTGGCTTTGCACTCTTTCAGAAAGACAGAGTTTAGGAAAGGTGGAGGGGTCTGTCTGTATGTGAGAAGTGATCTCAAAGCGAGTGTGAAAGAGGACCTGGGGGATGGAGAGTGTGATGAGTCTGAAGCATTATGGGTGGAACTGCATACAGATGTGCGTAGTTCAAAGTTAATCATTGGAGTTTGTTATAGACCACCCAATGTTAATGAGGAGGTGGATACTCAGCTCCTTGCACAGATGGAAAGGGCTGCGACAGTGATAATAATAGGGGATTTTAACTACCCAGAAATTGACTGGAATAATAACACTGCTGGGACAGTTAAAGGACAAAAATGTATAAACCTATTACAGGACAATTTTATGGTCCAGTTTATTGAGGCCCCAACCAGGAATGATGCTCTGCTGGATCTGGTAATCTCAAACCATGCAGAGCATATTACTAATGTTCAGATAAAGGAACACCTGGGTAGCAGTGACCATAACATGATTTCATTTGATGTTAGCTGTAAGCAAAAATCAGATACGGGAAAGATAAAAACACTTAATTTCAAGAGAGCAAATTTTCCAAGGATGAGGGCTGCTCTCTAGAACTTAGACTGGGAGAGAATAATGGCAACAATGGGCACAGAACAGAAATGGGGATTCTTCAAAAAGACTGTTTGTGAACTCACTGCAAAGTATATTCCCATGGGCAATAAATTTAAAAGGCTAAAAATAAAACCTATGTGGCTCACGGCCAAAGTTAAAAAAGCTATAAACTATAAGAAAAGAGCTTTTAAAAAATATAAAAATGAAGGATCACTAGTGTAATTTAAATGTTACAAAGAATATAACAGAATATGTAAAAAGGAAATCAAGGATGCAAAAATTCAAAACAAAAGACAGATTGCAAAAGATAGTAGGACAAACCCCCAAAAATTCTTCAAATATATTAATAGTAAAAAGGTCAAGTCTGAGCATGTAGGCCCTTTACAAAATAATCTAGAGTGGGTGACTGGGGACAAAGAGAAGGCTAATTTATTAAATACTTTCTTCAGCTCTGTGTATACAAAGGAGCATGGGGAGCTCATGTCCATAATGGGGGTGGTAGTGACACAGCCCCAAATCCACAATGGCTCAAAAGTGATATGGTCCAGAAATATTTAGACAGAATAAAGGTGGATAAAGCACCTGGACCTGATGGCATCCATCCACGGATCCTAAAAGAATTGAGCTCTGTAATTTCAAGGCGGCACAGTGGTTTAGTGGTTAGAACTCTCACCTAGCAGTAAGAAGGGTCGCTGGTTCAAATCCCAACCACGACACTACCTGCCTGGAGTTTGCATGTTCTCGCTGTGCCTGCGTGGGTTTCCTTCGGGTACTCTGGTTTCCTCCCACAATCCAAAGACATGCAGGTAGGTTAATTGGCTTCTGTCCAGAAATTGGCCCTAGTATATGAATGGGGACCTTGGATTGTGGGCTCCTTGAGGGTTGGGACTGATGTGAGTGTGCAATATGTACAGGGATAGGGACAATTGTAGACACTCACTCAGGTTGAACTGGATGGACTGATGTCTTTATTCAACCTTACTAACTATGAAACTATGAAAGCCATTGTATCTAATTTTTAGGGACTCATTCATGACAGGAATAGTACCACTGGATTGGCGCAGGATGAACGTGGTACCTATATTTAAAAAGGGAACAAAGTCTTTACCAAGTAACTATAGACCTGTTAGTTTAACTTCTATAGTTGGGAAGATCCTGGAGAGATTAATAAAAGACCACATAGACGAGTTCTTGCAGGAAAAATATATTTTAAGCAACAGACAGCATGGATTCATGAAAGACAGAAGTTGTCAGACAAACCTCATTTCTTTTTATGAGTTGGTAAGTAAAACCCTGGACAGAGGGGTGGTGGTGGACATGGTATACTTGGATTTTGCAAAAGCGTTCGATACAGTTCCCCACACACGGCTCATGTGTAAGGTAAGGTCTACAGGTTTGGAAATATCGGTTTGTAAATGGATAGAAAACTGGCTAAAAGACAGAATTCAGAGAGTAGTGGTTAATGATTCTTACTCTGAATGGTCTAAGGTTATCAGTGGTGTACCCCAAGGTTCATTGCTGGGACCCTTACTTTTTAATAAGAGAGAGAGAGAGATAATTTTGCCCCTGTTCAAATCATTAGTAAGACCTCATCTGGAATATGCAGTTCAGTGTTGGACACCAGTTCTCAAAAAGGATATTGGGGAACTGGAGAAAGTGCAGAGAAGAGCAACCGAACTGATAAGAGGCATGGAGGAGCTCAGCTATGAGGAAAGATTAGAGGAACTGAATTTATTCACCCTTGATAAGAGGAGATTAAGGGGGGATATGATCAACATGTATAAATATATAAGGGGTCCATATAGTGAACTTGGTGTTGAGTTATTCACTTTACAGTCAACAAAGAGGACAAGGGGGCACTCTTTACGTCTAGAGGAAAAGAGATTTCATCTCCAAATACGGAAAGGTTTCTTCACAGTAAGAGCTGTCAAAATGTGGAATAGACTCCCTGCAGAGGTGGTTCTGGCCAGCTCAGTAGATTGCTTTAAGAAAGGCCTGGATACTTTCCTAAATGTACATAATATAACTGGGTACTAACATTTATAGGTAAAGTTGATCGGGGGAAAATCCGATTGCCTCTCGGGGGATCAGGAAGGAATTTTTTCCCCTGCTTTAGCAAATTGGAGCATGCTCTGCTGGGGGTTTTTTTTGCCTTCCTCTGGATCAACTGTGGGTATAGAATGGGGTATATGGGATTGTATGATGATATATATATATATATTTTTTTTTTTTTTTTTTATTTGTGGTTGAACTGGATGGACTTGTGTCTTTTTTCAACCTAACTAACTATGTAACATCCATCTAGTGTAGCAAATGAATGACCTTACTGCCAAGCCAAACAATTTGCACACCTGGAACCTTTCTGCTAATTATAGATTTATTTCCATCTAGAAAAAAGAATATCTATCAAAGATAAAGTTATCACAGATACCAATCTGCCTCATACCTTCCATAATATAGCTTTGCAGTGAATAAACCCATAAATGGTTAAAACCTACCTCTGATATATAGAAATGTGTATATTGTGTGCACTAAAATTCATTTTATTATATTTTACCCCAAAAATATGCGTTTGATAAACAGTTGTGCAAATTTCATGCACCATAAAAAAAATTGCAACTACTAGATTTTTATTCTACAAGGCATCATCTTTCAGAAACAAAACAATGTTTTGGAGTTTTTAAGTCATTTTATGCCAAACATGCTCAAAAAATTTAATTGGTCTAGAGGTGAACTGGTTAAAAAAGTTCAATGCTAGTGAACGCTAAGGTTAATAGTTCTAGTATGTAAACCCTTTTCAATATAAAATGTTTCTATTAACATAAAATCCACTATTAATAAAACGTAAACATTGTGAAAGGGTACAAATAAAAGCAAAACATTGCAGTTGCTGCAAGTGCAGTATCTTTCAATGGCACTCTTTTTCTAAAATTGTAGAACAATTTATGATGTTCACACATTTGTCAACATTCAGTGCTGATGTGCAGATTTGCTAAGTCAGTGGTTAGACTTAATTATGTGGAGTGTATTATTATATGTCATTGTGCTCTGCGGAACAGCAAACAAGCTAAATTTGAATGGCAGTAAATACTAAGAAAACAGTGAAAGAATGACATTGTATAGTATTTTCTCAGGAATTGACTGGCACATATCTGGAGCAGGTGGGTATTGAGAAATCAGTATGCAATATCAACTCTTACATTTAAACTCAAGGGGAGCAGTAATGAAGGAAAAATGTTTCGTGGTACCCTTCAGGTAAACTTGAAATTGAAACCTTAAATTGCATACAGGGTGCCTATTTGCTCAGTACTTATGTTATACTTACATGTTCGTTTGCCCTTTTCTATGATCTCTTGAGCAGAGCACTTTAACCACTTAAGGTGCACTCTATAGCAGTTTTACTGCTACAGTAGGTGCTTTAACTTCTATACGCTTATTGGGAATTTTTTTTTACCAAAAATATGTAGCCGTATACATATTGGCCTAAATTTATGAAGAAATATGTTTTTTGTTTTTTTGGATAGGTTTTATAGCAGAAAGTAAAAAATATTTTTTTTTTTTTGTTTTTTCTTTCAAAATTGTTGGTCTTTTTTGTTTATAGCACAAAAAATTAAAAACACAGAGGTGACCAAATACCACCAAAATAAATCTGGGATTTTTTTTTTTTATTTGGGTACAGCTTTGCATGACCGTGCAATTGTCAATTAAAATAACGCATTGCCGTATCGCCAAAAATGGCCTAGTCATGAAGGTGGGTAAATCTTCCGGAGGGCAAGTGGTTAAAGTAAACCTATGTCCAGACTATAGGAACCTGTAATTGCTGCTGTACCAAAGGGTTCACTTGCTAGGGTTCCGTTAAGGAGGCCTGGTGGTCTACAGTCAGTTACTACATCTGAGTGGTTAAGCTGTTCACCTCTCGTTAACATATGCCAGTATTGACTGTTTTACAAGTTCCTCCATTATCTTCAGCAATATGTGCCTGTTTTTAAAGGCCCAAAACCATGAACAGACACCCAGGAATAGCCTGTTTGTATTGCACTTCTTTTAGCAAGTCAACAAACAAACACAGTTGCAATGCAGGAGGGTTTTGTACAGCAAAACTATAGCATACAATAAACAAAATATCTACTCCAAAATATCTACAAGCCACTGAAGCCAAAGAAAAAAATCCCCAAAACAAACAGGGAGCACTTGTACCAGTTTTAAGACTTGTTCACACCATGCCCATTGATCTTTTTTTCTCTGCATACCTCTGCACATATATCTATTTTTTATTTTATTTATTTCAGATACTTGTATAGCGTCATTAATTTATGCAGCGTTTTACATATACATTGTACATTCACATCATTCCCTGTCCCCAGGAAGATATATGGCGTGAACAGGACACATAGAAAACAATTGTTGTGTATATGCCCTGTTCACACCACACATGTGCAGTGGTATGGAGAAAATGCAGCTCAGTGGGCATTTGGGATTGATTCGTTAATGGAAAGCAGGATTTTCACTTTACAAGGGAATTTGCCCCAGTACTTACGTACAGTACAGTAAAAATGCTTTCCTTGCATGCACAGTGGATATAAAAAGTCTACACATCCCTGTTAAATTGTCAGGTTTCTGTGATGTAAAAAAATGTGACAAAGGGTAAATCATCTCAGAACTTTTTCCACCTTTAATGTGACCTATAAACTGTACAACCCAATTATTTTTTTTTTTTGGGGGGGGGGGGGGGGATAAAACTAAAATAATATGGTTGCATAAGTGCACACACCCTCTTATAGCTGGGAATGTAGCTGTGTTCAGAATTAAGCAATCACATTCAAACTCATGTTAAATAGGAGTTATTACACACCTGCCATCATTTAAAGTGCCTCTGATTAACCCCAAATAAAGTTCAGCTGTTCGAATAAGTCTTTCCTGACATTTTCTTAGTCGCATCCTACAGCAAAAGCCATGGTCTGTAGAGAGCTTCCAAAGCATCAAAGGGATCTCATTGTTAAGGTATCAGTCAGTGCAAGGGTACAAAAGAATTTCCAAGGCATTAGATATACCATGGAACACAGTGAAGACAGTCATCATCAAGTGGAGACAATATGGCACAACTGTGACATTACCAAGAACTGGACTCCTCTCCAAAATTGATGAAAAGACGAGAAAAAAAAATGGTCAAGGAGGCTGCCAAGAGGCATACAGCAACATTTAAGGAGCTGTAGGAATATCTGCAAAGAACTGGCTGTGTGGTACATGTGACAACAATCTCCTGTATTCTTCATATGTCTGGGCTATGGGGTAGAATGGCAAGACTGAAGCATTTTCTTAGGAGAAAAAACATCCAAGCCCTGCTAAATTTTGCAAAAACACATCTGAAGTATCCCAAAAGCATGTGGGAAAATGTGTTATGGTCTGATGAAACCAAGGTTGAACTTTTTGACCATAATTCCTAAAGATATGTTTGGTGCAAAAACAACACTGCACATCACCAAAAGAACACCCTACCCACAGTGAAGCATGGTGGTGGCAGCATCTTATGCTTTGGTGATGTTCTTTTTCAGCTGGAACAGGGCCTTAGTCAGATGGTGATAGTAATTTGTGATTAGCGATGAGCTGAATTGCTTGGGCTTTTGTTCGAGCAGGGTTTAGCAAACGTCAAAGACATTCAGAAGCCAAACGCTATTAAAATTAATTGGATGCCTGAATCCGCCAAATCAAAAATGCCCATTTTCTTGGCTAATAGGCAAAGAATTCTCAAAAATGATCATGGTAGGCAGGAGAATGCCCTAAGAAACATTTACCAGTGCCTTTTTTAAATTCCTTTTGGCTGG
This sequence comes from Lithobates sylvaticus, assembly GCA_028564925.1. Lineage (NCBI taxonomy): Eukaryota > Metazoa > Chordata > Amphibia > Anura > Ranidae > Lithobates > Lithobates sylvaticus. Next base: position 145,414,679 of record CM053036.1, on the reverse strand, counting down.
GAGCAGTGTTTTTTTTAAAGCACTGACATTTACAAAGGAAATTTGATTTTAGAATGCCTGCAAACACAGAAACACAGACTTCTCCAAAGGTATCCAGAAATTTCTTAAGGGGTCTATATGTGTTTTTTTTTTTTCTTGTTTTTTTTTTTTTAAATGCAACTTAATTGGTATCATTTGTTTTACTTTGCAAATATTACTTTTGCTGCAGCACATCCTACGGCAAGAATAAAAGAAAAAATGCATAGCGCCTCCTCCCCCAAATAAAAAATAAGTTAAGGATTTTAAGAGGGAATTTAACACAAAAAAGTGTGAGATTCCCTTAAATATCCATACCAGAGCCTTAAACTGAATATGCCTAGCTTGGAGTGGGGGACAAGCATTCACCCCATGCTTCCTGAACCATACCAGGCCACATGCCCTCAACATGACCCCCTTGGTAAAGCACTGTGTCCCCATGTTGATGAGGACAAGGTCCTCTTCACCACAACCCTGGCCCAGTGAATGTGGGGTTCTTCACTGTGTATTTTTTTTATGCCTGCTGCGCACTGACTTGCCCAAATACAAACCTGATGCACATAGGTCATGTGAGCAATCCTGAGATGTCATCAGATATATAAGGGATAGTAGTGACATCATTGTCAAGAAGTTTTTAAATATGGAAGCAGTAGAAATACTACCCTTCTGGTCTGCCTCATTAAGGAGGGTGCTAGCACATCAGCCCACTGCTTCTTGTGTAGCACCAGCTGTTGAGGTGTAGAAAACACCCTCTGTGTCACCATCTACCCATCTATCAAGGCAAGGCCTGTATCTGCAACTGTAGGACACATTTCCTTGCATTTCTTCCCTCCATTAAGGCCTAGTGGATATCTGCTGGGAGATTTGCTTCTTGATGGTTATCATTTGTCAATATGCGCCGATTAAAAAGCTCCTATATGTTCTTAAAAAATGGGTGTCAGTGTCTGTAAGGCGCTTCATCCAACCTCCAAGTTGTAAGGTAGACACTCTCAACCATGCATGCAGACTCAACATGCATGGTTTTACCATGCATTAAAGCAGTAAACCATGCAGTAGATGCCCAGGAACAGTACAAACAATTTTGTGTTCTACTTCTATTCTTAAAGCGGTGTGTCAGCTTTAAAAAAAAAAAAATTTAAAAGTCAGCAGCTAAAAAAAAAGTCGCTGCTGACTTTTAATAAGTACACTTACCTTCCCCGGGCGCCCGCGATGCTGTTCGTGGTGACCGAGATGTCCCTCGGCGTTCCGGATCCAGCGCCGCCATCCTCAGTGAGGGAAACGGCTTTGCGCGGCCTACTGCGCATGCGTGAGTGGGAATTGTGAGTGGGGAACGCAATGTGTTGTGGGACACAGTTCCCATAACACACTGCGCCCCATTCCATAGAAGACGGAAGGAGAGAAGATCACCGCGGCGCTGGAGGAGGCAGATTAGGACAATCTGCCTAGCAACAGCCATTTCTGGTAAGTAAAAAAAAAAATGTTTTTTTTTTTCATTTGAAATTGTTATTAACATTTTTAAAAGTTTTTATTTTCAGGGTGTTCCTCCACTTTAAAGTCAGCAAACAAACACAGTTCAATGCAGGACGGCTTTGTACAGAAACTCTATAGCACAAAATAACAAAAGCATTTGCTTGTCCAGGCTAAAAACTAAACTCAGGCCAGTTCCTCAGTAACGGTGTGCCCCTAATGAAGTCCCCAAGCAAACTGGTACCTTTTTAGTGTTCTGGCTGCATTAAGCCTTTTTTACACAGCAGTGGGCTCACACAGCAGGGAGTGAGAGATAGAGGTTGCTGTGAGCATACTTTACCTTGCATATATAAATGTGACTGGCTACCAAGTAAGATGTGGACCCTAAGACTGAAGGCTTTATCCCACCCAAAAGTTCTCACACATAAAGGTTTCTCCACATAATTCATAAACCATGCACCCCCTCACCATATGTATGTGAGAAACTTAGATGGCATATACAGTATAAACCATCCATAAGCTGCCAGCCAGCGGCTCGCAACAAAAATATATACCCAACATGAATGCAATAATGTCAAGAGATTACATAGTGCTGGTTCATTGTTAGGTTAGAAAATGTCTGAAAATATTTGCCATTTTCAAAACAGTCTGATCCAGGTGGAATCTCAAATTTTCTGGGCTGATTTAATCATCATCATAACTAGCATAAATAAAAATAGGCTGTAGCAATAAGTGTCCTTTTTATGTCCACCCCCTTCCCCACTCCATGCTAGATTTGCTATGATGCTACAATCAAGATCTTGACCACTGATGAAAACTGAATTCTAACCCTTTTCCTGAATCTCTTTGGCTCCCTTATTTAAGCTGAATGCCTCATTACATTCGGAATTTTCATACAGGTCTTTCTCTTCAACTTTTACTCACTCAAATGCAACCTACACAGGGACTCCAAGAGAAGACACAAAAAAGAATAGAAGATATTATATTTGCGAAAGAACTAGTGCTGTTTAGGGAGGAGGAAGTGTACTGGGTGTAACCATCTGATTCATCATCATTAAGCAATTCCAAAGACAAACATGTTGTTCAATTGACAATGCCAGGTGCTTGGGTAAGATGAATGAGTTGGTACTTTACAAAAGGACAGCACTTCCTTTTAGTTTTAGCTCAGGGTGAAAAATGCCTGGGCATTTTATGCAGGACAAGGTTAGTCCATTTGTTTAAACATCAAACTATTTAAAAAAAAAATATGTGTTTTGTGGCCATGGTGCTCTAGCAGATAGGCAATTGTCTTCCTGAAGAAGTACCATGGAATTTCTTTTTGCACTTATACATTTTGAATTTGTACTTATGGACCCACAAGCACTTCATAAGCACCTACACGTAATTTAAAAAGGTTATCTGCCATAACAAGATGAGTTCATATATTTTGTGGGTAGCACTGAATGATGTTGTTTCAGTGCCACTTTTAGATTTCATTTAGATAATGATAACTATTTTTTTAATATCTGGATGAATACTCCAAATAATCGATGGCTCATATAGATGTTTTATGGGTGGAACTGCATATGGATGTGCATAGTTCAAAGTTAATCATGGGTAAAAAATTATCATCAATGTACAATTACAATATTCAACAGGTGCTGCAGCTCATAGCGTGCTTTTGTCGTCAGGGAACCGTCTAACACATTTTGACCAATAGGACATCTTCAGAGGCATCAGAGGATAAGTTTTGTAAGTGCAGTCTTAATAAACGTTTTAACCTATTTAAACATGCTTCACTATGCACTTCTTTATCTTTGAGACATGGGTTCCTTCCTTTTGACTGGAGATTCGAGTAGAGTGGAGTGTGATATTTGGATGTACTTTGCTGGATTTGTATCAATTAAGCTCTGATTTGATGTGAGCCATTCCATTGGTTGATCACGCTGTGGAGCCATCTATTCATTGCTGGATGTGGGAGATTTTTCATTGATCCTTGTTACACTGCTTTTTTTGATCTGCCTTCTGGTAAGGAGACTAGATGTAAACACTATGGTGTGGTGTGCTGTAATCTCACACTGAAGCTGGTGTGGGGATCTCATCTCTTCCTTTAAACATACATTTTTGGACTGTATATATTTGATCTTTAGCACTGCATATGGACCTTTTATTCTATTTTTATTTTGTAATCAACAAAAATTATGCTGGCTGCTAATTTGTTTGTACTTAGAATCTTTTTTTGAATGCGGATATTCCCATACATTTTTTATAATAATAATAAAAGACCTTTTAAAAAATATAGAAATGAAGGAACACTATCATCATTTAAATGTTACAAGGAATAACAGAATATGTAAAAGGCTGCAAAAATTCAAAAGGAATGACAAATCCGAAGAAATTCTTTAAATATATTAATAATAAAAAGTTCAGGTCTGAGCAGGTAGGCCCTTTACAAAATAACCTAGAATGGGTGACTGGGGACAAAGAGAAGGTGAATTAATTTAATACCGTCTTCAGCTCTGTGTATACATGGGGGAGCTCATGTCCATAATGAGGATGGTTTTGACATAGCCCCAAATGAACCATTGTGACTCAAAATTAATATGGTCCAGAAATATTTAGACAGTATTAAGGTGAGTGTCATTTCAAAGCCATTATTTCAAATTCAGCTCTGGAAAATTTAGCCCCCCTTCATGACCAGGCCATGTTTTGTAATACGGCGCTGCATTACTTTAACTGACAATTGCGTGGACGTGCGACACTGTACCCAAATAAATCAGCTGTCTTTTTTTTTTCTGCACAAATAGTGCTTTCTTTTGGTGGTATTTGATCACCTCTGCGTTTATTATTTTTTTGCACTATAAACAAAAGACATCTGACAATTTTGAAAAAAAAGCAATCATTTTTACTTTCTGATCTAAAAAAAAAAAATCCAATAAAAATACGTAAAACAAAATAAAAAAACTTCATCAATTTAGGTCAATATGTATTCTACTATATTTTTGGCAAAAAAAAATTCCCAATAAGTGTATATTGCTTTGTGGAATAGTTATAGCATCTACAAACTATGGGATATATTTATGGAATTTGTATGTATTTTTTTTTAGCAGGACTGTGATATTACAGCGGACAAATCGGGCACCTAACTGACACTTTTGACATTTTTTGGGGAATAAGTGAAACTAATACAGTTCTAAAAATATGCGCTGTCACTGTACTAATGACACTGGCTGGGAGGTTAACTGTGTGCCTAGCTGGTGTTTCATTGTAGTGGGGGAGGTGCTTTTACTAGTGGAAAGCATGGATCGGTGTTCCTGCTTTACAGAAACACAGGATCCATGCCTTCTGTACTGAAAAAACAGCAATCTGCCTTGTTTCCATAGGCAGATAGCCATTCTGCCTGTGTATAGAACGATCAGCAGGTGCCGGTGGACATCCAGTCCGCGGGACTTTAAAATCAGCTCACACTGTGTAGAATCACAGCGGGAGCGAGCTGCCCCTGGTGCACACTCGCACACTTGCCCGATACCTGGAAGTGGAGGATCACATATATATATATATACGTGACCCTGTGTAGCAGGGCCGCCCTGCTGCATTCTCACCTGAGCATTTTTAGCACATAAAACACCCAACAAGCAAAATCCCATTAATTTAAATGGCCCCTGTTCACATCTGAGCATTTTGTAGCCTGAAGCAAAACATCTGAAGCTCAAAAAAATACATGAGCTTCTTTTTTGAGCAGATTACAAGTGTTTTTCTGCTTTTTACATTGGTGACCTTTTTGACCTGTGAAAAATTGCAGCAAAAAAACGCAATACTTTCTGCCTGAAAATGAAATGCTCGGGTGTGAATGCAGCATCAGCCTAGGTTCACACTGATGCGATGTGGGAACCAGCGCAATTACAGTGCTGGTTCCTGAATCGCTCCTCTCCCGCAGGCTTTTCACACTGCAAACCATTGTGGGTGTGATTACATTGTTAACCACTTATGCCCCGGACCAATTTGCAGCCAAAGGACCAGGCCCCTTTTTGCGATTCGGCACTGCGTTGCTTTAACTGACAATTGCACGGTCGTGCGACGTGGCTCCCAAACAAAATTGGCGTCCTTTTTTTTTCCAAAAATAGAGCTTTCTTTTGGTGGTATTTGATCACCTCTGCGTTTTTTATTTTTTGCGCTATAAACAAAAATAGAGCGGCAATTTTGAAAAAATGCAATATTTTTTACTTTTTGCTATAATATCCCCAAAAAATATATAAAAAATGTTTTTTTTCCTCAGTTTAGGCTGATACGTATTCTTCTACATATTTTTGGTAAAAAAATTGCAATTAGCGATTATTTATTGGTTTGCGCAAAAGTTATACCGTTTGCAAAATTGGGGATAGTTTTATAGCATTTTTATTAGTATTTTTTTTACAAGTAATGGCAGTGATCAGCGATTTTGATTATGACTGCGACATAATGGCGGACCCATCGGACATTTTTGACACATTTTTGTGACCATTGAAATTTTTTCAGCAATCAGTGCTATTTAAATGCACTGATTCCTGTGTAAATGACACTGGCAGTGAAGGAGTTAACCACTAGGGGTGGGGAGGGGTTAAGTGTGTGTGTGTTTTTTTTTTAAGTAGGGGGGGCGTGGCTTGGCATCTGACGTCACTGATTGTCTTTCCCAATGACAGGGAACAGACTATCAATGTCAGTCGCACTAGGAAGCACGGGGAGAGGTTTGTTTACACAGACAGTCAAGGGATTAATATGGCGCACAAGGGATGTAGCTCAAAAAATATATATAAGGAGTGACAAGTGGAGGGTAAGAGAGGGGGATAACATGTATTTGGTACAAGAATTTACATATTAGTCCATGTACTGATGCTAAAAAAGTAAAAGATGCTGAGCATAAAAGGCAGCCAGTTCATGCAAGCAAGAAGAAGCTCAGGAACATAAAAAGAGAGAGACAGTGCCCTCTAAGTGCAGCAAAGTTAAAATCAATTTAATACAAATGAATTAAAAACACTCACAAAGGAGATGTATCATCAAGGCATATCAAGGGTTAATCTCTCATCCGTTTTTTATCCCGGGTGGAACGAAGGTCACTGGATGTCTTTATCTCCTGTGTATTTTTAGTCTCTTTGCTGGTCCGGTGGCGCTGTGGGTTCCCAGCGTTTCCGGGTGGCTGGAGAGTAGACTGTGGAGACAGTATTCTGCTTAGTTGTTCGGTGATGCAGTGGTGTGATCATTTCCGGGAACAGGTCATGTGGGCGGTGCTTCGGAGCATGCGTGCTCCTTCATCAGGCCTGTCTCTCTCTTTTTCTTGTTTGTTTACACAGACCTCTCCTCATTCTTCAGCTCTGTGACCCGATCACGGGACACCAGCGGCGATCGGGTCCGCTGGTCCCGTGGCCGCGGTCACGGAGCTCAGGACCGGGTTGCGAGCGCGCCGCCGGTGGCGCGAGCGCGACCCATGACTGGGCTCTTAAAGAGACACGGTACGTGATAGTGCCCAGCAGTGCCATTCTGCCAACGTATATCTGGGTGAGGCGGTCCTTAAGCAGTTAATGAGACCCACAGATCAGTTCACAGATCCAAGTGCGAACTGTGAACTCGCACAAAAATTGGATAGCATAGGTGAGAACACCCATGCAATCCGATTTAAGTGCGGGGGGGGGTGCCTGAACTTTTTTTCCTGTGAATTTAATGCGAGTTCAGCCATACAACTGTATGGCTGAACTCACATCTCACAGACATTGCATGTGATCGGCACCTGCAGTGCGGGTGCGAATCACATGCAATGTCTGTGAGATGTGAGTTCAGCCATACAACTGTATGGCTGAACTCACATCTCACAGACATTGCATGTGATCGGCACCTGCAGTGCGGGTGCGAATCACATGCAATGTCTGTGAGATGTGAGTTCAGCCATACAACTGTATGGCTGAACTCACATCTCACAGACATTGCATGTGATCGGCACCTGCAGTGCGGGTGCGAATCACATGCAATGTCTAAGATCGCGCAAGTGTGAACCTGGGTTAAATGTGCTAAAGAGCAGTCGGCAAGTTGTTAATAACTGGAATAGTACCACTGGACTGGTGTAAGGCTAATGTAGTGCCTATAGTTAAAAAGGATCTTTACTAAGTAACAACAGACCTGTTAGTTTAACTTCTATAGGTGAGAAGATACTGGAGAATTTAACCACTTCAGCCCCGGTAGGATTTGCCCCCTTAATGGCCAGGCCATTTTTTGCGATACGGCACTTTGTTGTGCGACGCTGTACCCAAAGGAAATTGACATCCTTTTTTTCCCACAAATAGAGCTTTCTTTCGGTAGCATTTGATCAACTCTGCATTTTTTATGCGCTATAAACAAAAAAATATATTTTTGACTTTTTGCTTTAATAAATATCACAAATTAAAAAAATAAAAATGTATTCATCAGTTTAGGCCAATATGCATTCTTCTACATATTTTTGGTAAAAAAAATCACAATAAGCGTATATTGATTGGTTTGCACAAAAGTTACAGCGTCTACAAAGTAGTGGATAGATTTATGGCATTTTTATTATTATTTTTTTTTTTTACTAGTAATGCCAGCGATCTGTGATTTTTAGCAGTACTGCAACATTCCTGTGGACAGATTGGACACTTTTGACACTTTTTTGGGACCAGTGAAATTTTTACAGCGATCGTAGCTAAAAATAGCCACTGATTACTGTATAATGTCACTGGCAGGGATGGGGTTAACACTAGGGGGCGATCAAGGGGTTCAGTGTGTCCTAGGGAGGTGTTTCAAACTATGGGGGCAGTGTAGGTACTGGAAGAACAGAGACATCACTGTTTCTAATCACTAGAAACAGCAGATCTCTCTCCTCTCCCTGACAGAATGGGGGATCTGTCTGTTTACATTGACAGATCCCCCCATTCTCTCTCTCTCAGGAGCGATCGCGGGTGCCGGGCGGACATCGCGGCCACCAGGCATGTGCATCAGCTCCTACGTCATGCAGCGCGCTCCTGCTAAGTCTATTTAAAGGGCCAACGTACAGCTACGGCGATTTGCCCAGGAGAGCCAACCTGCCGCAGTATAATGACGGCGGCAGGTCCGCTAGTGGTTGATAAAAGACCACATAGATGAGTTCTTCCCAGGAAAAAATATTTTAACCACTTTAGCCCCGGAAGGTTTTACCCACTTCCTGACCAGGCCAATGTTTGCGATACGGCACTACGTTGCTTTAACTGACAATCGCATGGTTGTGCGATGTTGTACCCAAACAAAATTTATGTCCTTTTTTTTCCCATAAATAGAGCATTATTTAGGTGGCATTTTATCACCTCTGTGGTTTTTATTTTTTGCTCTATAAACAAAAAAAGAGCAGCAATTTTGAATAAAAAAAAAATATTCCGAACTTTCTGCTATAAAACATTCCCAATAAAAAAATTTTTAAAAATCAATTTTTTTTTTAAAAATTCAATTTTTTTTTTAAAAATCTAATTTTTTCATCAGTTTAGGCCAATATGTTTTTTGATACATATTTTTGGTAAAAAAAAAATCCCTATAAGCGTTTATTGATTGGTTTGCACAAAAGTTATCGAGTCCACAAACTATGGGATAGATTTATGGCATTTTATTTTCTTTTTTTTTTTTACTAGTAATGGCAGCGATCAGGGATTTTTAGCAGGACTGGGACATTGTATCAGACAAATCTGACCCTAAGTGACACTTTTTGGGGACCAGTGACACCAATACTGTGATCAGTGCTAAAAAAATGCACTGACCTCTGTATAAATGACACTGGCAGGCAAGGGGTTGATATCAGGGCAACCAAAGGTTTAAGTGTAGCATAGGGAGGTGCTTTCTAACTGTGGGGGGGGGGGGGGGAGTGTTACACTGGAGGAAAACAGAGATCATGTTTCATCTTAGCTGAAACAGAAGATCTCTCTTTTCCTCAGTGACAGATCAGAAGTGTGCCTTGTTTACATAGGCACACTGCTGCTCCATGTCTCCTGTAAAAGATTTGGCGGGTCGCGTCGGTAGCTACACCACATGCACAAAATCAAGTACAGGTATGTGATTTTGTGCAGTCGGGCCGCCCTGCCACACTATATGTCCGGTGGGCAGTCCGGAAGCTGTTAAACAACAGACAGCATGGATTCATGAAAGACAGAAGTTTTCAAACAAATGGGATTTTTTTTTTATGAGAAAGTAGAACAAACCTTTGACAGAGGGGTGGCTGTGAATGTGGTATGCTTAGATATTGCAAAAGCATTTCACATAGTTCTCTACACACAGCTCACGTGTAAAGTAAAGTCTACAGGCTTGGAAAAATCAGTTTGTAAATGGATAGAAAACTGGCTAAAAGACAGTATTCAGAGAGTCGTGGTTAGTGATTATTACACACAGTGGTCTAAGGTCATCAGTGGTGTACCCCAAGGTTCAGTGTTGGAACCTTTACTTTTAATATATTTGTAAATGATATAAGTTAAGTTGAGTCGCATCTTGATATAGCGTGGTCATTACCCTGAGGGGTCCCGACGTGCTTACAAACACATACACATACTAGGGCCAATTTTATAGACAGGATCAGATTAACCTACCAGCATGTCTTTGGAGTGTGGGAGGAAGCCGGAGTACCTGGAGGAAACCCAGGCAGACATAGGGAGAACATGCAAACTCCAGGCAGATGGTTTTGTGGTTGGGATTTGAACCAGCGACACTATTGCTGCCAGGTGAGAGTGCTAACCACTACATCACTGTGTTGCCCATATAGGGTCTGGGATTAAAGTACTATTTCAGTGTTTGCAGTGGAACAACTTACAAGCCGGCCTCAATGCACTGTTTAATTGGGCAACTATGTGGCAAATGAGGTTTAATGTTGATAAATGTAAAGTTATGCACTTGGGGGCTAAAACCATGCATGCATCATACATACTAGGAGAAGAACAGCTGGGGAAGGGAATCGTGGAGAATGATCTGGGTGTTCTGGTAGACCATAAGCTTAATAATAGCATGCAATGCCAAGCTGAGGTTTTAAACATGAGCAAAATGCTTTCTTGTAATAAATTGATACTAAAGTCTCAGTTTTCTTTTTTTGTTAAAAATAGCATACATGTCATACCTACCTGCTCTCTGCACTGGTTTTGCACAGAGCATCCCACATCCTACTTTTCTCGAGTCCCTCTTTGGTGCTCTTGGCCCCTCCCTCCTGTTGAGTACCCCCACAGAAAGCAGCTTGCTATAGGGGCACCGAGCCAAGCCACAGCTCCCTGTTTCCATTCAGACATGGAGCCGCCACCTCTCTCTCCTCATTAGCTAACTGACCTTGATTGAAAAGTGCACTGATGCACTTCAATATACAGGAGTAATGGTGCACTAATGCACTTCAATATACTGCAGTAAAAGTGCACTAACGCAGTTCAATATACTGCAGTAAAAGTGCACTAACACACTTCAATATACTGCAGTAAATGTGCCCTGACTGTCAGTGGTGGGGCAGATGAGAAATGGAGAGCATTGGTGGGGCAGATGAGCAGGGGGTTACAGTGGTGGAACAGAATAGCAGGGTGGTACAGTGGTGGGGCAGATTTGCAGGGTAGTTCAGTGGTGGGGCAGATGTGCAGGGTAGTACAGTGGTGGGGCAGATGTGCAGGGTAGTACAGTGATGGGGCAGATGTGTAGGGGGTTACAGTGGTGGGGAAAATGAGAAAGGGGTACATTGGTGGGGCAGATGTACAGGGAGTTACAGTGGTGGGGCATATGAGCAGGGGGGTTACAGTGGTGGAGTAAATGAGCAGGGGGGTTTAGTGGTGGGACAGATGTGTAGGGTAGTACAGTGGTGGGGCAGATGTGCAGGGTAGTACAGTGGTGGGGCAGATGTACAGTGGTAGGGCAGATGTGCAGGGAGTTACAGTGGTGGAGCAGATTAGCAGGGGGGTACAGTGGTGAAACAGATTTGCAGGGGGGGCAGTGATCTGAGGTGTGGAGTTGCAGGAATTGGGGCTGATCTGAGGCGTGAGAGATTTCTCACTAATAAAGTAGTTTACAGCATTGCCTTTATAAAAAATCCTTTTTGTGTTTGAGAGTGTGAAGTTTAATTTTTTTTGTTATAAAATCGTCACGCTCAATTTCTTTGAAAACATTTTCAGCACACTGTGCTTAAAAGTTTGCCTACCCCTGCATTAGTCCTTCCTTCTTATATGCGTATCTCAAATGCATTTCATGTCTCCTTATTAAAACCTTTGGTCTACAATCGTTTTACCACCTCAGGGCCACATCCTCACCCTGTACAGGTTGAGAGGAGTATGAAGTACAGTCCATTGTTGACTCCCGTAGGTTCCATGGGTGTATACAGTACCTGGTGCATTGGAAAGTGTACAGTCCGGAGGAACGCTCTTGGGTCTCATCCTCGGATGTACATGCCCCTGTCCTCCTCCATGATTTCCATAGATGTTTTCCCCTCAAGCCTAGTGGTCCTCCGAGGTAGAGGGGTCGTTGAGGAGAGGGTACTGTCAGGGCTGGGCTAATTGCCAGCTCCTATCTCTCCACAGTGACTCACATGTTGATGATATCCTGCTCGTCAGTCCTCCCTCCTGACTTTTAACTATAGGTAAGCCTAGAATAAGGCTTACCTCTAGGTAGTGGAAATATCTCCTAAACGTGCGCCGTTTAGGAGATATTTCACTTGAAGAAATGGACCGCCGTGCCGTTTCTTCCCCAGCGTGTGCCATTACTGACAGCTCCAGTGTGCATGCACGGGAGTGGCATCACGAGGCTCCGGACAGTCACAGAGCCAGAGTCCGCGGCCCCCGAAGGAAGAGGGGCGAAGATGTATGCTCTTTTGTTTTATATGCTCTGTAGTATTCTTTTAGTGTTTGTTAGCATTTCTACTTTCTTTGTAAATACATTAGACCTTTGCTTCGTTGAGCATTGCTTTTATTTCTATAGCTAATATTGTTGTTATATCATCACCATTAAACTTATCAGAGCTGTGATTGATTAGCTAACTATAGGAATAGACAAGATAATATGTAGTTATTAAGTAAATAGGGGTGAGTCAAAACCACCCCCTATTTATTTCATATATATACACATTTTCATTCTTTTACTCATTTACCAATTTTCTTTCTTAAAGTTATAGATTTAAACATAGTAGGCCTTGTGTGCATAAACACGGGCCAATACCCCTAGGGGATGCTCAGGGTAATGATAGACACTAATAGGGTATATGCATTTCAAAAACAGTGTGAATTTATTGAAAAGGACGCATGTCAATGCATATGAAACACAAAGATGTTCAGTTTTTTACACAGTATGGAAAAGCATATACAGTTTTTTGAACAAGTCAACAGCATGAACATACAAAAATGTTGTGACAGAAAAAACCTGTATATGATCAGGAAAATGCCAACATGTTTCGGACTTTAGTCCTTTTTCAAGGCAGTTAGATATCCTTTTGTTCACACAATGTGTGACAACACAAGGGGGCGGGGTCACCATGTGACATGAACATGTGACCCTGTCCCCCATGTCCCTATATAAGTCCGAGCGCAGATCGGCACAGGCATTCCGGGCAGAGACAGCGACGGGTCAACATCGGAAGAAGAAGAAGAACAAGAAGGACAAGAAGAAGAAGGACAAGGCGCCGGCGGCGCGGAAGACGACGACCGCCGCAAGAACAGAAGAGACCCCCGAAGGCGGATCGAGACCCCCAGACGACGGCGGCGACGACGAAGAAGGTAGCCGGACTCCTCCCCTCGTGAAAGAGCTAGGTAAAAGAGCAGAAGAGAGGGGAGGAGTCCGGCGAGAAGACCCCCAAGACGGAAGAAGACCCCCGAAGGCGGATCGAGACCCCCAGACGGCGGCGACGACGAAGAAGGTAGCCGGACTCCCCTCGCTCGGTAAAAGAGCTTGGTAAATGGCGGGGGAGTCCGGCGAGAAGACCCCCAAGACGGAAGAAGACCCCCGGAGCAGTGCAATAAAGTATTTTTTCAAAAGTGTGGGTGTTTTTTTTTTTTTACTTTACATTTTACACCTTAGGTGAATGGGTAGGGGTACATCGTACCCCATACTCATTCACATAGGGTGGGGGGGCCGGTATCTGGGGGCCCCCTTATTAAAGGGGGCTCCCAGATTCCGATAAGCCCCCCGCCCGCAGACCCCGACAACCAACGGCCAGGGTTGTCGGGAAGAGGCCCTTGTCCTCATCAACATGGGGACAAGGTGCTTTGGGGTGGGGGGGGCCGCACGGCCCCCCTTTCCCCAGGGCACCCCCCATGTTGAGGGCACGCGGCCTGGTACGGCTCAGGAGGGGGGGGGGCGCTCGTTCGTCCCCACCCCTTTCCTGGCCTGCCAGGCTGCGTGCTCGGATGAGGGTCTGACATGGATTTGGGGGGAACCCCCACGCCGTTTTTTCGGCGTGGGGATTCCCTTTAAATCCATGCCAGCTTGTGGAGCTAGCGCGGCGGCAGTAACTGCCTACGCTAGCTACGTAACCTGAAGTCACGTGCTAAATGAACGGACTTGCCGATGAGCGGCAAGTCCGTTCATTTCAAAAGTCCCGCGGACTTGCCACTAACGGCGGGATTGTCCGCTGGACTTCCAAGTCCAGCGGATAATTTGAAAACAAAACCTGAAACTTTAGTCCGCCGTACTTTGGCGCCAAAAAGTCCGCCGGCGCCCACACACGAGGGGATTATCCGCTGGACTTCAGTCCAGAGGATAATCCCGCGGGATTGTCCCTTCGTGTGTACGCGGCCTAAGATAGCTACAATTTAGAGACACTAGCTTAGGAGTCTTGTTACCTGAGTATTAGGATGCCTAGTGTAAGATGTCAGTAGACGCCAGGGAGTCAGCAGCATGTGTGAGCCTATTCTGGTGCATGGTTTAAGAATGGTCAAGTAATTGCTATCAGCTGAATTGAAAGCGCCTGTGTTGCGCATTAACAGCTGATTAAAGTTAGGCAGTGTATAAGGGGAAAGCGCCATATCGCGCTGTATGTGATCCCCACAGAACCTCTGACGAGGCGGCGCAGAACCGCTCAGCAGTCACAATGCTGCACAGTAGAAATGCACTATACTATGCTTTCTATATTTGAAAGTATTTTATATGTGTATTACACCCCTATATACTGCACACCAAATAGTAATTTTTTGTGGACCTAATAGTAGCTAGCTAGTGAATTACAGACTGTCCCTGCCCCAAACACCAAACTGTCCCAACACTGAGAAAAGAGCTGCAGAATCGGTCAGCACTGCAGTCACTATAATATGCTTTATATATTTGAAAGAAAGTATATTATAAGTGTATTAAAACAACCCTATATACTGTACACCTATACCAGTCCGTAAAAGGACTTTTGTGGACCTAATAGTAGCTAGCTAGTGAATTACAGACTGTCCCTGCTCCAAATAACAAACTGTCCCTAGACTCCCTACACTGAGAAAAGAGCTGCAGAATCGGTCAGCACTGCAGTCACTATAATATGCTTTCTATATTTGAAAGAAAATATATTATAAGTGTATTGCAAGCCTATATACTGTACACCTATACTAGTCCTTAAAAGGACTTTTGTGGACCTAATAGTAATAGCTAGTGATTACAGACTGACAAAAGACAGAATGTAAAATGGCCGCCAGATCAGGTCTATTTATAAGGTAGGGGCTATGTCCATGTGCTGAAATGTCTCAATTGGCTATCCTGTACCCCATGATGGATGTGTCATGGGTCAAAGTTCTTCACAAGGTAAACGAATATGGGCGCCGTGAATTGGCGAATTGCGAATGAGCAAAGTTTGCCGCGGACCGACCGCCGGGTGAACTGCAAGGCAATCTCTAATGGGGGACACATAAGCCTAATATGGAGCAGTATAGAGTTAACACTACAGGCAAACAAAAGGTTCAGGCAATTCCGTTGGCTCCCTCAATTAAATTGATGACACAATTACGCAAAGCAATAGGAAGCTTTATTTGGGCTCAAAAATCATCATGGATAAAAAGAGAAATCCTAATTAGAACGAAAAAGAATGGGGGTCTTGCCATTCCGGACTTCATAACATACTTACGTGCAGCATCTATAACTGGGATCATTGATTGGTTTCATAACGCAAAATATAAACAATTGGGTAACTTATTAAGAAGACATTATTCCTTTACAGCTTAAATCATTTCCATGGATTAAACCCCAGTTTCGACCCGGGAAAAATAATTAACAATTTTTACAACATCTACATTAAAGATATGGGATACAATGATAAAGAGGAAATACCTCTCTTCAAGGGAAGGGCCTATGACCCCACTATTTTCTAACCCCGAATTCCCACCAGCACTAGAAGCTACACACTTTATTAAATGAAATAGGTCAAAGAGTACAAGGATAGTACAGACCTTAGTGAATGGTAAGATTCCACGATTAGATGAAGTGGGATATGAACTGGGACAAAAAATGGATGCAATACTATCAACTATACACTTATATTAGAACAAGTTTACAAATTCCCCTGATTAATAGACCACTACCGGTCTTTGAGCAAACTCTAACTCAAGAACAGAAACCAACTCATAATTTATCAGCCATATATATAAACATCTACTCCCTTTAGGGTCTTTGGGGGAAATAATATATATTGTATTTGCCGGTGTATAAGGTGACCCGGTATATAAGACGACCCCCTAATCTTACAGGACAAAAACACTTTTAAAAATGTACTTACCGTATAAGACAGATTGGCAGAGGTTGTTACTCCAATCTGAGCAGGCTCTGTATTCATTTGAATACATCGCTCACCGGGATTGGCTCTGCGGTATATACTGTATGTAGCCGAAGCTACATACAGTATTACCGAACACCCAGCAGGCATCCGAGGGGGTGACCCGGCGTATAAGTCAACCCCTGCTTTTTGGCCATTTTTTTTACATGTAAAAGCTCGTCTTATACGCCGGAAAATACGGTATGAAGAAATGGGAAACTGAAATAGAGAGGTCAATTATGTTGCCATAATGGAAGAAAGCATGTCAAGTAATATATAAACTATCGGTAGCGATTAAACATAAGGAAAGAAACTATAAAATTATGATGAGATGGTCTGGAGCCCTGTTTTTTTCTCTGATTTACATAAAATAAATGAAGAGATTCTGGAAACATGTTGGAGATGTCTTAAAGAAAAAGGCACAATGGCACATATATGGTATGAATGCCCATTGGTTCAGGATTTCTGGCAAAATATTTGATATATATATCAGCTGATATCAGGAAATGAAGTGCAATTAAGTATTGATCATTATTATCAATTATTCCTGGAACAATGAAAGCTATTGGGGCAGACATCCTTCGCCATATGATTACAGCCGCTAGAACAATAATAGCTAGAAATTGGAGAAAAGCAAAAAGCCATACAATAATAGAATGGGTCTGTGAGATGAGCGAAATGCAATCAATGAAGCAAATGAGTAATTTTGAGGAGAGTTTAAATAATATAAAACAAAAAGCATGGCAACAATGGGAAACATTTCCGGGCTTCAATATCTATCAGAAAATATTCATAGTTGGGAACATATCCCCCCCCCCCCTTTTTTTTTTTTCCCTGATGGGATCTTGTGTTAATGTATATGTAAGGGATAAAAAGATACCCACATTGGTATGAATGGGAGGAAATATGAGTGCTTTAGATAGAAATAGAACTGGAAAATAAAAAAGAGTAGGAGATATGAATTATCTCAAACTAGATATATAAAGCGTTATTCAATTTTATATATGTGTATGATGTATATGTATGTATTTGTATAAGTGTTTTTTTTTTTTTTTTAAATGACTAAAAAAGAGATTGAATACAATTTTGTTTGGGTACAGAGTCACACGAGTGTACAATTGTCAGTTAAAGCGACGAAGTGCCGTATCGCAAAAAAATTGCCTGGTATCTTCCAGTCCTTAAGTGGTTAAATAGGGAAAATGTATGGTGGACTTTACACTTTAACATTAAAAAGTTAATTTGGACCAAGCTGGTTCAAACAAACTATTTCCATCACTAATGCATGCGCTCACTGTGAGTACTTTTTAAACTGTATGAAGCATCATCCCTATACTGCTGGCATAACACAGCTGTATACCCTATGTAGCTCATGCTACATGCAATTTATATAATGCTGACAGCGGCACAAGTATTAGCAAAGCAAATAGTTTATATGGACCAGCCTGATTCAAATGAAGTATATAATGTTAAATGAAACCTTGTTTCCATAGATGCAGTACTCAACAGGTTGTGTGTTACTGGCATGACCATGGGAAAATAAAGGCAAAAAAGACCTGAAAAAGGAAATCTAATGCACCCACCACATCTAGAGACTATAAGCTGCAACCTATTCAATTTTTTCTTTTGAGTTTACTTATGCTTTACAGCTCAATGACTTTCAAACTGATCTACTCTAGTATAAACTGAATAAATAAGCACAAGAATAATATCAATAAACACAGTAGCTGAAAGACCTGTCACCAACTGTTTTGTCATACTGACATTAATACACCTCATGTTTACAGGTGTGGATTAAGGTAATGTCCTTTAATTCTCCCCAGAAAGCATTGCAGATATCTTGGTTAAGATTAATGAACATGAAAGAAAATATCACCACAACACAGCAAAAGTCATGAGGGAATTGCTCAAGCATTTTCTTCTTCCACTGTTTGATGGATACCTGGGTTTATCAACAATAAAATCAATACAGTTAAAACAAATCAAGCTAATTTATTCTTTCACAACTAGTGAGATAGTGTGTGAAATGGAAAGTCTTTGTTTCATGCAATCAATGCTATCATACTGTGGCAGAACGTTGGAGTATTTGATGGAAAAAATGAGTAAACTGTGGGACTATATTCTTTAAATTGTTCTACACAGAATATTCTGCTACAAGTTAAGTTTTTCCCACTTAATGAAGCCCCCTGTTTTTTATTTAAAATTGCTTTTAAACATTAATGAATCAAATTGTATAAGTAAAAGAAAAAAAAATACAGCCTGCACAAAAGAGTCATGTCTGATTTAAAAAACTACAACATTTAATACTTTTCAGTGGGCGATGATTTCAAATTTTGCTATCCTAAATACATTTTCTCACATGGTATGCAGCAGTTCCAGGTGTGTTGGATATCTGGTCCCCAACTGTGATTCCTCCTGCCCGGCATTAGTCTGATTCAGGACACATTGGGGTTGATTTACTAAAAAATGGAGAGTGCAAAATCTGGTACAGCTGTGCATAATAGCCAATCAGCTTCTAACTTTAGCTTGTTCAATTAAGCTTCGACAAAAAAGAAGGAAGCTGATTCGTTTCTATGCATAGCTGCACCAGATTTTGATTTTGCACACTCCAGTTTTAGCAAATCAACCCCATTGAGTTTCTAATGCTAGACAATTTCAAGACACTATGGGGGTCATTTACTATAGTGCTGCAGCGCTAATTGCCACAAATTAGTGCTAATTAGCACTAAAACGGTATTCACTATAGCGCTGGTGAAAAAATACTCCCAAAATCAAATTTACTATAGCTCCCTGAAAACAAATAGCACCCAAACCCTTACTCTGTTAAAACCTGGAGTAGTGCACATGGAAATAATGTTTAGAGCAGCCTTTCTCAACCTTTTCAACACAGAGGAACCCTTGAAATAGTTTTCTGGTCGCGGGGAACCACTGCTAAAAAATTAGAAATCTACAACTTGTGATACTTTAGTGTGATGGCCAGTGGGAAGAATGGTCATTGGGAAGAATTATCTCCTTACAGATAGCTAAAAAGATCAATGGTGTGAGGGGGAATTTATCTGAAAGGCAGAAATTGCCCGATGCTGAAGGAACCCCTAGCAACCTCTGGAGGAACCCTGGTTGAGAATCACTGGTTTAGAGCATGATATAATTGCCTAAATGGTACTGAAATATGAGGTATATTATTTAAAGATAATCTGCTTTTAAACAAATGATTTCTACACTGAAATCTTTAAAAGTCTGAGAAGAGATAAATTCCCCGTTTTTGTACAACTAGGTGCCAGCACAACTGAGCATGCTCAGACCTGCAAACTACTCTCATTTTACTCCCATGGATTTTTCACAGGGTGCTATAGTAAATACCAAAATTAGCGTTTATCCTTGGTTACAGAGGCACAACCCCTCTTTTGATTGGCCCGGTGCTGAGGTTCTTTCCTGGTCGCCACAATGCAGTAAGTCATGCTTCCAGAAGGTAGCCAAGGTCCTGTGCACCTCTTCACTCTCCTCTCTGCCGGAGCAGTAGCACGATTTTTAGTGATGTCTTTGACAAAGGCCAAGCCGGTAGTTTGCCTCCACACCGGCCATATGATTGAGCAATTGACCTTCAACCTGGTGCCATACCCCCTCATGGCTGGATTTACCCTTTGTCGGTCTTGAAGGATAAGGCCATTGAGGAGTATGTTGCAGACGCACTTTCTTGAGGTTTCACCCGCAAATCCTCATCCACTGCTGGTGCTGGTTTCTTCTTTGTGAAGAAGAAGAGTGATGAACTGAGACCTTGTATTGATTATAGGGGTCTCAATCGTTTCACATTTAAGAATGCCTATCCGATTCCGTTGATTACGGAGTTATTTGACCAAATCAAGGGAGCAATGGATTTCATGAAGCTTTGAGAGGGGCATACCTCGTAATGCCTTTTGGCCTTTGTAACGCTCTGGCAGATTCCCAGGAATTCATTAACGATGTCCTCCGAGATTTGTTGCAGTTATGTGTGGTGATTTATCACAATGATAGCCTCATATTTTCCAAGTCCCTGGAGCGCCACCTTACAGATGTCTGCTGTTTGCTTCAGAAACGAAGAGAGAACAATCTCTGTAAATTGGAGAACTGCGAGTTCCATCGTGAACAGGGTAAATTCCTGGGTTATGTAATTTCCACTGCTGGTTTTTCGATGGACCCAGAGAAACTTTCAGCAGTCCTACAGTTGCCCTAACCCGTCGGTTTACGTCCTCTGAAGCGTTTCCTGGGCTTTGCCAACTATTATCGGAAGTTTAGTCGTAACTTCTCATCTCTGGTGGGCTCTTTTCGGGTCAAGTTTCAATTACATTGTCTCATTCTACTAAGTACTAAGAATGTAAGGGCTGACGCCTTGTCACAACAATTTTATTCCACTTCCAAGTTGGAGTCGGTTCTGGTTCCTGTGATTCATCCTGATCGTATTCTGGCTACGGTTCACACCAGTCTCACTTCTCCTTTGGGTGACAACATTCTTGCTGCTCAGGTCCATGCTTCTCCTAAGAAACCTTGTTACCACTGCTTTGTCCCAGAGAGTCTCCATACTGCCGTGCTCCAGACTTACCATTCTCCTGAGGCTGCTGGCCACCCTGGGAAACATCAACTCTTTTGGGCCATTTCCCAACAATTCTGGTGGCCTAGTCTACGTGCTGATGCAACCGCCTTCATAGCTGCCTGTTCCATGTGTGCTCAGAGTAAAACTCTACAACATCTTCCAGTGGGCCTCCTACAACCCATACATAGGGTCACCCAGGCTATGATCCATAGCAAAATCAAAGCAACTATTCAGGATTAAATTCCTAAATGCCTCAAAATCTGGCAATCATGGGTGGATTATTTTATTCCCCCAGGCTTTGATGAGTCCCTCCTGGTACCCTGAGACAAGATCTTTCACGACTACCGGAACAAGTGCCTTAGGCTGGCCCAGAGCAGTTGACCTCCCTTCTTTTCTCCTTGCTTCTTTTCTCTGCCCATTTTCTCCACCCTCTTTACTCTTCTTTTTATTTTTCCTGTCTTTATCTTTCCTCTTCTTCAAACACTTAAGGAATGTGATTTTTTTTTTTGCGGTTCCCCCTCTATACACTTTCTATCTACCAGTTTTGTATACGTTAGTAATAGTTCCAATATGGGTTCCTCAGTTGTTTGATCCAATATGCTTGTCCTGTGTCCTGTGCCTTTCATTTATCACACATGATGTATAATTAATGTGCCTTTAGATCTGATATATTGTTGAGCTTTGTACCCCTATGCATTTTCTTCCCTCAATATTGGAATCAGATTTGTACTTATTCTAAAACAATAAAAAGTTTGAAAAGAAAAATTACTTTTTCTCATATGGCAACAGATTTATGGCGAGAAACTATATGCATCCTGGGTGGACATAAGGACCAAGGATGCCACAATACATATGAAGGTAGCGCATGCTCAACACTAATCTTGTGCTTGCATTTTATTAAATGGGTATACATCCTTGCACTCTACTGAGCTGAAATGTATTGTTTTACCTTATGTGTATTATGAACTTTATACATATTTCCCTGTACATGTCTTTTATGTGGCCTAGCCACACTGAAGACTTCCATTTATTTTTTCATCCATAGTGGTGTGCCTAACTAATGTGCTGCTAACATGTGAGGTGTGTACTATGTACTAAATGGGTCCATATATATGGTGATACTTTATTTCCTTCACCATACATGTGGACCTGTGATTGGTATACAATATAATATTTAACCACTTAAGCCCCGACCAATTTGCAGCCAAAGGACCAGGCCCCTTTTTGCGATTCGGCACTGTGTCGCTTTAACAGACAATTGCACGGTCGCGTGACGTGGATCCCAAACAAAATTGGCCTCCTTTTTTTTCCCACAAATGGAGATTTCTTTTGGTGGTATTTGATCACCTCTGCGGTTTTTATTTTTTGCGCTATAAACAAAAATAGAGCGACAATTTGGAAAAAAATGCTATATTTTTTACTTTTTGCTATAATAAATACCCCCAAAAATATATAACATTTTATTTTCCTCAGTTTAGGCCGATACGTATTCTTCTACATATTTTTGGTAAAAAAAATCGCAATTAGCGATTATTGATTGGTTTGCACAAAAGTTATAGCGTTTACAAAATAGGGGATAGTTTTATAGTATTTTTATTAATATTTTTTTTTTTTTACTAGTAATGGCAGCGGTCAGCAATTTTTATTGTGACTGCGACATAATGGCAGACACTTCGACACATTTTTGGGACTATTGTCATTTATACAGCAATCAGTGCTATTTAAATGCCTGTGTAAATGACACTGGCAGTGAAGGAGTTAACCACTAGAAGGCGGGAAGGGGTTAAGTGAGCCCTGTGTGTGTTTTCTTACTGCAGGGGGGCGTGTCTTGGCATGTGACATCACTGATCATCTTTCCCTATGACAGGGAACAGACGATCAGTGACAGTGTCACTAGGAAGCACAGGGAGAGGTTTGTTTACACATACCTCTCCCCGTTCTTCAGCTCTGTGACCCGATTGCGGGACACCATCAGCGATTCGGTCCGCTGGTCCCATGGGCACAGTCACGGAGCTCAGGACCGGGTCGCGAGCGCGCCACCGGCGGCGCGCGACCCACGTCTGGGCTCTTAAAGGACAACGTACCTGTACGTTGATGTGCCCAGCCATGCCATTCTGCTGACGTTTATGTGCAGGAGGCGGTCAAGTAGCATTTTGACTTGAATGACCCCAGACCCTTGGTCATTTAGGTGAGCTTTTACTATGATCATTCTGTTGGATTGTCTAATACAGAGGATGTTATGAAGGTATTTTTGTTTTTAGAATGTGGGTCCCCCTGTTGCCAGCTGTGGCTGTCCCGACTGTGGTGTCCTCAACCCCTATGTCTACCCAGGATACTTATAGTTTCCCACCAAAAAACTGTTGCCATGTGAGAAAAAGTTATTTTTGATTATATGTTTCTATACATATATAACTAATGAAATGTAGGCATCTAATTTGTTGTCTATTTTCCATTTGTAGCTAGTGAACATACTCAATACCATCTTACCCTAATAAAGCTTCCTGTGAATGCTTTGACACATACTGTATGAATGGGATGCTTTAATCTACTATGATATTATACATTAGCTTGTGATTGTGAAGACTCATCTAGTGACAGTACAGGTGAGTTTAGGTCTCTTGCATTCTTTTCGGTTACTTGTATTATTGCTATACATTTTTACTTTTATATTGACCCAATGGGGTCTTTTTTTAATATATAGTTTAAATAAATATTATATGATTTCATAACCTACTAGACTTTGTTCACTGTCTCACTATGTGCCTTAAAAGTCCTGTCTTTTTTCAAACAAATTTTGTTTGTATATCCACAGTTTACTATTTTACCTGCCAAAGGATTTTTTTTTTTTTTAAGCCCAGTCCTGAGATTTAGGCCCCTTTCACACGGGACGGATCCGTATTGACCGCCCAGTGAAGATCGTTCCGTTGATTCCCGCTGAGCCAGCGGATGACAGGGCGGTCCCTGCACACTGTGCAGGGACCGCCCTGTCAGATCTCCACTCTCCCCTATGGGGGATCGGATGAACACGGACCGTCTGTCCGTGTTCATCCGATCCGCTCTGCAGATGGATGGAAAAATAGGGTTTTCCTCCATCTGCAGAATCGGACAATAGCGGAGGCGGACAATATCGGGTGTCAGCGGATGCTCATCCGCTGACACCCGCTATCCCATAGGGGTACATGTATGTCCGTTTTTCATCCAAAAACGGATGAAAGGCATGTGTGAAAGGGGCCTAACACAACTCTGCCTCACATCACTTCATTTGTGTATCTTTTATCTTCTTGGAGTTTGGAATTAAGTAACATTGAAGTGCAACTTAATTTCTGTTTTAAAAAATGAAAAACCAGTAGCTAAAAATACTGTAACTGCTGACTTTTATAAAACAGACACTTACCAGTCCAACAGTCCAGCGCTGTCACCAAAGTTGATTCTTTGTCATGCTTTGGATCTCCAGTTTTAAAATCTTGGATGTAGCAGCTGGCTGACTCCCCAGTGCAAATGTGCAAGATTACACAGTGTTGTCAGACTACTCCCACAGCCTCATGGAACAGGTGATGTGTCCCATGAGGTTGTCCCAGGAGGTCACTGTCAGAAAAGGTACCAACTCTCAGAAAAGAAAACAACCAATATATTAGAGAAGGTGGGGGAGTGGATGACAAGTGTTCTCATTTGTAAGTAAAGGTGCGCTTTAACATCACTCAACATTGACTTTTCCCTCTAATATATTTAAATGATTCACTATATTCACAAAGATCCAATTGTACTTGCAGTATTGTGTGTTAGAAATAGTATACAAAAAAAATGATATTTAGGCCGGCAGCTACATCCTGTATGTGAATCAATTTAATTGATTTAGGACAAGGCCAAATATTTCTGCAGTTATACCATGGTGTTTCCCTAAAGTTCAAAATTTAATTTATTTTTTCATGAAATGTAATCCTTGTCTCCCATCTTGCTTCCTCTAGTTCCCCAGCCTTTGTCTATTTTATTGCCCTTCATATTTAAATAAATCCTTTGAAAGAAGGAGCACGATAACGTTTCTTTCTTTCTTTACAACTAGGTAATTTTAGAGCATGATACAGGTTCTTCATTTTTTTACAACTAGGTAATTTTCGATTTTCAGTCACACCTCCCTGAAGTCCACTTTTCACCTCCAAGCTCGATAGAATTTTCTGCTTGAAATAGGAGGTTGTACTTGCAGAGTAATGACACATGCAGAAGTGTACTTGAACTATAACAGGAGAGAAAACTATACTGGTTCTGACTCTGATGATTCACTTCTGTTTGTGAAATCTTTCTCTATGCCACATGCTGTCTATGCATGCATAAAAATATCCTGTTAAAGGAGGTAAGATGATAAGAATACAAAGGAAAGTATGATTAAGACTAAAATTTAAACAAAAAACTTTAACATTTTAATGTTCTTTCAAAAATAAATTTGTCTTTTAAAATTTGCAGCTTTCATTGAAATAGTACCTGGTTCAGGCACTTTTTAGTGATTGACAACTGTTTCTAAATTGTTCTGATGGGTTGTCATCTTGTCACACGTGCCCTTTTGCTGTGCTGTCACGCGTTCTGCAGGCATGGTTCACTACTGCTAATATCTGTAAACTGTTTCAAAGCAAGGATACACAGCAGACGCACAAATAAGTGCATGTAAACCAGGATGGAAAACAATATTATGGAAAAAAATGGCAATTGTTTTGTACACAACGCTTTAGCAGATAACATTTTATTCAGTTAGGAATTAGACTATTTTCTACTGTATCTGCTTCCCATCCGACCTATAGACAAATGACGGGCTGCTCTGCAGTCCAATCTGTTACCTGCTATGTCCAACGCATACAGCGGATGACAGATCAGTGTACCAGGCTGCTGCTGGTACCATGAGATTGCTGTGACCAATAACAGCAGCTCACATGACAATTGTACACATTGGGTGGCTTCCATTCATGTCATTCATTGTGTGCTATTCTGATCTCTGTGATTGGTCACAGAGATCACATAGTAAGACAGGGTCAATCACAGCCCCATCTGTACAATGTGATTAGTTGTAGACAATCACAGCTAATCACAATAGTACACACTGAATGAATGGATTTCATTCAGAAGAAAATATTGTTTATAACAGTGATATTTACTCTGCATAGGGCACATATGTAATGTCCCCATGTGAATTATGCCTTAATATTTAATAACCATTTGTATTTATTTTTTTTATTACATAAATTAAAAAATACCAACATTTAAAAAATAAGGTTTACCTTGTTTTCTGTTAAAATTAAATTGTCAGGAATTACCCTTTTTTGGAAAATAGAGATTTAATGTTTTGCCTTATTTTTGGGGAAATGAAGAAACATGCTGGCATTGAGGGTGTTAAAACCTAGAGCTTTATAATGGTTTGCTAGATACGCAGACGGAGGAGGTGGTGAGTGGCTTAATATGTAGGTCAGATACAGTGTGAGAATGGAGATAATTGGGTAATGTACAGATGTACAGAAAAAGGGAGGTGAAGGTTTATTATACAGGTCACATAGAGAAGCAGTGTGAGATTAGATGTGTAGAAGAGGAGGGGGTGAAGAAGTTAAACTTTATGTCATGTACCTGATAGGAGGCTGAAATGATGAGGTCAGTCTCTATTATATATCCAGCCTAGGCCCCACTGGAAGGGGAACAGAGGGTACCGAGGGACAGGAAGAACATGAGTGCCAGCAGATGTTGATAGGAGAACTTGCAGCAGCAGATGTGGTCCCAAGGAGACTGGCAGACCAACGGGTCAGGAACAGTAGCTGTGTTCAGTAGCCTAGCCCAGGCTAAAGGGGCGCTCCACTCGTGCTGCAGGTTCAAGACATGTGGCTTGTCTGAGCTCTCAGCAGACTTGAGGCAGGAACACTCAGCGGTGCCCAAAGCTTGTACAGCAGACAGCCAGGCAGGTACTCGAGCGGGACAGGAAGCCAGAATCAGAGACAGAAGCGTGGTCATCAGAGTATAGCCATTGTCATCATCAGGCGGGCAGTGAGGTACCACATCATGAGCCGAGCCAAAGTCATAAACAGAGCTTGGTCAGGAACTGGCGACAAGTCAGGAGCAGAATTCAAGATCAGGTCAGGAGAAAGCCAGGTCAGAAACCAGGGAATTTGACAGGATAAACGCAGGACACAGTGAACAGCTGAAGATCAGTCAGCACAGAACATGGGCATGAGCATCCATGAGTCAGCCCATCTGGCACCAACAGGAATTTTTGTTTGTGTACAGTGTTGCATGATCACGCAATTGCCATTCAAAGTGTGACAGCGATGAAAGCTGAAAATTGTCCTGGTCGGGAAGGGGGTAAATGTACCTAGTATGGGAGTGGTTAAAGCATGTGTAATACATTTGTCTCTGGGAACTTGTTTATGGTGGTGTCAAATTGGTATAGTTTGTGTCTCTGAAGACGTGTTTCTGGTGGTATGTTAAGTACAGGCATACCCCACTTTTAAGTACGCAATGCGGTTTATTTACTAAAGCTGGAAAGTGCAAAATCAGGCTCCCTTCTACATAGAAACCAATGAGCT
The DNA here is from genome assembly GCA_028564925.1 of Lithobates sylvaticus. NCBI lineage: Eukaryota > Metazoa > Chordata > Amphibia > Anura > Ranidae > Lithobates > Lithobates sylvaticus. The sequence continues at coordinate 145,387,366 of CM053036.1, read as the reverse complement.
TCTAGGTTATATTAACAAAGCTTAATTGAACAAGCTGGAGTTAGAAGCTCCTTTGGTTTCTATGCAGAAGTGAACCTGATTTTGCACTTTTTATCTTTAGTAAATAAACCCAATTGTGTACTTAAAAGTGGAGTATGCCTGTACTGATGGTGTCTCTGCAGACTTGTTTCTTGCAGTTTTAGCACAGAACTGATTACAGTTGCTGGGTAGGGTGGAGGCTGAAGGCTTGTGTTTATCCTGTGAAGGAGAGGTTTTGGTAAGTCCTATACTTTCATATATATTGATTAGAGAAGAGAATTGTCTGCATAGGGAAACCTTTGTATAAGTATGTGACCAGTAAGTGCAGCACTCAGAATAAATCTCAGAATAAACTGAAAAAAATAAAATAATATATATATATATATAAGTGCACATAAATGATCCAGGAAGAAACTCAAACAGCATATGTATGTAGGCAATGCATATAGACACTAAATATACATGTATAATAAACCAAAGAATTTATATACTATGTGACAATCAAAATAAGAGTGAATGATGTCCAATGAAGTGAAGGAAAAAAAAAATATTTTAAAAATAACTATAGTCCTTAGTGTTTGGACAGGTGAACCAAACAATAAATTGTAGATATTCAAATTGAGGTTCAAAATAACTGACACTTGAACTGGATAATGATGTGATAAAGGAAAACGTGCCCAAACACGATGATAAGTGATCCACCACCAGAGAGTCAAAAGGATTACTGGAGCAATTGAACCCAAATGAGTGTACACCCAATGGGTCAATCAGGCTTGTAGGGCCACACACCCAGGTGGAAACTGTCACAGAGGACATGACTTCCAACCAGAAGACCAACTCCAACAATGGACCTCAATGGGATAGGTAATGGACAGAGAGCCACATGGATAGTTGCTCCGATAGAAACGTTTTATGGAAAGGAAGAAGAAATAGGCACATAGTGTAATCCTATTTAAATAAGAAGTCATTTATTCAATAAAAAAGGAGGAAAAATACACTCACATTTTAGTAGCTAAAAAAGCGCTTTGGAATAAAACAGTGACTTCAGCAGAGCGTCCCGATGCGTTTCATCTTAAAAGACATCATCTGATCACCAAAAAAATTGGGCTAACTTTACTGCTTAGTTTTTTTTAATAAATGAAAGTGTCTTTTTTGCCCAAAAATTGTGTTTGAAAGACCGCTGCATAAATACAGTATGCCATAAAATATTGCAACGATCTCCATTTTATTATCTAGGGTCTCTGCTAAAAAAATATATATAATGTTTGGGGATTCTAAATAATTTTCTAGCAAAAAATATGGATTTTAACTTGTAAACAACAAATGTCAGAAATAGGCTTAGGGTTAACATTACAAGGCACAGGTGTTTAACACTTACCCACCATTTTATTCTTTATATGGCTGTTTCACATTACTGCAGGTTTGGAATAAATGTGGCAAAACAAAGACCAATTGATCTATTGTATGCATGTCTCAACAGCAATGTTGTATACATAATATATTCTATAGTATGTTGGAGAAACCATAGAATAAATAAATAAATAGAAAAGACTAGCAATGAATAAATATTGCATTAAAGTGGTTCTGCACACATTTCATTTAGTAAATCTATTTGCCTTCCAAATCAGGCAAAGAGTACTAAATGAAGTGTTTTTTTGTTTGTTTTGTCTTTTATCACTTACCTTGTAATTGCTGCTCTGTCTCTTCGTCGGTGGGCGGGGTCTGTGTGTCGATCCTCCTCATGCCGCACTGTCTCCTGGGATCTGGTGTCATTGATCCCAAGAGTCAGTGCGGACATCTGCCGAAATCTCCCGAGATTTAAGGGGCTCGTGCCGAAATCTCGCGAGATTTACGGGGCTCCTGCCGAAATCTCGCAAGATTTACGGGGCTCCTGCCGAAATCTTGCGAGATTTCGACAAACGTGAGCTACACTTTGCCGTTACTGCGAACGCGCGAGATCGGTGCAATAACGGCGGTGCATGCTGGGCCATCTGAAGTGCCTGTGTGGTTTCACATGCCCACAGGCAAGATGGCACCCAGCAGCAAGATTTTTTATAAGTGTTTTTAGGTGACGAAAACCGGCAGCAGTTTGCTTACAAAACGGAACACGTGAGTGATGAATTTACATATCATAATCGTTCTCATTGTACAAAAAAAAAAAAAAAACATTACAGACAGTGTCACCCCGCTTTAAAAAGAGAAAAAAAAACGACTTGAGTTACAATTTGCAAGACATTTTATCAAGACGTTGCACCATATTACAGTTAAAGTACTTTGTAAATTTGATCATATACCTAAACCCAGAGGCGGCTCTATAATTAGGCAAATTAGGCGGTCGCCTAAGGCCTCGCACTCCTAGGGGCCTCACGGCCGCCTAATTCGCCTGATGTGTTACAGTTGAAGGGAATAGCATGCAATTTATACAGTTAATTTCTATTGCTTTAATTATTTTTCCCATTTTGGGCATGAGTGGGGCCTCATGTCTAAGATTTGCCTAAGGCCTCACAAAGCCTAGAGCCGCCTCTGCCTAAACCTAAAAGTAGGGGTACCTAAACTTAAAAAGAGGGGGTGATGCAGAGAAGAAACTCAAGCCATAGGAGGTTGAGTGGATTTGCAATGTGAGTACAATCCACCTTACATGTTTCAGTTGTCTGCATTGGGTTTTTTTGCAAAAGATTAGAGGAAGTTGTATCATTTCCAGTGTACCTTGCCTTTATTTGTACTTGGCAATAAAGTGTATTAGATTACTTGTTTGGCCAGATGAAGAGTGTGGCATTCAAAACTGTTGCAAAGTTGCTACATTGTGTAGACTCTGAAGTTCTTTATTAAAACACAGCAATGATTACTCCTCATATACAGTATATCATAGGCAATTATTGTAAATTAATGTAAACAAATACATTTGGAAACTTTGGCACATTGTCAGCAGATAACAGTGGATTTTTCTCTGCAGAATGCACATTGGATAATTTAAGTAATTTACCATTTTACATACCTGGAAGCATTTTATATCTTGGGTGCACTGTTTGACAGTATGATTTAAAAGTGCTAAGGGCCAACGAACCAGTTAAATCTATGACGACTTCTGTCTGGTTCTGCCATCAGTAAATTACGTTTGAAATAAGACAGGGATAGGTATCTAAATCGGAATTTCAGTTGTGCTAGGACAGGCTAATATTTTATGTTATAACTCTGATGTAATTTAATTGCCTTCATCATACATTGAAGTAGCAGACGCCCCTTTAGCTACAAGCAATAAAAATTCTTCAGCCACTTCTGAGGGATTAAAAATGAGCTCAAACAGATATATCTAAATAATTATACACATGTCCCTAAGGGTCAAATTTGTCTAAACCCTCAAATCCATGCACATTTGCCATACCATATTTTCCAGGATAAGCTCTACAATTTCCAACATTACCTGGCTACACTCATAGCATTTTATAGTGCAGAACATTTTTTCCTTGCAGAATGTGTAACATTTTTAGGGATGGAGTATATTAGGTCTTTCTGACACTGCAAGTGTCCAATGTATTCAAAGTAAAGTTCCTCTTGATAACCAGGTAGCTTAAAAAAACACTCCATTGCCCTAATTAAATGAAGAAAATGTAATTATTGGGACTTTAAATGAGGCGAGCATCAAAGGGGTGCCCGCCTCCATCCCTAACTTTGGTATAAAAATGGGAGGGGGGAGGCAGAGGTGGGACTTTATATGAAGCACACTGCAGTAAACAAGTTGGTCAAGTAACTGGAAAATTTTATTTATTTATATTTTATAATCCATAATAAAACATTTTGGGCATCAAGCCTCTAAAAAAACATTTTAGGCATCAAAAGCCTCTACATAATAAACATGAGATCAACATAAAGTATATACAGTACCACAGTCCAAACATTTAAGAAAAATAATAGTAAAATGAATGCATATATTACATAAGTCATATCCAAATTGTAAATAAATAAAATCATATATCTTGATGTTCCATGATTGAAGTGAAGATAGAAATTAATAAAGGCTCGACGCGTTTCGAAACTGTGGTACTGTATATACTTTATGTTGATCTCATGTTTATTATGTAGAGGTTTTTTAGAGGTTTGATGCCCAAAATGTTTTATAATGGATTATGGATTAGAAAATATAAATAAATACAATTTTCCAGTCACTTGACCAACTTGTTTACTGCAGTGTGCTTCATATAAAGTCCCTCCTCTCCCTCCACCCCCTCCCATTTTCATACCAAAGTTAGGGATGGAGGCGGGCACCCCTTTGATGCTCGCCTCATTTAAAGTCCCAAAAATGTTTTTGAAAGTAGACACAGTCATTAATATTCATGGCTTGATGCCCAATTTCCCAACAAATATTTATTCCCCTTTTTTTTTGTTTAACAAATTACCAAGTCGTTTTTTTTTTTTTTTATTAGAATTTTTACTTATTGTTGGCTGTTGTGTCCTGCTTGGGTCTGCGCCGGCACACCTTTGGCTGGGCGTTTTGCCATGCCGATCTGTCCGCTGTTCTTTTGGCCGTGGTACATGCTGTGGGTCTCCTCCCCTTTTCCTGCTCCCCTGTGATGCAGGGGGAGGGGGCGGAGGCACGGCCCCTGCCCACCGGCGTCAGGCTGTAGGCGCCGGATGTGGGGCATCCTCGTGGCACCGTCCCCCCGTGCGTTTGTTATCCTAGGCAGGCACATTGGAGGGTAGGGCAGGCGCTTATCGCCGGATGGCTGAGCCACCTAGGTGAAAGCGCTCCTCCCTCCTCTGTTGTAATTGCCCAGCTGGGCGCCGGGGTTGGGACTGTGATGATGCACCTACATAGGCATCTCCAGAGTCAGAGTGATGCACATAACCTCTTTGCACTGAGGTGACCACACTCACGCCTATGGACCACGGCCATTTATAGATCACACCAGGTACATTTTCATTTCTCATTGTCATCTCTTCACCTCCTTTTTTTTTTCTTTTTTTTTGCCTGTGTTTTTTTTTGCCTTGATCTTGTGCTTATTGTTTGCCTTTATATATTTTTATCTTCTTTTCCACATTCCTCTCACTCATCTTTTTTTCACCTTCTAATTTTCTGTATTTACTTTAATTCACTGCATTTACTTTAATTCACTTCCTCAACATATAGCACTTTTTAGCATCAGCTTACAATACTTACATATTCACTCACTGCATATATTTTTTCACATAGGTTTCCCCCAGGGGGTTTTCCAGCTCACAATTTTTACACATACCCACTCTGGATGTGTCTGTGGCAGTTGCCATCATCTCCACCGATTTCTTTGGCACGTTGGGACCTTGTTCAGTGGCTTTTTGGCGATGCTTGATGCTGCTCCCTCGATGCACAGATGCAGATGTTAGTGGGACGCATGACTGTCAACAACCTTATTTATTCAATAATTTTCAATTATTAGTCCCCTAACTATAAAAAAAAAAAAATATATATATATATATATATATATATTTTTTTTTTTTTTTTTTCTATCTATATAGATTAACTCCATGGTTACAGCGGCTGATGAGCGGCTATAAGGCTGCAAAACGCGCCAAGCCTTTATTAATTTCTATCTTCACTTCAATCATGAAACATCAAGATATATGATTTTATTTATTTACAATTTGGATATGACTTATGTAATATATGCATTAATTTTTACTATTATTTTTCTTAAATGTTTGCACTGTGGTACTGTATATACTTTATGCTGATCTCATGTTTATTATGTAGAGGTTTTTGATGCCCAAAATGTTTTATAATGGATTATGGATTATAAAATATAAATAAATACAATTTTCCAGTTACTTGACCAACTTGTTTACTGCAGTGTGCTTCATATAAAGTCCCACCTCTCCCTCCCCCCTCCCCTTTTTTACCCCATTGTTCTGTTAACTGGACATCAACCTGATAAGTACAAGCATTTCTTCTCACTTTACGATAATAGTTGTGTGATCTTCATACTGCCTATTTTCATCCCCCCTCTTGTTGCTCTGCGAGAAACTTTTTAGACCCCTTTCACACTGGGCGTTTTTCAGGTGCTTTTGAGCCTGTAAAGTGCCTGAAAAACGCCTTAAAGGACCAAAAAAAAAAGTCCTGCAAGCAGCGTCTTTAGGGCGGTGATGAAGCGGTGTATACATTGAAATCAATAAGCAGCACTGTACAAGCGCCTGCAAAGCATTTAGGCAGCGGCTATTTGTGGTTTTAACTTTTTCCTTGGCCGCTAGTGGGGTTAAAAGCCCCCCGCTAGCAGCTGAAAAGCTGCTAAAATTATGGTAAAACGCCGCCCTGTCAGTGTGAAAGGGGTTTTATCAAGCTGAAGCAAGATACTGTTTCACCTGTTTTCATTTCATTACATTGATCTGGAGAAGTAAATTTGATAGCCATGTAAAACTGTGCAATGTTACTCTTCAGCAGAACTGTTATTTTGTCACAAGATAGTAATGTCCTGCAATTTAGTCATCACACAACCCATACAGAAATGCTGGGATCTCGATGACTTGTATGCTGTAAGCAAGATCCTTTCATCCAGATTAGCTGGAGCTGAACTACACCATTCTTGAGGACTGGCAAAGGGGGGAACATTTTAAAAGAAAAGGCCTGGGAACATGGGGGTAGATGGGAGAGACTGGGTTGATGGTGAGACGAGAGAGAAAGAGCAGAGTGGATACACCGGGTCCCGGCCAGTTTGGTCCGAGCTGAGAAGTCACAAAAGTTGCCAGAGAGCTAATCATCCTGATGAGGCAGGTAGTGGAACCTGCAGGCAGACAGATATGGTCATCGCCACCTTCACAGACACCTAAGAGGAGGACAAAGGGGGCTCCCCTCCACATTGAAGGTCCCTGCTTCGCCCTGTTGTGCTGAGGAACCAGGTGAGAGGGTTCCCAATCCACGCAAGGCTGCTATTGCACTCAAGCCTGTTTGCATTCACTTGCTAGAGTTTAGAATGGTTTACAGTACAGATCAATATCCTTAGGCACATATGCTATAACCCAAGGCTGCAGTTTAACTTCCTGACTTTATCAACACTGTCTGCAGGATACCAGAATTCACCTTTTTTCTTCCCGCTAGGCAGGAATTCTACACACCGCACTTCAGACTTGAGCTATTCAACAAAGAAATTAACTGGTTTCCATTTAAGGGGACATTTTCCAACTGGAATCCATTTTTTTCCCTTCCAAAGCAATTTAAGCTACAATGTGACATCCTTAAAAGTGATATTTCACCTTAATCTGATATCTTTTTTTCCTTCCAAAGTAATTTAAGCTACGATGTGATATCCTTAAAGTGATACTTCACCTTAATCTGATATCTTTTTTTCCTTCCAAAGCAATTTAATCTACCATGTGACATTCTTAAAGTGATACTTCATCTTAATCTGATATCTTTAAAGTGACTCTTCACCCTACCAGTGTTTATTAAAGGGGAACTCCATTTGCCATTTTACCATCCTTTTGGCAACTCGGTTTTCTTCAAAGAGACTACATCTCTATTGTGCACCAACATAAGTGCTCCAGCTAGGCAGCAGAAGAGTTCTTCATGAGCTTGGGGTATCTGCTGAAAATGTTCTTGACTAAATTCCTGAGAGTTAAACCCTACTCTTTCCACTGAGAACCCACAAGTGAGCTAGCCCAGTGTTTGTTCTTTCTTTCTCCTCCTATTTGCTTGCTTGCTTGAGGAAATTTTCTCATTTTGGGAGTTTAAATCTTCACTTTTAACACCTGTTGGTGTTTTGCCATTTAAAAGACTAAGCCAATTGTTTTCCTTTGCCTGTTTTGTCATTTCTGTGACACTAATAAAATGTAAACATTTATCTTATCAGTGTGTACTTGTAAATCATTTATGTGACAGCCAGGGAGTCACCTAGCCAAGGTATTTCAGTATTTTCAGACATTAATTTCCAATTTACTTGTTGATTTACTAAAAGCAAATAAACTGTGAACTTTGCAAGTTCAGTTGCGCTCATTTTCCCCCCAAGCTTAATGAATGTCCTAAAGCTCTGCTGATTTCCATCATCTAATCATGTGCAAGAAAAAAAGTTTTTTTTCCTTGCACCTGATTGGATATTCTTTACAAAGTGAAGCTTCACCACATTCAACAACCTCTGGGGAAAATTAATGCAACTGCACTTGCAAAATCTATTTGCCTTTAGTAAATCAACCCCTTTATATATACTGTATACAGTGCCTTGAAAAAGTTTTTCTACCCCTTAAAATTTTCCACAATTTGTCATGCTATAACCAAAAATGTAAATGTATTTTATTGAGATTTTATGTGATAGAACAACACAAAGTGGCACATAATTGTGAAGTGGAAGGGAAATTACTAATGTTTTTCAATTTACAAATAAATATCTGAAAAGTGTGGCGTGCATTTGTATTCAGCCCCCTTTACTCTGATACACCCCTAACTAAAATCTAGCGAAACCAATTGCATTCAGAAGTTACCTAATTAGTAAATAGAGTCCACCTGTGTGTAATTTAATCTCAGTATAAATACAGCTGTTCTGTGAAGCCCGCAGAGGTTTATTAGAGAACCTTAGTGAACAAACAGCATCACGAAGGACAAGGAACACAAGGTCAGAGATAAAGTTGTGGAGAAGTTTAAAGCAGTATTAGGTTATTAAAAAAGTATCCCAAGCATTCAACATCTCACGGAGCACTGTTCAATCTATCATCCAAAAATGGAAAGAGTATGGCACAACTGCAAACCTACCAAGACATGGCCCTCCACCTAAACTGACAGGCTGGGCAAGGAGAGCATTAAATCAGAGAAGCAGCCATGAGGCCCATGGAACTCTGGAGGAGCTGCAGAGATCCACAGCTCAGGTGGGAGAATATGTCCACTGGACAACTATTAGTCGTGCACTCCACAAATCTGTCTTTTACGGAAGAGTGGCAAGAAGAAAGTCATTGTTGAAAGATAGTCATGAGAAGTCCCATTTGCATTTTGCGAGAGGCCATATGGAGGACACAGCAAACTTATGGAACAAGGTGCTCTGGTCAGATGACACCAAAATTTTACTTTTTGATCTGAAAGCAAAATTCTGTGTGGCAGAAAAGTAACACTGCACATCACCCTGAACACACCATCCCCATTCTGAAACTTGGTGGTGGCAGCATTATGTTGTGAGGGTGCTTTTCTTCAGCAGGGACAGGAAAGCTGGTCAGAGTTGATGGGAAGATGTATGGAGCCATATACAGGGCAATTGTGGAAGAAAACCTGTTAGAGTCTGCAAAAGACTTGAGACTGGGATGGAGGTTCACCTTCCAGCAGGACAACGACCCTAAACATACAGCCAGAGCTACAATGGAATGGTTAAGATCAAAGAATATTCATGTGTTAGAATGACCAGACCTAAATGCAATTGAGAATCTGTGGCAAGACTTGAAAATTGCTGTTCACAGATGCTCTCTATCCAATCTGACAGAGCTTGAGCTATTTTTTAAAGAAAAATGGGCAAAAATGTCACTCTCTAGATGTGCAAAGCTTTTAGAGACATACCCAACAAACTTGCAGCTGTAATTGCAGCGAAAGGTGGTTCTACAAAGTATTGATTCAGGGGGATTAATACAAATGCACGCCACACTTTTCAAATATTTATTTGTAAAAAAATGTAAAAAACATTTATCATTTTCCTTTCACTTCACAATTATGTGCCACTTTGTGTTGGTCTATCACATAAAATCCCAATAAAACCCATTTACGTTTTTGGTTGAAACATGACAAAATGTGGAAAATTTCAAGGGGCATCAATACTTTTTTAACCACTTCAATACAGGGCTTTTAAACACCCTTCCTTACCAGAGCACTTTTTGCGATTCGGCACTGCGTCGCTTTAACTAACAATTGCGCAATCGTGCGATGTTACACCCAAACAAAATTGACGTCCTTTTTTTCCCACAAATAGAGCTTTCTTTTGGTGGTATTTGATCACCTCTGCGGTTTTTATTTTTTGCGCTATAAACAAAAGAAGAGCGACAATTTTGAAAAAAAACACTATTTTTTACTTTTTGCTATAATAAATATCCCATTTTTAAAAAAAAAAAAAACTATTTTTTTCCTCAGTTTAGGCCGATACGTATTCTTCTACATATTTTTGCGCAATAATTGCAATAAGCGTATATTGATCGGTTTGCGCAAAAGTTATAGCGTCTACAAAATGGGGGATAGATTTATTGAATTTTTTTTTTTTTTTTTTTTTACTAGTAATGGCGGCGATCTGCGATTTTTTTTTCCGTGACTGCGACATTGCGGCGGACACTTCGGACACTTTTGACACATTTTTGGAACCATTCACATTTACAGCGATCGTTGCTATAAAATTGCAATGATTACTGTGTAAATGTGACTGGCAGGGAAGGGGTTAACACTAGGCGGCGCTGTAGGGGTTAATGTGTTCCCTATAGAAGTGATTCTAACTGTGGGGGGAGGGGACTCAAGGGGAGGAGACCGATCATGTGTTCCTCCGTACTGGGATCACATGATCGGTCTCCTCTCCACTGACAGGACGTGGAGCTGTGTGTTTACACACACAGCTCCACGGTCCCGCACGGTCCCGTTGTTTTTAACGGGCAATCGCACCGGGTCCTGAGCGATGCCGCGGGCGTCATGTGACGCCCACCCAGGATGGTAGATCCACCTTGTGGGCGTCATATAAGCATGAGGCGGTATTGAAGTGGTTAAGGCACTGGATATAGGCCTAAAATATGGTATGACCTAGCCCTATTTTAAAAAATTATATATTTTGTGAAATGGGTTAGCATTTATCTCAGTAATCAATCTACTAACCTTCATTTTGGTAAGTACAAGCTGTCAAAAGGAACCAATCTGATTTCTTGCTTAAGTTGCAAGTGAAAATAGGGTTAGTTTTTGTAATCAGCAATAATTAATTTAGTTTGCTTCAATACATATATAGGCAATGACTGGTAGTATTGTGGATGGTGTATATACCATATTTATCGGCGTATAGCACACTTTTTTTCCCCTGAAAATTGTGTGTAAATAGTGAATGCATGTTATAAGCCAATACTTACATTGGGATGCCTCGGAGGTGACGAGATGGGGGGGGCAGGACAAGTGCCATCAGAATTTAAGTTTTTTCTTGAAACTCCCCTCTCAAAATTAGGGAACGTGTTATACGTCAATAAATACGGTAAATACCCTAGGTTTCTAGGAGGGGTTTCAGGGTTTTTTGACTGTTATGGAGAAAGCAAACTTGTGTTTTCTCAGAATCCTAAGTCTTGTTCAGGGTCCTGGAACCCAGAGACCTACACTTACCCACTGACCCACATTTACCTCATAGCCATACCTCGATACTAGTCAAATGTGCACAAGCCTTTATGGCCTCTTGCACACTATGCCTAAAAATGCTGAGTTTTTAAGTAGCAAAGGCTTTTTTTACTAACCTAAATGCAGCCCATTGTTTTCAATGTGCCTGTATGGCGTGCTCACGTCATGCATCATCAGAAACCTCTGATGACATCAGAATATGACCAAATGCATAAGCTGGGTCTTGGAACACATGGCGTATGCACGCCCCGGCCATCTTTGAATTCGGTTTACTGTGCTATTTTTATCTGTATTACATGTGAATTTAATTCTTATTAATAAAGAATGTTTTTATGATTATAAGACATATTGCACTATGGTAAGGTAAAGGTAAAGACTGGGTTTGTTTTTTGCTATCAATGGTGGTGCTGATCTGTTTGAAAAGTGGCCTACGAGTCTCCCATAATTAAGCAGCCTTATATTGATAGATGGTGTCTGGGAATCACCTGAAGGCTGTAGGCTCATCTTTTTATTATATACAACAATGCCTATTTAGACCTGAGGGTCTACCGTCTCTGGTAAGCAGGCTTTCCTCTTCACTGTGGTGTCGAGTGTGCATGCACATATACTCACAGAAGCTGTTGTTTGGATTCTACGCTTAGAATATTGATCATATATTTGGACTTTTATGTTTTTTGTAGATGTTTTGGACCTTGCTTCTGGTCTTTTTGGTGGCATCCCTGACAGACTTATGTATGTATTTATCTATATAGATATATACCCGCCCCTGCCCTCTTGGACTATTAGGAACTTTATAAATAAGGTATTGTGGCATTGCGCCTTTTTACTTGTCTGAAGCTTGTTTAACTATGGTATACATTTTTTTGGCTAAGCGCAGACATTTTTCAGAATTATTTTACATGCGTACTTGCACACATACATGCAAATATGTGCATACACATGTAAAATGTTAAAATTACATTCTAAGAGCTAGAATCGAGTTTACTCTTGCTTGTGCATACACACTAATATGCACAAATATTTACAAACTAAAAACAATACATTTTGGCCAGGAATATAGATGTTCAATCATCAGTACCATGTGCAACTACCCTATATATGGAAGCTGACTAATGCTCAATGTTCTTTCTCCTGTGAGAGCCTGTTGCTGGATGAAAAGGCTGACTTCTGACAGAACACTAAAATTGTGAATGTGCCGCCTGTCTATTTTGGGGAACCAATTAGGGTAAGTAACCTGTAAGTAACTGACCTGAGGTTAGTGGATTAGATGAGCAGATGTTTTGTTTGCTTTATGGTATGGATTTGTTGTGCAAATTTCTCTGACAATGGGGTTGATTTAGCGACACCAGAGAGTATAAAATATAGTGCAACTCTGCATAGAAACCAGTCAGCTTCCAGGTTTGTTTGACAAAAAGTAATTGGACAAGCTGAAGTTAGAAGCTGAGAGGCTACTATTGGCTGATTGGTTAGTAAATAGCAATGTGTGCAATATAAAAGGGGATGGGTAAGCTCTGTTTGGGAGGGCTGCAGCTTTGGCCATAACAGAGGGGTCTGAGAGCTGCTACGATTATGTAAAGGCACCTTAAGAATGACTTTAAGCTTGGTAATAAAACAGAAGGGAGGACCGCAGTGGGAGCTACAGGACACAACAAAACTGGAAACACCAGCAAGGATTTGCTAGATTTAAGCAAGTGGTTACATCCTCAATGCTCTACTGTTTAAAGCTGGTTCTCATTATGGGGTTGATTCACTAAGATTGGAATGTGCAAAATCTGCTATAGTTCTGCATGGAAACCAATCCGCTTCCATTTTTTTTTTAGTCAAAGCTTAATTGAACAAGCTGAAATTGGAAGCTGTTTGGCTACCATGCACAGCTGCACCAGGTCTTTCACTCCCCAGTGTTAATAAATCAACCCTATTGTGTTTGTTTGCTGTCTTGCTAAATAAAATTGCAGGACAAGCAGACAAACCCAATTGGACTTTCTAAGCCTTCCTGTGTCATGCATTGTTTACAGCTGCCAATACCAAGTCTGTCCACCTTGCAATATATTTATATATCCTTTTTAGGTATCCACAGCCAGGTCCAATCATGTCACAGGTCCTGATCTTAAACGCTGAGATCTTTTTCTAAAGAATACATTTTTCACTGAAACTGGATTGACTTTGGGCATCCAATTCATTTTGTACATTTCTGTTTTTATGATTTGGTGAACATAGGTTCACTTGACTGAATGAAAAATGCACTCCTTTAGTAAACCAATCACAATCCCTTTAACTATGTGAACAAATACAACGCATAAACCAATACATGTTCTCCCAAACACATATAACGTATATACTCGAGTATAGGTCGACCCGAATATAAGCCGAGGCCCCTAATATACCACCAAAAAACTGGGAAAACGTATTGACCCGTGTATAAGCCGAGGATGAAAAATGCAGCAGCTACTGTAAGTGGAAAAGAGGGTCAACAATGCCCATCTGCAGCTGCATACCTCTCTGTGTTCTGTGCATGCCTACCTGTGCACATCTGCCAACCTCCCTGTATCCTGTGTACCTCCCTGTGTCCTGTGCATGCCTCTGTGTGTCCTTCTGCAGCCTCTGTGTCCTTCTGCAGCCTCTGTGCCCATCTTTAGCCTCTGTGCCCATCTTCAGCCTCTGTGCCCATCTGCAGTCTAGGTGTCCATCGCATTTGCATGATCATCGTGCAATAATAACATAAGGCAGCCATAACAGTATTTAAAAGCCGCTCCTCCTCCTGGTCTGTGATAGGTGGAACACTCAATTTCCCAGCAGTCAGTGTTCCGCTTATCACGGACATCCGCTCATCCTCATACTACGGACGAGGATGAGAGGATGTCCGTGATAGGCGGAACACTGACTGCTGGGAAATTGAGTGTTCCGCCTATCTCAGACCAGGAGGCGTGGCTTTAAAACACTGGAATGGCCGCCGTCTGTCTGCATGACACACTGATCAGGTAGGCAGATGGCAGCGACTCAAGTATAAGTCGAGGGGGGTACTTTAAGCCCAAAAAAGGGGGCTGAAAATCTCGGCTTATACTCGAGTATATACGGTACTCTATTTTGCTTTTTTACTACAAAGTATAACTAGAAAGTATATCTCTTAGATTGTAAACTCTAAAGAGCAGGGCTCTCTGATTCCTCCTGTATTGAATTGTAATGTAATTGTACTATCCTCACATACCTCATGTTGTAAAGGGCTGCTGAAACTGTTGGCGCTATATAAATCCTGTCTAATAATAATAATAACTACAAAAAATACTGACCATGCACTGTTCAAGACAAGAGGACCTGTGCTGTGGAAAATTTGCCCATAAAAAGCAGGTAGAATACAAATGACTCATATTGCCTAAAGGCTGGAGACATATGATTTTTTTCCTACTTTGCAATCCTAGTATGATTTTTTTTGTGTGGAGGTGGCAATTTTAGTAGAGGAGAAGCATTTTGATTCCTAATTTTAGACTTGTGATTTGATGACTGTGAGGTAATGATCAAGAATCAGGTTTAAAAACACACAGATCCACAGGTCCAGAGCAGTACAAGTCTCTTTCCAGTAAGCCCTCAGGAAAGCAACAACACAGAAGTGACATTTTTAAATCTCTATGACTATCAGTAAGAGGTAGCAGTGCGTTGCATAAAGAATCAATCTCACACTGCAGATATATAGAAAAAGATTGCCTAGGCCAGTGATGGTGAACCTTGGCACCCCAAATGTTTTGGAACTACATTTCCTATGATGATCATGCACTCTGTGGTGTACTAAAACACCATGGGAAATGTAGTACCAAAACATCTGGGGTGCCAAGGTTCAACATCACTGACCTAGGCACAGCCACATGTTAGGAATTGGACTGCTATTTGTCAGGAGGAATTCAAGGAAAATTGTCACTGTGCTGATTAGGCACAAATAATATTTCTAGATATTGCCTCAGCAGATCTTTACTTATTGAGTTCATGTCCACTTTAAGTAGTATTTGTTTCAAAAAAATATGCATGTTTTTATTCCTGTGTAAAGGATAGCTTCTTGCACATTATGTCCTAGCAAACTCCAGAGCTAGGTGGGGATTATGGACAACCCTGATAAATAAATTATTATCTGCAGGAGATGTTGAAGTAAAGGTGTGCTAGATGATTTTATACACTAAATCATCAAGCACTGTTTTTTTCATGTTAAGGTTAATTTATTACAGATATAACGTGTTCCCTTTTATGCCTGTAGCCATCTGAGATATTTGAAAATTGCCAAAAGTATAAAATGTTGCTTCCTTGCAAGATGGGAATGTGGTGGCCTCTTGTACAATAGTTCATGTACGTAATGTCCCATGTATCATCGTTCATGCTTGTGTAATTGGCTCGCTTTCCCCAGTAGTTGTACAAACTAGAGGCATCCTTTTGCTGCAGTTTAAAATTCTATATGACTAAAGCGATGCAAATGATGCTGGTTTTTATTGAAATATTGGGATTCTCGGGTGCTGATAATGAATTAGACCTTCCCATCTTCAATCAATCTGAGAAATTAAAAAAACATATTTTTTTTATTTTAAAGAAAAAAAAAAAAAAAAAAAAAAAGAAGAAGAAAAAAAGCTTATATTGTTGTTTGTTTTTTTGTTTTTTTTAAACAAATTTGAATTTAATTTTAGAATGTACAACTAGTAGCACTGTTTAAAAAAAAATCTTGTATCTTCTCAGAATGTACAACTATCTTTACTACAATGACAGCCATGTACTTTACATCTGTGTGAACACCTATACAGATATAAGCATTTAATTTCACCTGTGCCCAGCACATATGACCTACAGGTACCTTTCCTGTCTGTCACATTTTGGAGCTTCCTGGACAAAAATATCAATAATATATTTGCAATGCTGTGCCTCCACACAAAAAAGGCGTCCTTTGATTAATGTCCCTATCTTGTGCTATATTGATGAACTGGTAAAGAAAATATATCTGAAGGTACTTATTTATCCAGGTCATGGTATACCTAATAATACTTCTTCTGTAATGTTGAAAGAAACATTTTCCAGCATTTTTTTGGAGTTCTGGACATGTGGTCTTGTTTTACACCTGTCTATTATCCAACTGGGGAGGTTTTCCCTTTTTTCCTGTCTTCATAAAATAAATTAAATAAATGAAAGGCATGGAAAGCACCGTAAACCTAATCAGAGTTTTTTTTTTTTCCATTAATGATTTTTTTTTATCATATACAAAAAGTTTTACATATGTTTGACAGAAACAGTAGATGTAAAATGTTTACAGCAGGTTTCAAAGGCAGGGCCGGTGCTACGTCTATAGGCGAACTAGGCAGTTGCCTAGGGCACACTGCCATCTAGGGCACAGCCATGACCTCTCCTGTCACCTCCTCATCCCCGGTGGATGTCACCTCGAGAGCCATCATACGAAATCTTCTGCCAGGTGGAACCGTGGAAGTACTAAGTCAGGTGGCAGAACTGAGTGGGAAAGGACAGACCAGGTACTCCAGCCATGCACTGCTTGCTGTGTCCGGCAAGGCAGCTCAGATCAGTTCAATAAGGGGGCAACTCACATCACAGGGGGGTATAGTCTATACCGGGCATTATGCGCAGGAAGATGGTCAGTTTACGTAGGAAGGGGGTGTAGGGTTAAAGAGGGGCAGTGTATACAGGAAGGGGGGTGTAGAGTTAAAGGGGACAGTGTATACAGGAAGAGGGTGTAGGGTTAAAGGGGGTCAGTGTGTGCAAAAAGGGGGGTGTAGGGTTAAAGGTGGAAGTGTATACCGGAAGGAGGGTGTAAGGTTAAAGGGGGTCAATGTGTATAGAAAGAGGGATGTAGAATTGAAGGGGGTGTAGAATTAAAGGGGGCAGTGTGTATAGGAAGGGGGTGTAGCATTTAAAGGAGGCCAGTGCTTGCAGAAAGGGGGTGTAGCATTAAAAGGGGGGCAGTGTGTGCAGGAAGGGTTTGGGTTTTCCACACACAGAACCAACTTTCAAGGAGACCAAGTGGCAACTCTGTTAGACACTAAAGTACAGCAGTGCTTGTCAAGGAGCAGAATAAATGTGAGTGCGGCACAACAATAAAATAAAAACATAACAATATGTGTACATAACTAGGGTAGATGTACAACATCATGAAGTAAGTTCTCTTGCACCGTGAGCATAGAGTTACAAACTCTTATGCCCCGTACACACGGTCGGATATTCCGATGGAGAAAGTCAGATCGGATTATGTTGTTGGAAAATCCGATCGTGTGTGGGCTCTAGCAGTCTTTTTCCGTCGGAAATTTCCGACTGAAAAAATTTGAGAGCAGGGTCTCAAATTTTTCGACAACAAAATCCGATTTTTCGATCGTGTGTAGGGAATTCCGACGGACACGCATGTCCGGCCACACATGCACAGATCAAATTACGAGACCAAAGCTATTGGCTACAAGCCTCTACGTAGTTCCATAGTACGCAACGAATGTCACCACGTTCAGAACAATCGGATTTTCTGACAACTTTGTCCGATCGTGTGTATGCAACACCGGTTTCGGACGGATTTTGTGGTCTGAATTTCCAACCATGTGTACGGGGGCTTAGAGTACCAACTATTTTAATTTCATTGTGTAAGCCACCCAAAAGTCCCATTGCTTATGGAAAGGTTCAGATTAGCAGTCATTGTAGGCTTGCAGGCTGCTCATCTTTTTCCCCACTATTTTCAGCAAAGTGAGCTATTTCATGTTAGGGAGGTATACTTTATAGGTGTGAAGTAGCCTCCCTGGCGGCATGATTATGTCTGATTTTTGCGTCTCAAAGCGGTACAGTTATTTTGGATAGAAATTTGGCATTTTATATTGTAGGCCTGTAATTCTTAGCAATAACACACAGAAATCTGTCCAAACAAGAGTCTAGTAGATAATATCGGGTATGATGAAGTTTGAAACACAAAATCATAAATTATAATATAATAAATAAATATAAATAATTATAAAAAATAATATAATAATATTAAAATTAATTTCCCCATGATTCACTACCGCTCAATTCTGCAAGTGTTCTAATTTACTATCGTTGTTTTCTAGCTGGTCTGAAACCACTTTTGACGTGCTGTGGACAATCTCCAGTTCCCAGGAAGAAAGAACAGTATATATCATATAAACCTGCATGCAGGGCATTGGACAAAGCACTAGGGACAAAAGGGATGTGTAATAATTTCATACAGTAATGTAATCTGTAAGATTACACTGTACTGTATGTATTATGATTTTTCATTTTTTTTTATTTGCCGCCAGGCTCCGCCCCCATGCGTTGTGATGTTTGCAGGGAATGGAGCAAAGCACAGAGAGGCTTTGGGTGGAGGACAGAGCCCACGGACATAGTGGGGGGACATCGCAGGATCCTGGGGACAAGGTAAGTATACCACACCAGGATCCTGCGATGCCTGAGTGTGGCTCGGGGTTACCGCTAATGGTGCTGAAATTTAACCCCAAGCCACACTCAGGAAAACCGCCAGGGAGGTTAAAGATTGTTAATCCCACATACCAAAATGAGGTACCTGCCAGAATCATATGGTTAAAGGCCACTGAGCCCTTTACAGATATTAGCACTCCTATTTTCTTAGTTAGTGTGTTAGACATGTAAACAGGTGGAAATTGTCTATGGGAGAACTGTGGGAGATTTTGGGCATTAAAATGGGTCTCTAGCCGTCAAAAAACATCACACTGAAGCACTTGTGCTTCCTTCCATCCATGCCATCTAGCGCTTAGCTGATCTGTTGAGCCCTTTCGCATTTAGAAAGGAGATTTTAAATTATATTGGTTTTGAAAGTCAGTTGTGGAACAAGCTAGTCTCCCATTGAAGAGAGGCCCAGCTGAGAGAGAATGAGGAAATGTGATGTTACCTTGTGGAGATCTCAGTGATGAAGTAGCAGTTGGAACTTGAGGCTTCAGGAAGTTCTGGTTAATTTCCTTAAAAGAATGATGAACATTTTCTCTTGCAGAGAGCTCAAACAGGATGCAAGATGTACCCTTGAAAATGAACAACTTAACAGAAAAGCAGTCAATATTGATGATCCTGGGAAAATCTGGGAGGTAAGATACCACAATTTTTTGGGGGGTATAGCAGAAAATTGTATTTAGTGCACTTCTAGAGCTCCCCAGAGCAGTGCTATGGACATAGAAGTGAAATATTGGATAGGCCATGTCAAACAATGTTTACTTCTTGCAATTCAGAAGTCACCCACTTATGAAAGGGGGATTTCTGTTGTGGTTTTCTGTGTCTATATCCAGTATTTGCCAGACTCTCTTCTAAGGTGGTAATAGTGAAGATGTCCCCTTCATAGGTAACCAGCAATTTAAATGGATATCCCCAGCAATATGGAATGTGCTTATTACACAGAGGATTGGTAGTTGTAGCTAAATGTATCTGTTGCTGTAATGTGTGTAGCGAGAAATCCACATACATGGAGAGACCTGGAAGGCTTGCAGGCAGAGGGTCTGATTTCTGAGTAAGTGCCAGTAACTTCTTCTTGACATGTTAAAATTGAATGCATACTATGGTATCTCTAGGAAGTTTAGCTGGTAGATGTTTTGGCTTGGGTAGCCTATGAATATGATCTGTAATAAGTTCCTCAGCCGGTGTGTCAGGTAGCACCTCTGTTAGTAGTTTAGAGAATATGGTATTTAGCTCTGGTGGTTTCACAGATTCTGGTATGCCTCTTATTTATATATATATATATATATATATATATATATATATATATATATATATATATATATATATATATATATATATATATATATATATATATATATATATATATATATATATATATATATATATACATATATATATATATATATATGTAGCGGTCACACTTTACTAAGTGTGCGCTATCAGTGCAAATTTAGTTTTTCTCAGAACTATAATGGAGTTCTGGGGGTTAATTGTACAGGATTTACTTTGGCATCAGTCTGGCTGGGCTTGTCTGGGAAGGGGTATTTAAGGTGCTGAAGTCACATGTTCAGGGTTCGGCTGCGGCTTTAATTCCGGGTTCTGGTCTGGGGTAGCCCCACAAGGGGTCCCAGGCCTAGGAGCGTTTGCCGTCCCACAAGCATGGTCAATCCGACCAGCCACAGAGGCCCTCATGGTCTGGGGCAGGGATCCGTCTGTTCTGAACTGGAAGCCAGTTTATATATTATATACACACACCATATATGTACTACTAAAACAAAATGGAATGTGCATTAGTACTGAGGTCATTTTTAAAATATTATTTTATTTTGCATTTCAGAAGTAAAACTGTCTTTAAAAATTGCATATACACTGAGCAAAACTCTAAATCCAACACTTTTGCGTTTGCCCATATTTATCATGAGCTGAACTCAAAGATCTACGACTTTTCTATGTACATAAAAGGCCTATTTCTCTCAAATATTGTTCACAAATCTGTTTAAATCTGTGTTAGTGAGCACTTCTCCTTTGCCGAGATAATCCACCCACCTCACAGGTGTGGCATATCAAGATGCTGATTAGACAGCATGATTATTGCACAGGTGTGCCTTAGGGTGGCCACAATAAAAGGCCACTATAAAATGTGCATTTTTATCACACAGCACAATGCCACAGATGTTGCAAGTTTTGAGGGAGCATGCAATTGGGATGCTGACTGCAGGAATGTCCACCAGAGCTATTGCCCTTGAATTGAATGTTCATTTCTCTACTATAAGCCATCTCCAAATAATTTGGCAGTACATCAAACCGGCCTCACAACCACAGACCACGTGTAACCACACCAGCTCAGGACCTCCGCATACAGCATCTTCACCTCCAAGATTGTCTGAGACCAGCCACCCAGACAGCTGCTGCAACAATCGGTTTGCATAACCAAAGAATTTCTAAACAAACTGTCAGAAACTGTTTCAGGGAAGCTCATCTGCATGCTCATCATTCACATCGGGGTCTCGACTTGACTGCAGTTCGTCGTCATAACTGACTATGCAAATAGAAAAAAATAAAGCAACAGGCGCCACTTAGTAAGACTGAAATTTAATACACAAATGCATTAAAACCCTCACATGTAAGTATCTGTTAACAGGCACAGGGGAGTCCAGTGAAGTCATATTTGATCTCTGCAGTTGGGATGGTAGTAAGCTCTATTTCTCATTGCAGCCGGAGACTTCCGGTATTGCTTGAGAAAGGAGTGCGCACCTCGTGTACTCCCTTGGTGCGCATGCTCATAAAACACAAATGGCAGAATGCTGCCTCAGCTTCAGTAATGCATTGCATAACAGGTGCGTTCCTTCCCTCAATGAGATCTTTCAGAGGTGCTGCTAGGCTGGCAAAGTTGGGGACAAACTTCCTATAATAGCCCACAATGCCAGGGAAGGACCTCACCTGTTTCTTTGTGAGTGGACAGGGCAATTTCTGGATGGCCTCAACCTTGTTTAGTTGGGGTTTATTCACGCCCCTGCCTCCAACATAACCCAGGTAGTGGAGCTCCTCCAACCCAATCTTGCTTTTTTCTGGGTTCACCATGAACCTGGCCCTTCGGAGCACTTCCAAGACCAAATGGACTTATGGCAATAGACTCTCGCAGTCATGACTAAAGATGATCATGTCGTCAAGGTAGGCTCCTGAGAAATGCTTATTGGATCTCAGAACAAAGTCCAAGGTTCCTCTAGAAGATGGCTGGGGCCCCAAGCAAACCAAAAGGCATACTTTCATAAGCCCTCTGGAGTGGCAAATGCAGTTTTTTTACTTAGCCTCTGCTTTTATAAGAGGTAATTGATATCCGCCTTGTTGGTATCCTTGTACCGTATATTGACAACAGCAGTAGCAATGTCCCCACAGATCTTCTCAAGCCTGTAAGAACAAGTAGAATGATCTTACTAGATACTGGTTACTCTGAGCAGTATTGAGTTGGCTCAATGCTGACCAATATGGTGGATGTGGCTGGGCGGAGGGTAGTGTACATGCCTCAAGTGGATGAGACATGTGTACTTCTCTCTGCCACTCCCTTTAGTGTTATTTCCTGTGTGGTCATTTCCTGTGATGTCATTTTGAATGGAGGAAGTGATTGGCTGTTGGGGCCATGACTTCCTGTTTGTCATTTTCCTTTTGTTGCCGATGAATAAAAGGTGCCTGTGCTTGTGAGGGCAGGCAGTCGAGCGATGGAGCTAAGAACATGAGGATGGTGACTATGTCTGTTTACTTGGGGAAACGCGGGAGACACAGGTTTATTGAGATGCATTATACCAAAAGCTGAAATGGTGCTTAGTAGCGCAGGAGACATGGTTTGTGCATAGCGTATAGCGAAATCTCCACAACAATGGCTTCTCACAAACTTAAAACAGGACTTCTTATGGCTTTCTTTTAACAATGGCTTTCTTCTTGCCACTCTTCCATAAAGTTGGCAAAGGAGGAGGTTGGGTGTCGGTTGGTAGGGGATGTCATCCAGACCATCGTCGCCCCTCCCCCATACTCTGCTATACGGCGTGACAGTGGTGGGCGGCCCTGCGGGGGCGCATATAGGGGCATCTCTCCAGACGGTCCTGGCCTTCGAGGCTCTCAATACATTTGACCACACACAGTTGGAATCTCTCCTCCTCCTCTTGGATTCTCATCTACGCAGGTACACCTGCACTTTTGCACTTTCTCACTAATTTATTCATCCTTGCCTTTTGTCACCATTTCCTCTGGCAGCCGGCCGGCTGCCTGTTTTCATCCTAGTATCATATTTTCCTCCTTCATTAGCACAGGTTTCTTCCCCACTATCTTTACTATTCAGCCACCCCAGTGACTATTAATTCACCTCCATCACCCTTCACTTTCTCACAGAGATGCCTCGTAGTCCCATGCCCGCCCTAATTGATGCCTGCCTGGGCGCCTCTGTTATGTTGTCTGCCACGGCTCCCAGTTGGAGGTGTTCTCCGATGTTTGTGGCACCCAGCTATCACACTATTAACCGATGGACCTCAACTAGTAAGTATACACTTCGGTGTTACTTGGGGTTTTACCCCACCCCTCTATACTCTTCAATGATTGATAATATTCATATTATTTTTATTTTAGACCACCACGTGCATGCTCCTGATGAGTGGCGTGTCAGCCACGAAATGTGCAGAGCTACCTGATGCCTTGTTTTCATTTACATATACTCAGATCTTCAAGCCATAATGCAATTTTTACCCCTAACAGGTTTAGTGAGGCCTTAGATCCTGCAAGTATTATCTTGCAACTACTATTTTACCCAATTTTATTATGTTTATTATTAGTTTTATTCATGACAATTTTGTTATCAACTAATTTATTGCTTTTTTTACCATGTATAACCCTCTACCATTGACATCAGTTGTCACATTCTGAGACAGTTGTGTTATCATTATGGGTATTGTTGTCACTGTGTTTGCTATTTACCTTGATACCAACAGTATGTGTATGTTTATAAGTTATTCACATGAATAAAATTCCCTTGTTCAGCTCAATTACCTTTTCACTATCATGTGCTTCATATAAAGTCCAAATTTCCTTGCTCCCCTCTACTTTTCCATAAAGGCCAGATTTATGGAGTGCATGACTAATAGTTGTCCTGTGGACAGATTCTCCCACCTGAGCTGTGGATCTCTGCAGCTCCTCCAGAGTTACCATGGGCCTCTTGGCTGCTTTTCTGATTAATGCTCTCCTTGCCCGGCCTGTCAGTTTAGGTGGACTTCCATGTCTTGGTAGGTTTGTAGTTGTGCCATACTCCTTCCATTTTCAGATGATGGATTGAACAGTGCTCCGCGAGATGTTCAAAGCTTGGGATATTTTTTTATAACCTAACCCTCGTTTAAACTTCTCCACAACTTTATCTTTGATCTTTCTGGTGTGTTCCTTAGCCTTAATGATGCAGTTTGTTCACAAATGTTCTCTAACAAACCTTACAGGGCTTCACAGAACAGCTGTATTTATACTGAGATTAAATACACACAAGACTCTATTTACGTAGGTGACTTCTGAAGGAAATTGGCTCCACTAGATTTTAGTTAGGGGTATCAGGGTAAAGGGGGCTGAATACAAATGCTTGCCACACTTTTCAGATATTTATTTGTAAAAAAGTTTGAAAGCCATTTATCATTTTCCTTCCACTTCACAATTCTGTGTCACTTTGTGTTGGTCTATCACATAAAATCCCAATAAAATACATTTATGTTTTTGATTGTAACATGAGAAAATGTGGGAAATGTAAAGGGGTATGAATACTTTTTCAAGGCACTATATATATAACAAACAACTTTCATGGTTTTCATATGAGAAAAAGGTTTGCTCTAGTCAAAGATTATGCCAGTAAATATCTGAGCAGATAAAGTAAAAGTAAAATGTGTAAAAGTACTGTTATAAAGTGAAACATCGGTATACTCTAAACATGTACAAAAATAGCCTAGAGAACAATGCCTTAGGTGATATTTTTTCTACCAAGAAGAGAAATATCTATAGTACATAAAAAATGTAGAATTGAGTAAACTCATAAAAAGCCTTGTGTAATCAAGGTCAGATGATTATACAGCATGAGAGTTGTGAATTGATATCTGAATGTTATAACCAGGTCTTCCTTTGAAGTCAGGTAGTATAGTTTATGATTCAGAATGCAACTCAGTGCTTTGATATAGTCAGTAGTAATTTGTATTATTAACCATTTTCCTCTGTCTGTGTGTTTAGGTTGAATTATATTTTATTATTTGCAGAAAAAGAAAATAATGAATATCACATTCCATGAGATTCCATGGATCAATGTTTAATCCAGATACAAAAAAGAAGAAACCTAGCCATTATGATCCAATATAACTATTTTGACTAACACTATGGGGGTGAGATTGGAGAGTGCAAAATCTGGTGCAGCTCTGCATAGAAACCAATCAGCTTCCAGTTTTTAATTCCAAAAGTGTTTTATTGGGTTTTTTCAAAAACAGTACAAAACATGTCATAAGAAAGAAAAACAAATAACTTGTTACAGTGTTAGGATAACCAATGAAACAGTATTCGTTTAGGTAACATTGACCCTAAAAGTAATCAGACTTAGCTGTATTATCCCACCATTTATTCCAAGGTTCCCAAATCTTCTTCATTAGGGAATATCTTCCCAACCCAGAGGCAAAGAGTTCTTCATATGTACCATATGTGTGCACTATTTGTATGACTTCAAGAAGCTGTGGGTGCATTGTAGTTTTCCAGTGCCTGACCAGGGCAAGTCTGGCCGCTAGCAATATGTGTGAAATTACTGTTCTGAGGTGATGTGGGATCGAATCCATCTCTAATTATAGTAAAGCCATCCCCGGGGACAGTTCAATGTGGATCTGTGATACTTGTGTGATGATATTGTAGACCCTCTTCCAGTATGGTGTTATGTTAGGGCAGGACCATAGGATGTGGTATAATGTGCCCGTTTCCCAGCACTGTCTCCAGCACTGGGAAGAGGCCCCTTAAAAGATTGTGGATAGCCTATACGGGGTGTAGTACCATCTTAGCAAGATTTTTTGTGACAGTTCCCAAAGATTGGCACTCTTAGTGGAGGAATACGTTGTGTTTAATGCTGTTTTCAACTGTTCTTCTGGATAAGTTTTACAAAGATCTCTCTCCCATGCTAGTATGTTTAGGGTCTTTGTAAACGTAGTCTTGTTTTGCAAGGAAGAGTAGAAAATTTAGATACCTTTTGGCATTTTTGTAAGTAGGTGAGTAGTATTGGAATATTTGCCAGGGGAGGGAGATGTGAAGATTAGTATGGTGTTTCATTAAATGTGAAATTTGGAGATATTTGTAGTGTTCGGTTGAAGGAATGGAGAATTCTAGTTGGAGAGCTCTAAAGGTCTTGAAAGCGGGACCTACAAATAGATCTTCCACTTCCATTTCCCCCTTGTTATTCCATTGAGAAAGGTTCATGTCTGGGATCAGAAGTGTTAAGGCAGTTATAGGGATTTTAAGTTGGGTGAGTTTATTTTGTGTAAATTTGTGCCACGATAGTGTACGCCATGCTCCAAGGGCCGCCTGTACTGTTGGTCCTAGTTTATGCAATGATAGGGGCATATGAAGTCTTAGGATTAGGAAGTTTTGTCAGAGAACCTGATGCTGTTCAAGAAGGGCCCATAAGTTTGGAGGGGAGGGATAGAACCAGCTCTTTAATTGAGCTAATATAGTGGCTGCGTAATAATCTTTTATATTTATATGACCTATACCGCCAGCTTTCCTGTATTTTACGAGTCTACTTGCAGCGCAGCGTGCCTTTTTACCCCCCATAGAAATTTGTTGATGGTGGATTATACTGTCGAGAAAAAGGAGGAGGGGACTGGGATGGGAAGAGTTCTAAAGGTATAAATCAGCTGAGGGAGGATTTGCATTTTAAAAGCTGCAAGCCGTCCTGTCCAGGAAAGCTTCAATTTAGTCAAGTTGTTTAGGTTGGAGTGAAGTATTGGGGTATAGAGACTAGTTCTGAGACTTTTGGGGTAAGGGTTATTCCTAAGTACTGTATACCTTTTTCCCTCCATACATAAGGGAATCTACTGCTCAGGTTTTTTTGTAGTGTAAAAGGGATTCCCAGACCCAATATGTAGGATTTGGTGTTGTTTACTTTGTAGTAGGACACGGAGGTAAATAATTGTAGGGCTTTGTGGACTAAAGGCAGGGATGTTTCTACTTAGGTAAGCATTAAAATAATATCGTCTGCGAAAAGGTTGATCGTATGTGTTGTGCCTTTAAACTTAAAACCTGTTATCCCGGGATGAGTCCTGATGTGGGTCGCCAGGGGTTCCATTAGAAGGTTAAATACAAGTGGGGAGAGTGGACACCCCTGGTGAGTCACGTTTGAGATGCTAAATGGTGTAGATAGAATCCCTGATAGATACACCTGGGCCGAGGGGAATGTATAGAGGGCCATAATAGCCAAATGGATTGGACCGACAAAACCAAATTTCGTGAGTACTTTTGCTAGGTAGTCCCAATGGATTCTGTCAAACACCTTCTCTGCATCCAAAGCTAGGAGCAGAGAAGGCGTTTGCAATTTTTCCGCTAGATGAATAATGTTGATTAGGCGTCTAGTTGTGTCTGCAGTCTGTCTGCCTTTTGTGAACCCCGATTGGTGTATCAAAGTAGGCAAAATTTCCACCAACTTATTCACTAGAAGTTTTGCATACAGCTTCAGATCGTTGTTTAACGACGAAATAGGTCTTAAGTTTTGTGGTGTATTTAGATCTTTCCCTGGTTTTGGTAAAGCCACTATTAATGCTGTAAGCATTTCCGGTGGGAAAGATGATGAGGAGATAGCTTTGTTGTAGATCTTTGCCAAGTGGGGTGTTGATGATTGTTTAAAGGTTTTATAATAATCTCCTGTAAAGCCGTCAGGGCCAGGTGATAGAAGCGATAGAAGGGAGAATTTAGACTTATCAATTGGGATGTTGTTAGTTGGGGGAGTTTAATATTGTTGAGAAAGTCCAGAATCTCAGCTTCTGTGGGCTGGATAGTGGTGGGGTCGTCCTTTAAATTGTATAGGGAGCTGTAGTAACAGCTAAAAGCATCCGCTATGGCCTGAGGATGAAATAGTTTCTCCTTTGTAAACGGATGGAGAAGATGGGGGATTTTTGTATTTATTCTCTGGCCTCTAAGGCGGTTGGCTAAGAGTTTGCAGGCTTTGTTGCCATTAGCGTAGTATGTCATTTTAAGGCATTACGCATTTTTTTTCAAAATCTTCTAATAAGATTATGCATAGATCATGGCGGAGCTGAATTAGTTGGCTAGACCTCTGGCTGGATGTGTTTTGTTTGTTTTGGGCCTCTAAGTGTTGTATTTGAGAGATAAGATCCTGAACAAGCTGTCTCCTTTGTCTCTTAGCTCTAGCCCCCATTTTAATCAAGACCCCCTTATGTATGCTTTATGAGCATTCCAGATAGTCATGGGGTCAGATACAGAATTGACATTATTATGGAAAAAATCAGTTATCTCCTCCTGTAGCTTTGACTTTGAGGGACCAGCCTGGAACAGTCTCGGGTTGGATCGCCAAACGAATTGTGACCTAACGCTTGACGAGAGTGTCATCGAGGCGATCAAGTGATCGTATTTCTGAGGCAGAGATTTTAGGAATTAACCATTTGTCAGCGAGGAAAAGGTCAAGTCTTGTGTAGACTTTGTGGCTATTTGAGAAAAAAGAGTAGTTTCTTTCGGTGCTACGGAGGCATCTCCAAGCGTCATAAAGTTCATGCATGTGCAATGTTGATTGGAGAGTGTTGGTGTCTTTGAGATGTGGATGTAAAATCCATACCTGGGTCAGGAGGGAGGTTGAATTCACCACATAACAATAATAGGCCCTGTTGTACCTTCTTCACTTTCCTGAGGAGGTGATTTAAAAAACGAACCTGATGCTCGTTTGGTGCATATACATTGACAACAGTGTATGTGGTACAGTTGAGATCGCATATCAGGACGTGATAGCGTCCTTGGGGGTCCGCCATCCCGCTATGGAATTTGAAAGCCACTGTGTCCTTAATTGCCGTCAAGACCCATCTTTTTTTGGCTGAGGTACTTGCCAAGGGAACTTGGGATGGGTACATTTGGGCATCTTTTGGGTATGAAAATGTGTTTCTTGGGTACAAATAACGTCACATTTGTAGTTGATCACCTCATTCCACAATGACTTCCGCTTCACCGGGTGGTTCAACCCTTTAGCATTTATAGTCAAGAAAGTGACAGTCATTGTGGAAGATGTATTGGCTGGCTTGAGTGAAGAGTGTGCGGTGGGCACTGACATTTGATGGTATCGAGCACCATACAGGTTTGGCGAGGAGAATTCCAATCTTGGGCTGGTGAGGGTACGATATACTCTTTCTTCCAGTTGTCAACAGATGGGGAGATAGTGATAAGGTCAGCTGCAACAGTGGATAAAAAAAAGTAGAACAAACATAAAATAAAAATGTTAAAGAAAAAGTAGTGCAAGAAATACTGGTTGGTCTCTATGACCATTTCGGTAGCGGTTAGCTACAAGTGGGGTGAGAGAGTTCGGCCTAACTTTTCTTCTCCAGAACAGGGACAAGAGTAGATAGGAAGGAGACAATAAGCCCCTAGGCCTCTAACGGTGTGTACGAGCATTCTTGGAGTTAACCAAATTCCAGTCGTCTGTGGCTCGGTCAGAGTTGCAGATGTTGTTATGCGGTGAGTCCTCTGGGACAATGTGCCACTTCTTGAGCAGTTCCAGGCCTTTAGTGAGGGTGTCTGCTATGTGCTCTTTACCTTCGTTGGTGATAAGTTTAGTTGGGAACCCCCATCTGTAAGGAATCTTGCTGTTGCGTAAAGCCTTAGTGATAGTATTGAGGGTTCTCCTTTTTTGTAGCGTAAACTGAGACAGGTCAGAAAAAAATTGTAAATCCCTGTGCTGTGTTGGAAGGGATTCCTTGTTGTGAGCCGCCACCATCAGACGTTCCTTAACATGAAAAAAATGCAAGTGAAGTACAACATCCCTTGGTACTTTTTCAGGGAGATAAGTGGGCTTAGGTAGCCTATGTATCCTGTCTATTATGACATCTGTTTCTGTGAGATCAGGCAGAATAGATGTGAACACTTGCATGACATAGTTGTGCATTTCAGACTGCATAACAGATTCGGGCACCCCCCTTATTTTGAGGTTGTTCCTTCTGGAACGGTCCTCAATGTCTGCCATTTTGGAATTGACTGCCTCCATTTCCTCATCTCTAGTATCATTTGCATCAATCAGGCTATTGATTGTAGTTGCAAACTCGCCCATCTTAGATTCCACATGTTGTACTCAGTCAGTTACTGTTTGTAAGTCTGCACTGAATTTATGGACACATGTCATCATGTCTCTATGGAGTAAACTTCTGAGGGATACTAACATTTCTTTTAGTAAGGTATCCACTACAGGCTGGTCGTTAGTAGGGAAGCAGTCTATAGAGTCAGGGAGTTCCCTGGTGTCCTCCCCTGATTCAAGGCCCCCGCTCACCTCATTGTATTAATCCGAGCAATCCAGCTTGCATCTGGTCTGTTCAGGGCTTCCTGAGGCTGATGGAGGTACAGGAGAGGATTTGCTGCTTAATGAGGAGTTTCTTTTGGGAGGTATGTCCTTCTTTTGAGTAGCGTGAGGTGTGCTGGCTGCTGACGGCCCGGGAGATCCGGCGCCATTTTGCCTCTGCTCCCACGGGTAGAACTCCGTCATTTTCTGGGGTCTCTGTGCCCCGAATCGCTTGCTCATCATGCTTGCCGATGTCAGCGGGAGGTAGTCGCTCCAGATGGCTGCTTATTTTGCCCTTGTCTGGGCTGTTAAGTGCCGCTGTGTCCCCGTCAGGCCTGGAGCTCCGGTCTCATGCGGCCATCTAGGTCTCCGGCTAGCTCCGCCCCCCAGCTTCCAGTTTTTTTGCCAACGCTTAATTAAACAAGCTGAAGTCGATGCACAGTTGCACCAGATTTTTCACTCTCCAGTATTGGTAAATCAACCCCCTATGATTCAATAGAAACAATATAAAGTAAAGCCACACTCCTCTCAAAGTCGACCCAATTATTGCCTTTGACTCATTTGGTCTAGAATGAATACATTTGAGTTAGAGGCACGTGGTTTTATATTGAATAGAAAATACTAAATTTCTATTGCTTTGTTAGTACAGCTTTCTCTAGCTGGCTAAGGAATACATAACATTACTTATGACCTAAAACTTTTAATTGAGTATAAAACACAAAAAGGAAAGAGGGCTTTATAGATGGAATCAAATGTAACCAAAGTGGGGGAGTTTGCTTTCAATTAAACATTCTAAATGTCTCACAGATCATTGGCAGAATACACACTTGCTATAAAAAGGAATAAAGGCTTAAAAACATAAAGGAAAAGCAAAAAGAGATAAGAAGAAGAATGAAAAAAAAAAAAAGATGAGTCAGAGATATCCATTGTCCATTTCCTGAAATAAAGATTGTTTGACAGAATTATATTGCATCCCAAGTTTCCACTTTTGTTCAAATCTATGCTGGGTGTCATTCAGGATACTAGTTAATTTGTCATTAACAATAATCCAGTTAAAGCAGAACTAAAGGCTTAATATTCTGTCCAATGGTCCTGCGTCAGCACAGGCATCTTGTTCTGAGTGCCGTTTTTCAAGCCTCTTCATTGGCCATAAGGGAATGACCTCACTTCTGTGCATGCACAGGAGCAGTGGCGGACTGTCCATTAGGGGCGCACGGGTGCCTCCCCCCTATCCATGCATCTGGCCCCCTGATCTACATAAAGGGTGCTGGACCATGGATTCCAATGGGTGGGGGGGTGTTTTTTTTAAGCATGTGATTAAAGCCAGAAGCTCTAATAGGCTTCAAAAAAGGATGGGCTTGGGGCGCAGAGCATTGTGCTCCGAGCCTACCCAGTTGTGTGACAATAGCGAATGAATTTTCACTATTGCCACACTGATCCTCCTCCCAGACAATCAGGAAGCTGGTCTTGAGACAAGTCACCCGATTGGCTGAAAGCACAGGCGATCCCATTGGACAGTTAGGAGAAGGAGGGAGGAGATGCACGGCGGAAGCTGCCGTAATGCAGAAGAGGAGGAGAGGACACAGGAGCCGCTGCCCGCCACCCGTACAAGCTTGCAACCCGCCCGCTTGAAACCTAGATGGGGTAAGTGCCGGGGCTTGATAAACGACCGAGCAGGGGGGGTTTAGTGCAGGTGACCCAACCAACCTACCTACCTTGAGCAGGTGGGGGGTTGCTGCCCGCTGACCGGGAGGGTTTTTTTTTTCCACCCCCCAAAGAAAAAACACCAGCCGCCACTGCGCAGGAGGTCATCATCTCAGCAGAGACTGGCCCAGTGCTGTAAGCTGAGCTGAGCATGCAAGCAGCAAGCATGTCTCATCTGCAATAAATTACCTGCCTGCTCACGGTTTCTTATAACAGAACTCAACAACTTAAGGACCGAGCCTCTTTTTGAGATTTGTTGTTTATTACAAGTCAAAAACATTTTTTTTTGCTAGAAAATTACTTAGAACCCTTAAACATTATACATTTTTTTCTAACACCCTAGAGAATAAAATGTCATTACAATAATTTCTGTCGCATCGTATTTGCACAGCGGTTTTACAAGTGCACTTTTTTGGAAAAAATACACAACAGTAAAGTTAGGTCATTTTGTTTTTATATTGTGAAAGATAATGTTACGCCACGTAAATTGATACCCAACATGTCACGCTTCAAAATTGCGCCCGCTCGTGGATTGGAAACAAACTTTTACCCTTAAAAATCTCCATAGGTGACATTTAAAAAATTCTACAGGTTGCATGTTTTAAGTTACAGAGGAGGTCTAGGGCTAGAATTATTGCTCTCGCTCTACCAATCGCAGATACTAGTAATGGCAGCGATCTGCGATTTTTATTGTGACTACGACATTATGGCGGACACATTGGACATTTTTGACACATTTTTGGAACCATTGATATTAAAACAGCGATCAGTGAGAAAAATGCATTGATTACTGTAAAAATGTCACTGGCAGTGAAGGGGTTAACACTAGGGGGCGGTAAAGGGGTTAACTATGTTCCCTGGGAGGTGATTCTAACTGAAGGGGGAGGGACTAACTGCAGGAAGTGACAGATCGTGGTTCCTAGCTAATAGGAACACACAATCTGTCACTCCTGTCAGAACAGAACAGGGAAGTGTGTGTTTACACACTCGTCCCTGTTCTGTGTCTCCTGGTCACGATCGCTCGTGGCCGGCGGTCATCACGACCATTGGCCACGAGCATTGCCCCACCCCTCTGCTGTGCAGTGGGCACGCGCGCTTCCTTATGAACAGGGGAGCCAGCTTGCCACAGTAAAACTGCGGAGGCTGGTCCAGAAGCGGTTAAGATCTATGGGCGGAAGTGACGTATTGACATTGCTTCTGCCCAGAAATAGTATGGGTATGGGTGGCCATCTTCCCCTCACTCATCTCCATACTCAGCAAGGGCGAAAATCCATTTGCCTCTGCCACTGCCGACAGCTCTGGTAAGCGGCGGAGGGCATTGAAGTGCGGTGGGAGGGGGGCCTATCCCGCTGCCGATAAAAGTGATCCTAGGGCAAATCCGCCACAGAGACCACTATTATCGGAAAGCAGACCGCCGGCCAAAGAAGAGGATACCAGGGTTATAGCTGCTAGCTGCTGCCATAACAACGATATTCCTCTTCAAAATTAGGACGTATATCGGCGTGTGGCAGTCTGTAAGTGGTTAATTTCCCCTTTAAGCCTATGTTTAACAACATTGAATTGAACTGTAGGTTTTCTCCAGTATCACACAATTCCAATCCTAGTTGCTAGAAAGATATGTGGAATAAGCCTACCTTGCCACTTGGTAACCTCTGAGAAGGTAGCATACAATGGCACATTTATTGGAGATGTTTTAAGATTAATTAGGGTCAGTATATTGACCAGTGAAAATCTGTTTAATTGTGCCTTCTTCATTGTACTTAAAGCATATCTAAACCCAAAAACAAAAACAGATTGCATGTTACCAATCCTATGTTTTGGCTGTACTAGTTTTCCTTTTTCAGTTTTTCTCTTTTTTTCACCTAGTAATCTTGCAAATAACAAACTTCCTCTGCATCACTTCTCGTGTTTACTCATCCACTGTATCTATGTCATGCAATTATGAGTCATGATTGTCACATAAACTGGACTTACAGCACATACTGTACATACAAGTCAGATAGTGTTCATCTCTGTTTTATGGGAGTTTCTGGGATTAGTAGTTTACAAAAGGAAGATTGTTTTGCTATCTTTTCAACTTACAGGAAGATATAATGTGGTTAATATACTAAAGGCAAACAGGCTTTTCTTTTTGCAGGGGAAATTTAATTTTGTTTTCCCACAGCTTGGAGAATACAGTGGAATTTTACTTTGCAAAAAATACCCAGTAGAGTAGTCAGTAGAGCTTCACCTCATTCACTAAGCTCTGGAAAAAATTCCCTTAGTAAATTAACCCCAATGACATTGCATTTTTCAGGCAAGATCAAGGCCATTTTCGTTACTTACTGAAATAGTTATTAACCTGAAAAAAGGGAAAAATGCAACCACAACATCTAAGGCTGTATATATTATGTTTTTGGGTTTAGATAAGCTTTAAAGTTTATAAAGCTGCTGACTCCTCTTTCAAGGGGAATTTTAATGGACATTATAGATGGTTTAATGAAATGCACTGTTTCTTGTGACTGGAAAGTAATTATAAAATTATCCTTGGACAAGGTGTTGAAATCAGTGATGCATTGCTCAATTATACTATCTTGAATTTGTGAAGCATTGTGAAGCAGATCATTCAAGTTTCTTTACTATTTTATTGAGGTCATAGTTCTGTAATGTGAAGCTTCTGACAAATACTTGTAAATCAACATACAGTTCAATAAATTCAGTTTCATGGTCAGGGACCTGTCCTGTGCATAACTTTTCCATTGGACCTGAGTTTATTACCGTAGAGGAAAGGTTCTATATCTTTTTTGTGGTTTGTCTTTTTTTTAACGTTCAGCTGTGAAGGATCTGTGTGATTTTCCTTTCTACTGGACTAAAACATGTTTGGACTGATAACTATTGATTATGGGCATTGAAAATCTTAAAGTCTAAGTTTTCCTAAAAACACAAAGAATAAGAACAAGGGGCATTACTTACCTTCAGTGAGTTGTGTCCCTTTTATTAATCTTGTATTAATGAGACACAGTCTATGAATATTGATGAGCCAAACAGCACGGGGTTCAGTTAGAGCAGGGTTCAGATGCTGAACGTGAACCCCTTTAAAATCAATTGAAGCTGAATCTGTAAAATGAAAAATACCTATTTTCTGGGATAATATGCGAAGTGTCAATAAATAGCTTGGGAGGGGGCTTAATGGCTTAATTTTTATAAAGAAAAACAGCACACAGACCCCCCCCCCCCCCCCAAAAAAAAATACATATCAATATAAGTATTGTGGGGGAACTTTATAGGTTTTTGTGTGCTGATTTTTTTTCCTCAAAAAGAAGCAGGTAATGACATTTAATTTTCTGGATTGTGTCTTGTCTAAACCTGTTATAGATTTTAAAATGCATAAAAAAAAAAATGTGAGGTCCCCCTGCAAATCCATACCAAACCCTTTGAGTCTAGTGCAGATTTTAATTTTTTGGGACTTAACACAAAAAAATGTATGAGGTCCCCCTAATCCCTACCAGATCCTTAATCCAAGCATGCACCCTGACTGGCCAGGAAAGGTGGATGATGAGTGTTCCCCCTCAAACCATAACAGATGACATGCCTTCAACATGGAGGGTGCCATTTGGGACCACCCTGACTCACTCCCCATATCGATGAGTACAAGGGCCAGGAAAGGGTTGTCAGGTCTACGGTTGAGAGACTTATTCAATTCTGTAGGACCTCAGATACAATTCCCCACAATAAAAATAAGTATAGGGTACATGCAATGTTGTATCCAAATTAAATGAATGTCTCAGAAATGGAGCTTTCTTTTTGTGGTATTTGATCACCTCTGCGTTTTTTATTGTTTGCGCTATAAAACAAAAAAAGAGTGCCAATTAAAAAAAAAAAAAAAAATTTTTTTTTTACTTTCTGTTATAATACATGGCCAAATTGTTTTACTTTTTTTAAAAACAAATGTATTCATTAGTTTAGGCCAATATGTATTCTGATATATGTTTTGGTAAACAGAATCCCATTAAGCGTATATTGATTGGTTTGCGCAAAAGTTATAGCGTCTACAAAATAGGGGATAGATTTAGGGACTTTTTAATTGTTTTTACTGGTAATGGCGGCAATCTGCGATTTGTACCTGGACTGCAACATTGTGGCGGACAAATCTGACCCTAAGTGACACTTTCTGTAAACCAGTGAAACCAATACAGTGATCAGTGCTGAAAAAATATATAAATGACACTGGCAGGGAAGGGGTTAAAACTAGGGGCGATCAAAGGCTTATAAAAAGGGGCCATACAAAGGAGGTGGTTTACCTCCTCCATTGTAAATGTGGTTACCAATATGTGGGCAGAACCACACACACTTTGGCCATCAGAGTAGGTGAACATTTAACCAACATCAAAAAAGGATTTAGTGAACACAGTCTATCTAAGTATTTCTCTCAGTGCCATGATACAAATTTGTCAACATTGGAGGTGATTGCAATAGAGAAAAACACCCCACATTGGCGAGGTAGTAATATGAAAAGACAGATTTCTCGTGGCGAGACCCAGTGGATATTTGACCTAATGTTTTTACCAACCCTGCAAACTCAATGTGGAGTGGGACACCAA
Organism: Lithobates sylvaticus; assembly: GCA_028564925.1. Classification (NCBI taxonomy): domain Eukaryota; kingdom Metazoa; phylum Chordata; class Amphibia; order Anura; family Ranidae; genus Lithobates; species Lithobates sylvaticus. The sequence continues at coordinate 145,350,819 of CM053036.1, read as the reverse complement.
CTCCTTCATTAATAACTCTTGAGGGAGTTAATGTCAGAGCATTTGATCGACCACTTCTGAGTATGAAATTTTCATCTAGAAGTGTTGTTTACAGTGATTAGGGTAGCTATGGGCTACTGGCCCCTATAAGTTTTTCAGGAATACTAACACTGTTGTATTTGAGTCTCCCTCCTGGCCAGTTTACTAACAATTTATATATTGACATAAGCTTAGGTCTAGGGCTCGGTTTGCACCAGTGTGTGCGACCTCGCATGTGGTTCGCACCGCACTGTGGTGCTGGTCACATGCAGTATCTGTGTGATGCGAGTTCGGCCATACAGTTTGTGTGGCTGGATTAATGCTGCATTTGGTCCAAAGTCACGTAGAACCTTTTTTTGGTCCGCACCGGAATTGGATCGTATAGGTGTTCACATCCATGCGGTCTGATTCATGTCTGAACTGACAGTTCGCACTGCAATGTGTGAGCCGATCTGGGGGTGTCCTTAACTTTGTATTGACACTCTCGAGGGTTCGTGTGTGGCTGGATTTGCACAGGTTCTTGCGTTGCACCAGTGTGAGCCAAGCCTTATATGTGTGGTGTGTCCTTGTCCTTGAGATGAAATGCATTGGATTGGAGCTAGCAAAGGGACTTCAACTAGCCCCTTAATGGAAACCAACGACATATTTTTATCCACGAATACACATACTCCCATGAATTAATAAATTACCATTCTTATATCCCATTATTTTAGGTTCTAATTTTAGGTATATGTTATTACAATTTTTATTGTAATTTATCATTTTTTATGATATTTTTTATGATATTTTTAGAGCCATTTTTAGGGAACCTTTTTCTATATATATTTTATGTTATTCTATATTTAGGTTTTTATATATTTATATATAGATTTAACATGAACCATCTCTGGTATTCCTTTATATTATCCGTAATTATTTTATATCAATATAACTTATTTTACAGTTCCTTTAAATGCCCGATATACCATGTTGTTTATTTATTTTTCATATCTATATGTATGTATTGCAATATGTATTAATAGGTTTTATATAGATAGTAAGTGTCACCCCAACGTGATAATAAGTTTTGATATGACTTACAATCATGGGGATAAGCAAGCATTTAAATTCCAATAGATTGCCATCTACCATATTTTAAATACATCCAACCCCTTTAGGGCGCGGTTTAGCAATAATAGGCTTCGGGACCTCTTGCTTCCGCCCCTGGTGTTAGCAAAGTATGTTATGTAGCGCACCACGTGATTTCAAAACAAACCCCTATCTTAGAACCACCTGTGAGCGAGAACGAGGCTCGGTTCCACCCGAGCTTCCGGGTTATGACGCAATCGCGTCAGACCAGCCCCGCACTAAAACGAGGCTTGGTCTGTCTAACACCACAGCAGAGCGTCCATGCGCTGCCGCTCTGCCACAGTGAGGCTTGGTTTAACAGGCGGTCACGTGGTTAGAGCGGTAGTGACGCAATGGCGCTGTCACTACAGCTCCAAAACAAGCAAGCACTTAAATTGGAGCCCTAAAATACACAAAAACAACAAATATATAAACTAATCAATTCAGCAAGCAATAAGGTCTCATCCCCATCATTGCCCCATCTTATTTAAAATAAAGCTAACATTATTTTCGCCAGACCGGAAGTGACGTCACTTCCGGTCCACACAATTGTTTTTTTCACTTTGGGGTCACACTCCCTATAATTGCGTGCTGCTGACACATGTAGTCCACACCCCAGACGACATCTATGCGGACGAAACGCGTCGGGTGGACTACAAGGACAGCACCACGCCAACTCTAATTTTAAAACAGGCCTGTTTTTAACCATCTAAATGTGAGTGTTTTTAATCTGTTTCACAACATTAAAAACGTTTCCAAACGGTATTACGCTATGCAAGCTTTTTCTTTTAATATGACCACACAATACGCTTGACAACACGGACCTTTGATGCTCATTTCCCCACCTGATACCCACCTTCTTGCTGACCACTGACCTATTCGGCACCTGAAAGAGTTTTGGAGTCATCATGCAGAGCTGAGATCTGCCAGTCCCTAAACGTTAAGCCTTTGCGACTTGTGAGGCATATGCCTTTTCAAGTCCAATCCATCTGGTAAGCCTCATTCCATTAGGCTCGAGGGCCATCAGACAACCATCACCCCACCATCACACTGAACAGAGCCATCTGTTGCAACAGTGCCATCCACCTGATCACCAACTAATGTTATGGACTTAACTACTATACACTTAAATGTATAGTTTTCTCACCCAGCACTTATTACCTCAACCGCCGTTGAGTTTATATTGTCACTAATATTAATTTTTTTATATATTTTTATCTGTCACGATACATTCACCACGGTATCAAATCACCTGATTTTAATTCACCAATTTTAATCGCATGTGTTTTTTACCTTTTGCTCTCAGTTTTCTTGATCGATATTTTATTGTAAAATAATTTATCTATGCAAATTTTATATAAGGTTTTATGCTTTATATTTATATGTATTTTAAGGTATTAGAGGCTGGTATCACATCATAATACCCTTCCTCCCCTTTTTGCATATCTCTTACATAATCTTATCACAATAGTACCTTTTTTCCGAAGTACTAGTTTTTTCTTAGCGCTGCATTAATATATACACCAATTTCCTTCCACCGATAATCTTTCGGCAATGCCAGCAGCTTTTTTAACCTAAATATATACAGCGCAGTATTCACCCCCTCTTTCTACCACTTCAACTAGCACGGACCGCACTGCAGGCGGCCGTGCAAGATTTTATCCCATATTGCTCTAATTCATTGCCCTTGATGTTAATGCAATTTTTATTTAATAAACTAGCTTTATACGCACTCCCGTGGGTTCATGTGTCACGGTGTGGGCTGCCTGCTAGTCAGGTGCGATGCAGGAGCCCATGCTGGATTTGCACGGGTTCTTGCATCACACCAGTGTGAACCAAGCCTTATGCCCCGTACACACAAGCGGAAATTTCGACAGCAAAGCTTTTGGTCCGAAAATGGGACCGTGTGTATGCTCCATCTGACTTTTTCTGGCGGAATTCCAGCCAGCAAAAGATTGAGAGCATGTTCTCAATTTTTCTGTCGGAATTCCGATGCACAAAATTCCTATGCATGCTCTGAAACAATTTGACGCATGCTCTGAAGCATTGAACTTAATTTTCTCAGCTCATCGTTGTGTTGTACGTCACCGCGTTCTTGATGGTCGAAAGTTCAGCAAACTTTTGTGTGACCGTGTGTATGCAAGCCAAGCTTGAGCGAAATTCCAACGGAAAAAACATCCAAGATTTTTCAGATGGAAATTCCGCTTGTGTGTACAGGGCATTAGCCTTATACACAGCTTCATACCAAATGGAGGTTCATCATGAGAATTAATGTATGGATAAGCTGTTTGTAAAATGGGAAGAGACTCGCATGTAAGGACCCTGAGATCGAATAATATCATCTGCTATCCCTTATTGTGCTCTTTATTATTATTATTATTTTTTTTTTTTATATATATTACATTTTTTGTATTTATATTTCTATTTATTTATCATTATTTTTTGTTAATGTTCATTACTTGATTTATTTTTCCTCCCCTTTTTTTATTTATTATTTTATTTATTTTTTTGCATGGTCATTGTATTAGACAGAACTGCTCTTTAAATGTTTTAAAATGGCAAGCAGTTTTATCTATATTGCTAATTTGACACACAGCTGGAACAGTAACCTAATTTCAGATGAAGGGAGGTTGCTTATTTTCCTTCACTGGGGCTCCTATGCCGGGGGTGTTATTCTTTAATAAATTGTTAGTGAGAGACATTGCTTGCTAGCCTTCATCCCAGCCAATGCCTTCTGTGAGAAATGCGTTGGATTGGAGCTGGCAAAGTGACTTCAACTAGCACGGACCGCACTGCAGGTGGCCATGAAATTATTTATTCCATATTGCTCAAATTCATTGTCCTTGATGTAAGTGCAATTTTTAGTTAATAAACTAGCTTTATAAGCATTAATGCACTATGAGTGTCTTCCATTATCTTTTATAACCACATGATGTGATTAACGAGATTAAGAAGCACCATAAGCCTGGATACATTCCCTGGAGCTGGCTGAGGATGAGGATGAGCTCAGGTGTGTTCGCACAGCCCACATGCAGAGCCCGCCAGGAGGTCGGCACTGCGCTGCGCTAATCACAGGCAGTGAGGCATTTCCCGATCTCTGCAGCCGCACATCAGGACAATGCCTCACTGCCTGTGATTTGCGCAGTGCCGACTTCCTGGCGGGCTCTGCGTGTGGGCTGTGCGAACACGCCAAGCTCATCCTTACTGACCACTTGTCTTCAGAGGCGCTTCCATTCACACACATATGATCTCCTGGTGGGATCATTTGATTCTGTAAACGGACAATTTTCACATTCAGAGCACAGCGGTGACACACTTTCCATTGTGGATTATTTCAGCTGCACCACAAACAGTTTGTCGTATTTGCACGTTGAATTGTGGAGTATTTATGAACATTTTGCACCATTTATTAGTTGTCATTTTTGTGAACAGATCGTGGCTATTTACCCAAAAAAATATTTTGATGTAATTCACTTGATACACCATTCTAGGCAACAAGAGTTTCACTTATCCAGTGACACTTTGCCATTTGAACATTCACTATTGTTTGATTTTGCTTGCTGCACATTGTTTGTTGAATCTGTAACCTAATTATTTTTAGGATAATACCCCAGTCAAAAACAGTGCATCTGATTTATTTTACAAAAAATTTTTTTTCTTCTCACTATTCAAGGAGTTTTATTGCAGCAGTTTTTTATTTCACCTATTTGCAGCTGAGCGCACCTTTTTGTATTGTTTTATTGTAAGTACATAGCTAGAGAGCCTGCCTCTAATTGGGAGAAGTGGGGAATACGAAGCGGAGAGAGACAACAAGGCCCCCGTGACTGGGTCTTTTGGATCAGTCCTATCAAACTTTTCATGTTCTAACTGGGCATTGATAAAGTAATTCTTTGCATTAGGGGCCGCCAGTCTATTTCCATATTAGTTCTCTAAAAAGAGAGGACTATCAATTTATACGAGGTTTGTGCAATACATATTGGTGAGTTACGGAGCATATATAGCAATTGGGGGTCCCAGACATCTTGATTAAGGTTACACTGGTTATAGCATTTGGATTTTAATTTATCTCAAAGTGGGAAAAGGTTACTTTTAAAGAAATTTTTTTATAAAATCAGCAGCTACAACAAGTGTAGCTGCTGACTTTTTATATTCGACACTCGCCTGTCCCGCGGTCCAGCAATGCGGGCGTACGAAGCCTCGCTCCTCTCCGTGGCACCAACATTCTTATTGTTGGCGCTTGGGTGAAACTCTGCTTTAAGGTATTCTAACAGAAATTACTATGTTGAAATACTTAAAGAGGAAGTAAACTCTCCCACTCTGATGCTTCTTTTCATTTAGTCCATTATAATAAGTAATTATCAAACTATAGCCACTGTAATCCAGCCCAAATCGCAAATTACTTACTTTTTAAAGAAACTTAAAAATAACTTGTTTCCAGGGGTAAGGCAGCGCCCTCTTAAGTATTGTTTTCTGAGTCCACAGTAGAGTGTATTTCCACCCTTACATTGAGCACTTCCTGTACTGATAACCAAGCCTCCTCCTCAATCCAACGTTTCTATGGCAACCCTCCTCCCCTGCTCATAGCTGACTTGTTTTATTGCATACTATTTACTTGTGCTGATTATCTAGTGTTTGCCTATGTCAGTCTTATCAACTTTAGCTGATATGACTGCAGTAATGCTGTCCGATGCCTTTTTTCCACTCTATGTGATGTCACATGGTCACATGGGGTGTAGGAGGAAGCTCTGAGTGATTATGCAGTCTCGTGGGATTTTAGTGTTGTGCCGTAGGAAGTCCTGCTAATAGATAGACAAGCACACAGAGTGTGCAGTAAATCATGGGAGATATGGGCATGCTCAGTGACGTCATTGTAAAAAACAAAAAGGATTACAACAATACTATGCAAGTAAGGAGATATCTACAAGCAGTGTTCATTAGGGTGTTTTGCTGATTCACATGGGACAAAGTTGTGGGGAAGAGTTTACAACCACTTTAAACAGGTCCACTATCTGAATTTATGAAGCAAGTCAAAAGTTCAGATAAATAGGGCCTAGGGGAGGCAGAATTGATTTGTCCCAGTTAGTATGAAGAATGGTATAGTAGTCATGAAAGAGGAAAATGACCCTGTAGGTGTATTATAATGCAATTCCAAAAATATCTTGCCATGAGAGCAGCAAGTTGGATCAGGACTCCTGTTTACAAAAAGAACTGACATCTATCTTGAAGACAATGTATGACCCACCAAAAAAGGGCAACAAGTCAGTACTCCCAAGAAAAACCGAAAGAATCAATACTTTTCTAGAGGAGATCAACACGTGGGAAAACCAGACGACCTGTGTAGAAAGAAAATAACTGGCACCTTTTTCATAAAACTTTTATGATGTGGTTGCTAGGAAGAGAAAGTAGCAATCAGGATTACAGGGTACAAAATGGTTTATTAAAAAAACTAAGTCTTGCGAGCTACCATGCAAAGATCCAAATGATAATTAGAGGTAATTAAAGGACAGCTGCTAACATTGATCACGTCCCATATGCCCGTGCCAAACAAAAATTTAAACCGATATAATGCTGCGCTATCCAAATATAATCAAGTGGTTATCTTAATCCTAATATTACTATCTTCAGTTAAATAGTGATGGTGAGGTATTTACATTCCTATGTAATTAATCAAGCGAACGTAATAATACAATATTATGCAATTAAAAGTTGCAATCATAAACAATTAGAAATTGCAGTCTTGTGCGATATTCACAATGACAACCTGTGTACCATAAACACCTTCTATATACACATGTTACATTCATATGCAATATAAAATGTGCAACCCTATGCGATAATTGTGATAAATGCCATAATTGCAGTGACACTTTCGTAAGTTACATTAATCTATATAAAAGTGCATCAATATACAATAATCAATATAAAATAAAGTGAACCGTGTTTAAAGTGCTTTTGTGCCAAAATATATCATGCATTAATATGTGTCCACTCTTGTGCTCCCCCTTTGGTGTATCCGCTCACCTTAGAGCCTGTAACCTTGCACCTAAGCTCGGTCAAAACACACCTCTGGGTTTATGGTCAGCATTCAGATCCTTGAATGGTTGCTTGCAACAATATTCATATATATAACAGAGGAAACTGGAGTGTATTACCCTTTAAAAATTGTATTTAAAATGACAAATGTTCCCTATATTAGGGTACTCACATTTAATAGGTGCTAAAAGGGCACCACTCTGTAACAAGCCAAACAAATGTAAAGATGTTGTAGTGGTGTGTCCTCTACTGCTCTGAGAATACTCCACTGTCTCACAAGCCATCCTGTCCCCTCCCCAATGCGTGTCGATACTGGGAAATTATGTGTATTCCTCAAGGGGAATTCTTTTGGACGGTTGAGATGTCAATCATTTTATAGTGCATTAGCAGCCATTTTGTTGAAGACCGTGGACATTTTATAGTGTAATACATGCTTGCGCCCATTTTCTGATAGGACAGAGCGTTCCACACTACCTATACTGCACGCCATGCATTGTGACCAAGCACAATAACACATAGCAGCATGATAACGTCAGCTAGTAATGTCTTAAAAGACGCTCATCAGCCTAGAAATAACCTATATATCCCTCTGCAGAATACATACAGGACAGCATGTAAGGAGAAGGACACATCTTTACAGCGTCACTAACATAAAATATATAAAACAGTATAATTAAAACAGCGACAAGTAATCTACCTATAAATAGCAGTTAACAATATGCTAATGAATGCTACATCATTAAATATTATGTCATTAGCTCATACTGTGTTTATTAACCTAATACTCAAAATAACATAGAACAACTCATGTAAGACAAATGGCAGGTATATGCATGTGTAGCAATGCGCATGCACGTATTCAACAAACACGCACATCCATACATGCCCACCCCTAAACTATGTACCACCCCTAAACGGTGTACTCACTTTTGTATATATATATATATATATATGAGATATTATACTGTATATGCCGGGGCTGTGATGCTTTTCGTCACAGCTGTGGCAGGAATTAAATTTAACAAATATAAAGCTGCGCCAAGGCATTAAATTGCCTGTACTTCCACTGTTCTTGACCCATTCAAGTGAATTGGCTGCTTATGCATGGTCCAACAGGGTTTAAAGCAGAAGAGACACGACAATGCCTCCTCGCTGCCAGTCAAATGCTCTCTGAAGAGAGATCTGAACATAATTGGCTCTTCAAAGAGAATCACACATGTGAAAACCTTATGGTGATACAGTGACTGCTGTGGCAGTGATCAGGGACACTGTGACTGCTATGGCGGTGACCAGGGAGACTGTGACTTGTGTGTCAGTGACCAGGGACACTGTAACTTCTGTGGCAGTGATCAAGGACACTGTAATTGATCTGGTTGTGATCAGGAACACTGTAACTGGTGAGGCAGTGGTCAGGGACACTGTAACTGGTAAGGTGGTGATCACGGACACTGTAAATGTTGCTTGTAACTGTTGATGCTGGGCATTGTGATTGGTGGAGCAGAGATTGGGGACACTGACTGGGTAGTGGTGATTGGGGACACTGGCTGTTGACAGTATATTAGGAAAAAAAATTAATTATTTTAACATACTGTCAGCAGAGTAGTCTAGCACCTCTACTTTGGGGGAGGTGATCAGGATTATTTTTCTACACTGTGATTGTTACAGTGATTATGAATGACTTTCGTTCATGACTGTTTACTATTGTGATGCTGTGATTGGCCACAGCTATCACATGGTATAGGGCTGCTTTGATTGGCCCTGTACACCACGTGACACTGTAAATACCAAATCAAAATAGTAAATATTGAATCATGAATGAAAGCCATCCATGACAATTAATTATTTCAAGGTCTGCTTCTTCAATAAAATTACAAAATATTATGCAAGTCTGCAACAAGAACAGACAGATTGCATTGACGGATTTTAAAAAGACACAGTATTGATGGTACTTTTGCATATACTGATCTGTAACATACTCCACAACAAGAATAATAACAAGTGCTGTGTAAAGTCGGATCTAAGAAGTGGACAATGAATTAAAAATCTTTTTACACAAAATAATGATATATTAATATGAAATTTAGGTCATATTTAGAAAATTGTAATGTTGGCTTGATAAAGGTAAGGGAAATAAATTATTTAGAGACAGAGTTTGTCAGGAGAACAGAACATACAAATATGCAGAATTTTAGATCACTACCTAGAAATATAATGAGGCACATTAAAAGGTATAATACTGATGATAAAACGGTCTGCCTTTTCACGTCTCTTCTCTTTCTCAGCAGCATTCACATGGTGGTGGGTCTGAATCTGAGGCAAAGCTGTAAAAGATGAAAAAAAGAGTATAAACATAATACACATGGTGGTGATATGTTTAATCAAACCAAACCGGATATGCACAAGGTGTTTAAAAAATGTTACACCACCGACAACATCTATTACACTTTCATCATAGCAGAATGTTTCACACACACACAAATAGGTCATAAGGCCAAATTGGTCCAAAAAACTAAATGTTGTTGTTTCTTCCTCATAAACCACTAACTCATACCAGACCACAATTAATACTACATGGTGTGGACAGTTAAATTTACCTTTGAATAGGACAGTTTCTACGTTTCAGCATCCCTCCTTTTTAGGCAGCAATATGATGGAAAGCACCAAGACAGTTCAGATGAATTTAGACCAATACATCAAAAGTACACAACCAGACAGGGAAAGTTAGGGATTGTTAACCTGTCATTATACAAACTATCTGAGTTAGAGGAGCAGGTTTTTACACTTGGGTTTTTGTCCGGAAAGAAGGACATTAATCTGTTCACCAGGAAACTCATATTGAAAGTAATTCACAACAAAAAGAAGCAAAAAGAGGATTGGATTACTAATTTTGATTGGTCTTCATACAGCAAGTGGTACTTTAAAGCATTAAAGGACCTTATTGAGTTGTTGGAAGATAATCAATCCACATGTGAGATTGATGATTATGATAAATGGGATTTAGATGAGCTCCTGGTGCTAGATGAGGAATCAGCCTCAGCATCTGTTAATTTTCCTCTGCAGAATACATTTAAGTTAAGGTCTAAAACTTTTCCATCTTTATCAATTAATTGGGAATAGCATTCGTTCAGCAGACTACAAAATACAGTTCTGCCCTATCATATGAGGAGGGTTCCAGACACAATCTTACATTGGTACAGGCTGTGGAACTCGAGAATTTGAAACAAACAAAATCTTGTAAGAAATTCAGAGATATAACCCATTTTATATGGCACGACATCCAAGAAAACATGAAAAAAGAAAAGAAAAAAGGACTTTACTGGCTGCCAATTATAATCCCAAATATGAAGAGAGAGTAATCATATTGGTATAAAATCCAACATTTGTGATGACAACATTATTCAAATATCATAAAAACATCTTGTAGTGATCATTATTGGTGATGGTACATTGATTCCTCCATTTGTCCCTGCACATGGAAGATTATCGTGTATCTATTTCTCCATTAACTAATTTTTTAATTGGAATGGGCCATCAATACAGGTCTCTCTGTACATGTATACACCTAGCCATTTAAAACATGGGAGAATGTTGTACCAATTTGTATATATCTTTGATATGTTTTTCTGATATTTTAATCATGTTGTCATAATACATTTTGTGTTTTATACCAATATGAGTATTCTCTCTTCCTATTTGGGATTATAATTGGCAACCAGTAAAGTTTTTTTTTTTTATCAACAGAATCTAGTTATAAAGCCATCCAACAAATGATGTCATATTGTTGTAATGTCTAAAGATCAATGCATTGCTATATTCCTCCATATTTTATGGAACCTTGAATGGTATAGGGAAGTTCCCAGCACAGTACCACTAAAAGCACAGACAGAATATTATAAGATCATTGATGAGGACTTAGAAGAAGTAAGTACATTGGAATTTTCATATGAGGAATGGATGCAAATTGACCCCTTTTATGCACTTCCCAAAGTTCATAAGAGTTTAACTGTACCACCAGGAAGACCTATTATCTCCACATATAGAGGTCTTACTGAGAATGCAAGTAAAGTTATTAATGTACATTGGAGGCCACATGTAACAAGCCTACCATCATATACTAAAAATACTATGCATTTTTTACAAATAATTGAGGACATGCATTACCGAGAGGATGTTTGCTGTGTTGCATTGGATGTGGAAGCCTTATACAGTAGCATTCCATATGAAAAGGGTTTATTAATAGTGCAGTCATTATTCCGAGAATAAAGTACTGAGCAGGAAGAATATAATATCTGTATCCTTGGGTTGCTGAAATTTGTCCTTAAGAATAGGGATGGACAAACGGTTGGGCCCGAGCATAAGTTCGGGCCGAACTTTCATTGTTCGGTCATTCAGCGAACATCTGAACAAACGGGTCGTTCGACCGTTTGTTCGGCCTCCCGAACCGACCACAATGCATTGCTGCGCTGAACAGTGCATTGCAAGCCCTGATTGGCTGAAGCAGTGGAAGCTTCAGCCAATCAGGGCACAGAGCACTGTCAGAGTTATGATTGGACACTGTCATTGTGACTTCTTTATCCAATCATGGCTCATTCCCGCACCACAGTATAAAAGTATTTGGCAGCCATTTTCAGTGGGATTTCTTTGTGGAGAGAAATAGAACAGGGCTGTGTTCAGTGCTATTAGTTAGTGTGCTATACTGTGATATTATGCTTCAATTGTCAGTGTAGAAAATTAGTTTAGTGTCAGTCTAGGGATAGTGTGAGTGTAGTGAGGAGGACCATCATTCAGCTTTGCATAGTGTACAGCTAGAGTAGGGATAGCTCAGATAATTTCACTGTAGTGTAGTGAGACGTGTCATTCATTCATACACACATTAGTGTAGAGTAGGGACAGCTCATACAGTTTCAGCATAGTGTAGTGAGACCGAGTCAGTAATCTTTACATTCGTTTATAGCTAGTGTAGGGACAGTAAAGATAGCATCAGTGTAGTGATCATTAAACACTGTTTATTTGATTGCTTTACTGCCAGTTTAACCACTTCCCGACCGCCACCTGTACATATACGTTGGCAGAATGGCACGGCTAGACAAAAGCACGTATATATACGTCCCCTTTAATTGCCTAGCCGTGGGGTCGCGCGACCCGGTCGGGAGCTCCGTGACCACGGCCGCGGTACCAGCGGACCCGATCGCTGCTGGTATCCCGCGATGGGAAAACAGAGCTGAAGAACGGGGTTAGGTCTGTGTAAACAAACCTCTCCCCGCGCTTCCTACACTGCCTGTCATTGATCGGCTGTTCCCTGTCATCGGGAAAGCCGATCAATGACGTCAGACGTACAGCCACGCCCCCCTACTGTAAAAAAAAAAAACACAACACGTCCCACTAACTCCTCCCCACCCCCTAGTGGTTAACTTCTTCACTGCCACTGTCATTTACATAGGAATCAGTGAATTTAAATAGCACTGATTTCTATATAAATGACAAAATAAATAATAAATGTGTCAAAAATGTCTGATGTGTCCGCCATAATGTCGCAGTCACAATAAAAATCGCTGATCGCCGCCATTACTAGTAAAAAAAAAAAAAAATATTAATAAAAATGCTATAAAACTATCCCCTATATTGTAAACGGTATAACTTTAATATACTTCAATAATCGCTAATTGCGATTTTACTAAAAATATGTAGAAGAATACGTATCAGCCTAAACTGAGGAAAAAAAATGTTTTTTATATATTTTTTGCATTATTTATTGAATTTTTTTCAAAATTGTCGCTCTATTTTTGTTTATTATGCAAAAAATAAAAACCGCAGGGGCGATCAAATACCACCAAAAGAAAGCTCTATTTGTGGGAAAAAAGGACTCCAATTTTGTTTGGGAGCCACGTCGCACGACTGCGTAATTGTCAGTTAAAGCGACGCAGTGCCGAATCGCAAAAAGGGGCCTGGTCCTTTGGCTGCAAATTGGTCCGGGGCTGAAGTGGTTAACGTCATATAGTTTTGTGGTTACTACCAGTTTAATGCCATATAGTTCTGTCTGCGTTACTGCCAGTTTAACGCCATGTAGTTTTGGGTGCGTTACTGTCCGTTTAACCCCATATAGTTCTGTGCATCACTGTACATTTGGCACATTATATTGCATTATATTATAGTGTATCTGTGGAGTGTGTCTGTGGAGTGTGAGTACTCAAATTAAAGTGCACCAAACACATTTCAACTTTTTCTTTACATTTGCTTATAAGCACCACCCCCTCCCTCACAATAATGTCTGGGAGGACAACAAGGAAAGGCAGCTGTTCCCTTGGCACTGTAAGGGGGCCAGCAACAAAAGTATACACAGGCAAAGGTGGACGTGGTGGTCAGTCCTCAGGCAGGGCATCATTTAGTGAGTTTGCCCATGCTATCCAGCCACGGCATGCAGAGGAGGTGGTGAACTTGCTTACTAAACCTTCCTCATCCTCTGTCATGCAAGAAGAGACAAGTGTGCAGTCCCCTGCAGTTGCCAGAGTGGATAAACCTGTCTCCTTGTCCACATCTATTCCTGCCATAGCCCCAACATCAGCCATGGAGGAGTCAGCTGTATTATTCGACCACTTCATCAGCCACTTGCTCCTTGATGATGCCCAGCCATTACTGGATTCAGATGTTGGTTCTGAGGTTGAGGATGACAGGAACATGAGCCTAGAGAGAGGGAAGAACACTGTTAGACAAATTGGCATTCAAGTTCCCCAAGCCGCAACGTATTGCCAAGTTGTCTTTAGTGGTAATGATGAAGATGGAGGAGATGATGATGAGGTCACTGATGGGACTTGGGTGCCAGATAGAGCAGAGGAGGAAACTGAAGGTGAGGCGGCACAACCCCAAGGAGGCCGACATCAAGAAAGAGGTTGGAAAGCCATCGCTTACAGATTGATGCATGTCTTCCTCTTCTTCGAAGCCTGTGAATTAGTACCAGAATCCTCCTCCTCATCCTCTGGCCAGCTTTAGCACATCTTGCAACCCTGGGTACGTATTTAGGAAACGCTGCACCACCAAATTCCATCACATTCCACAGCTGTTATCTCCTGGCCCACTCCCCAAAGCTCAGCTGTCTGGGCTTTTTTCAGCACATCTGCAGCAGGTCGCTGTCATGAAGGCTCTGCCAGTGGCCGGCGACATGAGGATCCTGCCAGTAATCGGCGCCTCAGCATCCCTGGTCCCCGTTCTCGGGTGCCATTGCGCATGCACGAGCGCGCGCGTGCACATGCATGCACGCGCCCTCAGACGAGAGCGCGCGTGCGCAAACGAGTGCGCGCCCCCATTGGCGCCAATGAGGCTATTTAAATCCGTCTGTCACAGATGGTCCCCGCTGTCTGCTCTACAGCGTTCTGTGAGAAAACCTGATCTGAAGTCTGTTTACCTGTGTTTGACCCGGCTATCCTTGACCTTCCGCTCTGTCCCTGCAAAACGACCTTGGCTTGTCTGTGACCATTCTCCTGTCTTACCCATCTGTACTGCGCTGCCAGCTTGATACCCGACCCAGCCTGTCTGCCCACCCAAGTCTGCCTGTTGTTCCGGTCTGCATACAGATCCAAGTCTGCCTGTTGTTCCAGTCTGAACACAGATCCAAGTCTGCCTGTTGTTCCAGTCTGCACACAGATCCAAGTCTGCCTGTTGTTCCAGTCGGCACACAGATCCAAGTCTGCCTGTTGTTTCAGTCGGCACACAGATCCAAGTCTGCCTGTTGTTCCAGTCTGCACACAGATCCAAGTCTGCCTGTTGTTCCAGTCTGCACACAGATCCAAGTCTGCCTGTTGTTCCAGTCTGCATACAGTTCCAGCCTGCCTGTTGTTCCAGTCTGCATACAGTTCCAGCCTGCCTGTTGTTCCAGTCTGCATACAGTTCCAGCCTGCCTGTTGTTCCAGTCTGCATACAGTTCCAGCCTGCCTGTTGTTCCAGTCTGCATACAGTTCCAGCCTACCTGTTGTTACCTACTTACCTCAAACCGCTGAGCTGATCCAGGGATCTCTCGTACCGGTCTTACTAATCCTGCCAGGCACCTGTGCCCCTCCTGACTCCTGGTCCTACTGTCACATCACCAGGGGACCGGCGAGTGGGAGCCGCAAGGGAGGCCCTTCTCTGCTAATCAGACTCACCACTACCAGGGGCGGGACAGTCGCACTGTTGCTATCTGCAAACTGTGTCAGGCACATTAAAACTGGCAAAAACACCAACCATTTGGGTACCACATGCTTAACAAGGCATTTAAAGCCCAACCACTCACCCCGTTGGCAAGAGCACCTAAAAGCCACACAAAAGGGGCACAAATCTGTCCAGCCTCCTCCTCCTTACCCTCTTTAGTCTGCCCCTGCTATACAGAGTCATTACCTCTCAGCAGCCTCCACTGACAGGGATGATGGTATAGCACAGGGTGTCCCAGGTTCTAGCAGCACACCACACTAGCTGTAAACTGTAGCTGACAAATTTCTCTGCCCCATCTGCTGCAGCGGAAAAAAAATACAGTCCCTGCCACCCACATACCCAGCATCTGAATGCAAGCTTGTCAAAGCTGCTGGATCTCCAATTTCTGCCTTTCTGCTTGGTGGATTCTGCCCCCTTCTGTGAATTTGCACAATGTGCTGTACCACAATGGCATGTTCCCAGTCGATACTACTTTTCACATAAGGCCGTTCCATCTCTCTACCAAGAGAATGCAGGACATGTCACAGTGCTGCAGCTTGTTGTGTCCCCACATCTCCATACAGCTGGTGGTGATGATGCCAGACCTGTGAGCTCTACCCCCTTCTCCTCTTCTGCCACCTCCATGCTCTCCTCTGAAGAATTGTCCTATGAACATCAGGTACCACCTAAGCATTCAAAGGGATATTCCCAGAGTCAGGCTAAAAGGTGCCATGCAGTGCTTCAACTGGTGTTTTTAGGGGACAGGAACCACACCGGACCAGAGATTCTTGCAGCTCTCCAGAGACAGGTCCAGAGGTGGTTTACCCCACTCCAGCTGGAGCCAGGAATGGTGGTGTTCGATAATGGCTCAAACCACCTGTCTGCCCTTAGACAGGGAAAGTTGACACATGTGCCATGCCTGGCACATGTCCTCAATTTGGTGGTGCAGCGTTTCCTAAATACGTACCCAGGGTTGCAAGATGTGCTAAAGCTGGCCAGAGGATGAGGAGGAGGATTCTGGCACTAATTCACAGGCTTTGAAGAAGAGGAAGACATGCATCAATCTGTAAGCGATGGCTTTCCAACCCTAGGACCCTTGGGAGTAGTACGTGGCTGGGAGGAGAAAGTTACAGATGCTTTCATCCTGAGTCAAGCCTCTGCAAATTTGAGGCACATGGGCAACCTCATGCTTCAAAGCCTGCGAAAGGACCCAAGAATACATGGCATAAAGGATAAGGATGATTGCTGTTTGGCAACCCTCCTTGACCACTGTTATAATGGGAAGGTCTCAGAACTCATCCCATCCCTACAGAGAGTGCAGAAGGTTAAATCTCTTAAGGATGTGTTAAAGAGGATTTTATTGAACATTTTTCCTTACTCCAGTAATTTACAGTGTCGTGAAAAACATAGTTTTGAGTCTTCTGTTGGTCAAGAGAGGAGCGTTGGAGAAGGCGTTGGCCTAAGTGAGGCATTTCGGAATTTTTTTAGTCCTCGCCACCCAGGGCTGTCAGATTCCCTATCCCATCGGCAGTGTCTGCATTATATGGTGGACAATTACTTCTGGACCAGGACAGAGATGAAGAGAAGAGAATAGATCACTGGCCATAACGTGCCCAGTATGCTATTGAGTTGTTGGGCTGCCCAGCATCCAGCGTGCTTTTAGAACGGGCATTCAGTGCTGCAGGAGGTTTCATTACTGATCATAGAACGTGTCTGTCCACAGACACTGTGGATCGTTTGACTTTTATAAAAATGAATCAGTCCTGGATTACCAGCTATGAAACCCCTGATGTCAATGTCACTGATTAAGTCTTTTTGTGATGTGGAATCTCTGCAGGACTTCGAGGATGCCTAGCTTTGAAGCTGTTCAATCATTTCATCTGAAAGAATGTTTTTGGTATAGGTTTCATGGGCCCAATTAACACCCAAAGACCAATTTTTCAGAGCACCTCTATAGGGTTACGGTGGGAAGCCACCCCTGACACCCAAAGAGTACATTTTCTGAACCTGTTTGACAAGTGCATATCATTGCAATTTTTTACAGCAAGGCCAATTCTTGCTTTCATCAAGATTACCTCTATACGGTTACAGTAGGAAGGCCCCATCGACACCCAAAGACCAATTTCTACGCACTGTTCCTTATATCCAAAGTCAAAGTGACACCAGAATGTATCCAAAAAATGTTTAATCTTGTTCCCAGTGCACTACATTGTGACTTCATCATACACACTGGCTTCCCAGCTGTTGCTAAGCAGCTTGCAGCAAAAAGCTCATTTTTTTTAGCTTTATAAAAACAATTATTGCTGCAGTAGATTCTAGACATGGTACAGATCTGCAACTTTACAGGTAGACTAATGCCGCGTACACACGAAGGGACTATCCCGCGGGATTATCCGCTGGACCGAAGTCCAGCGGATAATCCCCTCGTGTGTAGGCGCCGGCGGACTTTTTTTGGCCAAAGTACGGCGGACTAAAGTTTCAGGTTTTGTTCTCAAATTATCCGCTGGACTTGGCAGTCCAGCGGATAATCCGGTCGTGTGTAGTATGGTCCGGCGTACCAAAAAGGACGCATGCTCAGTAGCTATTATGTCACGGACTCGCTCGGTCTGGTAAAACTAGCCTTCGTTTTGAAGCTCGCACAATCGTCACGCTGTTTAATTTTTTTTTTTTTTTTTTTCTGACAGCGGGATTTGTATGGTATCGTACTTGAAGAATGATTTTGCCTTGCTGCTTGTATATTCACGCAGAGTACTCCCGAACGTTTTTTCTTCAGCATTCTTTAGTGAAGTTATATATTTGTATATATATATATATATATATATATATATATATATATATATATATATATATATATATATATATATATAGATATAGATATAGATATATATAGATATAGATATCCAAATCACCAAATGAAAAATATATCTATATTTCTCAATAAGCGCAAAAAAATATATATCGATATCTACATATATATATATATATATATATATATAAATATATATAGATATATAGATCTATACGTGTATAAAAATAAAATTATATATATATATATATATATATATATATATCTATATATTATATATGTACATATATCTCTATATAGATATTTTTTATTATTTGTTGGTTATCAAAAGGATTAGTTATTACACATGATACAATTGTGGAGTCAGCAGAGCTTGCCCTTAATTCCGATCTTAAACCTCACCTTTCCAGCGACTGCACTTGCAGTTCCATTGAAGTTGCACTTTACACTTGTATTGTCAAATGAATGTTTAGACATGTACCTGCCTACTCCTAAAGAAACTATGTTTTTGAATATCAAGCACGTATATCATTATTTGATGAAAATAAAATGACCATTTATTCTGGTTAAAACAAACAAGGCAAAACAAAATAGGAAGGCAACACTGGAGCCACTTGTAGATTTTGTGAAGACTTTTTGCCCCAACGGCAGACACCAAGTTTGTGAAGCCAAAAATTAAGCTTGGGCACATTTCATACAATATAGGGAGCACAAGAAGATTGACCAGGAATCAGACAGACCAGGAACAGCAGCAGATGACATCTATGTCCCCAAGCTGTGGCACTACAACAGCCTGTGTCTTCTGTGAGACCAGACTGAAGCCAGGCAATCACTTCCGACTCTTCGCACCACGCTTCCCTGCACTCTTCCCTGCAGTCTTCCCTGCACGCTTCCTTGGAGGCTGACTTGTGGTAGGAGGAGGAGTAGGAGGAGGAGGAGGAGGAGGAGGAGGAGAAGGAAGACGAGGAGGAGGAGGAGGAGAAGTTGGTGTCGGGCCTTCATGGGTCAGGCGGGTGGATTCTCGTAATTCACCCCTCAAACCCCCCCTAATTGCCTCAGAAATTAGGCCCTCACACAGGTGCCGTTGGCCCCTCTCCATTTGCAGCAACCTGCTGGACACGTAGCTGCCATAGCCCTCTTCTGGAAGGGGGGGTTTGTCGAGAATCGCACTCGCCTTCCGAATCAGTTCCAGTGATTCCTCCTCCACAATGGTCATCCTCCTGGGCCTTCTTGGGGGTAAGGGCAGGGGTCGAGGTAGACTTCTTAATTGGGTCTGGCTGTCACTCTGGCTCGTGCTGGGCCCAGCCACCTCCTGGCTCTCGCTGGGCATGTCCTCCTCCTCCTCCATACCACTTGTCCCGGCATCATCCTGGGTCAGCTCATCCTGTGTGCAAATAAAAACAAAAATCAAACACCTGTTTTGTGGTTTCTGGCCTACTCAATCATCCAATTGTAAACTTAGGAACGAGCATCTAAATTTTCCAAAAGATCCAAAAGGCTATCATTTGGACCCCTGCATTTTCCAAGCAGATCACCAATGTTGTCTAACGCTTTTTTTGCCACTACTGGATGTATGTATACACTATATATGTATCGATATGTTGCACCAACACTTTTTAGAAGTGTGCATAATTTTTGTCAGTTTTTTTCACAATTCTGAGTTCAGGGTGTTAATTGTTTCACATTTTAACGTTGACAGCATTAATATTCACACAATCACAATTTAGGCTACTAAATATATACCTGGCTCCAGCTGGGCGCATCAGCCTGCTCCAAGGTGGAGGGGTCTTCTCCTTCCGTGGAAGCCTCAGCTGGGGTGGAGGGAAGAGTGGAGGGAAGAGTGGAGGGAAGGGTGGAGGGAAGAGTCGACAGTGATTCCCTGGGTTCCATCTGGTCACCTATAAAAGTCAGTTGGTTGTAGTACCACAGCTTGGGTACATAAACATTCTCTGCTGCTGCTCCTGATCTGACTGATTCCTCAATCTTCTTGCGCTCCCGCTTGTACATGTGCCTTAAACTTGCAATTCTGGCTTCCACAAACTTGGTGTTTGCGTTGGGGACTTTAGTCTTCACAAAAGCCACAAGTGGCCCAGTGTTGCCTTCCGGACATCCCTATTGCCATACAAAGGGTTCTTGAGCTGCCACAGGTTGCTATTTTTTCTGTACAGGGCAATGAATTCGGACATGAACTGCTGGTCCTTGAATGGATTCAACTGGGGTGATGACATGTTTGTTTCTGTTTTGTTAGTAATGGCAATACAAAAGACCAAAAACACAAATGTTACTTAAAACGCACAACCAGTTTTTCTTAACAAACATTACACAACACACCCACACACAGGCAGCAACACATCCACACAGGCAGCAACCCCTACACACAGGCAGCAACCCCTACACACAGGCAGCAACCCCTACACACAGGCAGCAACCCCTACACACAGGCAGCAACCCCTACACACAGGCAGCAACACATCCACACAGGCAGCAACCCCTACACACAGGCAGCAACACATCCACACAGGCAGCAACCCCTACACACAGGCAGCAACACATCCACACAGGCAGCAACCCCTACACACAGGCAGCAACCCCTACACACAGGCAGCAACACCTACACACAGGCAGCAACCCCTACACACAGGCAGCAACACATCCACACAGGCAGCAACCCCCTACACACAGGCAGCAACACATCCACACAGGCAGCAACCCCTACACACAGGCAGCAACCCCTACACACAGGCAGCAACCCCTACACACAGGCAGCAACACACACATATCCTTAAAAAATGCTGGCCCAAAACCCAAAAAAAAAACACAGTAATGCATCCTAGAAAACACTTACCTTCGTACAGAGCGCTCGCTACTTCCGTTCGGGAACACGTGGGCCCCTCAAACAGCCTTATATACACTGCGCACGCGTCGAAGTCCGCCTGCGTCCTCCGCGTCGCCCGCCCATGACGTTCCTCATGACGAGTATTCCCCGCCCCGCTTCCCCTCGTTGCATTGTTGGTGAATTAATTCATGAATATGGCGGACACATTCTCAGCCAGTAGCGCGGAGGAAAGCCAAGAAGCCAACACATCTACATCCAGCAGCAGATATAAGGCCACCAATATGGCCTTTGAAGAGATGGTGGAGATGGTGGACATCCTCCAAAGGGAAGATTACGACGGGGAAAATGGGCCGTACCCTCGTCCCAACTTGCGCAAGGACAAGATTCTCACTACAATCGTCAGCACCCTGGAGCAGAAATTCGGCGTACGAAGGGGCAAGGATCAACTGCGCAAACGATGGTCCGACATCAAATCCAGGGAGCACGATCAATACAGGAGAATTCGAAAAGCCATCAAAAAAAGTAAGTCAAGCACGTGCGCTACTATGGTTATACTTGATATGTCTAATCTTGCGCAGATGTGATTACCATTCGTCCGTGAAACGTGCGCAGATGTTATTACCATTCGTTCGTGAAACTTGCGCAGATGTAATTACCATTCGTCCGTGAAACTTGCGCAGATGTTATTACCATTCGTACCTGAAACTTGCGCAGATGTTATTACCATTCGTTCGTGAAACTTGCGCAGATGTAATTACCATTCGTCCGTGAAACTTGCGCAGATGTTATTACCATTCGTACCTGAAACTTGCGCAGATGTAATTACCATTCGTCCGTGAAACGTGCGCAGATGTTATTACCATTCGTTCGTGAAACTTGCGCAGATGTAATTACCATTCGTCCGTGAAACTTGCGCAGATGTTATTACCATTCGTACCTGAAACTTGCGCAGATGTTATTACCATTCGTTCGTGAAACTTGCGCAGATGTAATTACCATTCGTCCGTGAAACTTGCGCAGATGTTATTACCATTCGTACCTGAAACTTGCGCAGATGTTATTACCATTCGTTCGTGAAACTTGCGCATATTTGATGAAAGTTCCGTTTGTCTTCATAACGTTTATTGAGTTTACCTGGCTTTGGGTTGTTGGAGTTGTAAGGTTGTTTATTATTGTCACTATCTATACAATTACTGCTGTAGTAAGGGTTTTACGGGTAACTTACACAGGGACTCCAGAGGCTGTTTTGGGGGGGGGGGATAAATATGTTAAGCAGGGTCTCATGCTCACAATTCCCAAAAAATGCTCATCATCTCTAAATACTGTAGGTGGTGACTTTTCAAAGAAGTACACTCACCTGTCCCTTGGATGGTGCAGCTACAATCTCTGATCTTGCAATCATGAAATTAATGTTTGCGGCTTCACTTCCCGGGTCACTATTGGGCATGCGCCAGTTGCGCAATGCAATAGGACTGGTCCGCGCAAGCTCGGGGACCCCTGTGTGTCCCAGCAGACAGCACGGTGGGACGGGATGTGGCGTATACTTCTGTGGGAGTCTAGGGCCGGATGTGTGTGCAAATACCTGCCTTACACAGGTATCTGCAACCCATCCCCCCTAAAACGTTCAAAATAAGACACCACAGGGGTGCAGGGATCCAATGAGCGGAAGTTCAAATTTAGGGTTGAAGGGCGCTTTAAGTATTGGAGTTTCATTAGATAGACATTTCAATTCTGTCTTCAAGTAGGATCTTCTAACAAACTGCTAATAATTGGCAAGACTTTTAAACAATGTTTACTAATCCTATTTTGGCACTCAAATATCAGTGTGATTCAAAAGTGTACCTTTTTGTGTTCCATTACCATAGGGGGCAAAAGACTCAGACGTCAGTCCGAACCTACGAGGACCTCCCGGCCTCACCAGACTAATTGGGCAGTTAGCCCAAGCCCACGCGTGGATGTGGCGGAACAGGTCGTTGAAGTCGATCAAATCTGCACCCCACCAAGTGAGTGTCTCAGAACACAGATTGAGCTAATAAATTAAGGTCTGCATGTTTTTGACACTTTTTTTCTTGTGTTTTCTCTACCCAACTTTTAGGTGATGCTGATCTGTTTGTGGAACGACAAGCTGCGGAGCCATTTACCACTGACAGTGCCCACAGGCTTATTGGGCAGATCATGGCCTGGAATCTGCAGCTGGAAAACATGCAGAAGGAGATGGCCACCATGCAGCAGGGAATGAAGGACATGATTGATGTTTTGGGGAGAATCTAAAGACCCCTTTTACATTTATTAACATCAATCATGTCCTTCATTCCCTTTTGAAGCGCTGTTTAACTAATTTTAGAGGCCAAATTTTAAATATGCACACGGTATGTCAACATGTGCTATGTGCCATCAGGGGATCTCAATGGACGCATTTTGTGTTTGCAACCCCTAATGCTAGTAGGTGAGAGGGAAGGGGTTTCACACACAAAACACGTCCATTGATTCCCCATGATGGAACATAGCACATGTTGACATTACCCATTTTCCAGTTAAATTAGTGTGCATATTCAAAATTTGGCTTCTTCTGTTCATGGGTTACCTGTTGAACTTTGTAAGTTCTGGACTTTTACATTGTGTAAATAATTTCAAATGCTAAGACAAAATTTTTAAACAATTTTAAACATGTTTTTATGTTTGTTTTAAAAAATCAATCCCAAAAAATAAAATATGTTGTGAGAAAAACACCAAAAAAATGTCAAAAAGATAACATAAAAAAAAAAAAAAAAAAAAAAAAATTTTAAAAAAAAAAAAAAAAAAAAAAAAAAAAACCAAAAATACCAAAACAACCAAAAAAAAAAAAAAATAACAAAAAATAATAAAAAGTTTTGGATGTGCACTATAATAAAAAAAATAATGTTTGCACAAATTCAAAAATGTGTGGCTTCTTCTTTTTAAATACTACCAGTTTGACAAAAACATGTTGTGGTTCATTGACAAAGGGGCTTATTTACTAAACGCTAAACAAGTTTCCCACTATTAAGATGTGCACTAGGACAACATATAAAACAGGCCAAATTAAAAGCAAAACAATACGAAACGACCAATATTTCAAACATAAATAACTGTATTTATTCATTGTAAATGAAAAAGATGGTTTAAGGGTCTGCTGCTATTTCAATGGCCCCCCTACCATTAAAATACTGTAAATAAAGGTCCCGCACTTGCTGGGCTGATTGTGGTGCGGAACCAAGAGGGCGATTATCCAGCCCTGTCATGTTGCCTTCCACTCCGGCCTCAGGGCCAATTGGTAAGGAGTATGTTCCTGAATGTTTCCGCAAATAATTGTGCATGACACAGCATGCTAGAATAATAGTATTGAGTTTGTACTCTGCCAGATGTAGCGATGTAAGGAGCAATCTGAAACGGTTGGCCATAATACCAAAGGCATTTTCCACCACCCTTCTTGCTCTGGCCAACCGATAGTTAAAAATCCTCCTCTCAGGGGTGAGGGATCGTTGGGGAAATGGCCTCATCAGATGGTCACCCAGACCGAACGCCTCGTCGGCAATGAAGACGAACGGGAGTCCCTCCACATTATCTTCATCTGGTGGCAGCTCCAGCCCACCAGTTTGGAGACGATGACCGAACTCCGTGTGGTTGAAGACTCCTCCGTCCGACATCCGGCCGTTTTTCCCCACATCCACATACAGAAATTCATAGTGTGCCGACACCACCGCCATCAACACGATACTATGGAACCCCTTATAATTCCAATAGTATGACCCCGAATGGGGTGGGGGCACAATTCGCACGTGTTTGCCGTCAATCGCCCCTCCGCAGTTGGGAAAGTCCCAACGGGCAGCAAACTGGGAAGCCACAGTCTGCCATTCCTGTGGCGTGGAGGGACACTGTGAAGTCAAACAGAAAGATACAATTTAAATTATAAACCAGGCAAAACACCAAACTAAATGCAACAAATTAAAAAACAATTTGGAAGAACATATGTATTTATTTTGTAAATCCTTGAAATAAAGCCAAAAGATTAAGGATAAAAGGCACAAATCTCTGATTGATGACCCCTCTGATGGACCAGAGAAGATAATAATGGGGATGTGGGTGGGGAGTATATAATGGTAAGGTCACACAATACACATGCAATTAATTAAAGGTGTGTGTGGGGGGGTGGGGATAATTACAAGCTGACCAAAACCACATGATATTAATTATCAGGGGGTGTGGGGGGGGTGGGGCTAATTACAAGCTGACCAAAAACACATGATATTAATTATCAGGGGGTGTGGGGGGGGAGGGGCTAATTACAAGCTGACCAAAAACACATGATATTAATTATCAGGGGGTGTGGGGGGGGAGGGGCTAATTACAAGCTGACCAAAAACACATGATATTAATTATCAGGGGGTGTGGGGGGGGGAGGGGATAATTACAAGCTGACCAAAAACACATGATATTAATTATCAGGGGGTGTGGGGGGGGAGGGGATAATTACAAGCTGACCAAAAACACATGATATTAATTATCAGGGGGTGTGGGGGGGGAGGGGATAATTACAAGCTGACCAAAAACACATGATATTAATTATCAGGGGGTGTGGGGGGGGGAGGGGCTAATTACAAGCTGACCAAAAACACATGATATTAATTATCAGGGGGTGTGGGGGGGGTGGGGATAATTACAAGCTGACCAAAAACACATGATATTAATTATCAGGGGGTGTGGGGGGGGTGGGGATAATTACAAGCTGACCAAAAACACATGCAATCAATTTAAAAATGAGGGTCAAGGGGGGTGAAAGGGGGGGTGAGTAAAGCTGTACAATGGAGCTGGTAATATACATTTTTAACCAAAGAAAGTGACTAGGCTAGGGGTGTTTAGGGGGCCAAGCTTCCATGCTGGGGAGGTTGGTGCAAGCAAATATGCATGTGACCCACTAAATAATACATTCTTAAAAATATTTCGATAAGTCAAACATAAAATACTAGACAAAAAAAAAAAACACCAAAAAAAAAGGAATAGGCGACAATCATAGAATAGTCCTATCATGGTAATTAGCTAATGATGACATTGATGCACTACATTAACAAACATACAAGACATAGGTAATTTTAAAAGAGAAGACTTACCTTAATGTATTCCTCCTGCAGGACGTGGATAATGGCAGAACAGGTCTCTGGAATAATGAGCCCCAGAGCCTGGGGGGAGATGCCTGTCGTGAACTTGAGGTCCTGCAAGCTTCTCCCCGTCGCCAAGTAACGCAACGTGGCGACTAGCCTCTGCTCCGCACTGATGGCTTGCCGCATGCAGGTATTCTGCCTGCTAATATAAGGGGACAGCGAAGCCAACAGACGGTGAAAAATGGGGTCCGTCATCCGGAGATAATTCCTGAAATCATCAGGATTATTCTCACGGATCTCACGGAGCAAAGGCATATGCGAGAATTGGTCACGCTGGCGCAACCAATTCTTGGTCCATGAACTCCTCCTCACCCTGTTCATGGACCGGGCTCGTGCCAAGGTGTTAACCGCAACACCGAGCCCCTGCACAGCACGAACTCGTTCCCGAGTACGTCCACACTCCATGGCTTCAAAACGGTCGGCTGATCAAACAAACAACTTAACAGAACGCACTGAAGAACAGCAAGGCCTATGAAGAACGACCTGAAAAACAGGAACGAGCGGACCAGAACGGCCTGAGAACAGGTAGGAACTGATCCACACGCACTGAAAGCCAGATACAAACCTCACAAGCACAAACTGAACGGCAGAAGCGAACGAATTAAGCAGAAGTCTGAGAAGCGCGAATCGTCTCTAACCAAACGTCAACTAACACGCGATACACACGAGATTAGCTGACGGGGCCCAAAGGGTGTCGTTTGGGATCTCGAGCTTCCTTTTTCTAGTCCCGTCGTACGTGCGTACGTCATCGCGTGAACCGCCGGACTTTTTGCGTGATCGTGTGTGGTCAAGTCCGTTCGCTTTTTAGTCCGGCGTACCTAGCGGGAAAGTCCAGCGGATTGTTCGCTGGACTTAGGTCCGCCGGCAAAAGTCCGTACGTGTGTACGAGGCATAAGAGGACCCCCCCAAGCACTATATTGGAAGGATTTTTTCTTTCCTGGACCCTTTTAACCATTGTATGCCCAATTACTTGCATATAAGCCTTCAGTATGGGCACTTTTTTATTTTATATGCAGTATCTCACAAAAGTGAGTATACAGGCCCGTACACACGATCAGACTTTTTGACAACCAACATGCAAATTAGCTAGTTTGGACCAACATCCGACCGTGTGTACGCTCCATCGGACCAACTTTTTCCAGGTTTCATCGGACTTTTGTTGGCTGTGCGATTTGTGTTCTAATGATTATCAATAACAAACGTTAAACATATTTTGAACATATTATTTATTGTTAATTCACAACATAAAAAAATTAAATTAATATAGACATATTTTCTGTCCACAAAATTTGAACTAAAAAATTAAAAATATAAACAGAAAATAGTACACCCAAAACCAAAACCAACAAACAAATATAGCCTATTAAATCATACTTTAAACCACAAAAAATAGGCAAAATTAGTAGCCCCTAAACTCCCCAGACCACTGGCCTTGTTGGGTATCCTGCGGCTGATTTTGCCACTGACCACCATGCTGCTGAGGTGGCTGTGCTTGCTGAGGTGGCTGTGCTTGCTGAGGTGGGTAGGGTTGCTGAGGTGGGTAGGGTTGCTGAGGTGGGTAGGGTTGCTGTGGAGGAGGTAAAGTTGTGTGTTCCAAATTGCAGACGTGCGAGTTTGAGGTGAGCTCTCGTTTCCTGGCCTTGCTGAATAGCTGTATGATGATCCCTTCACATAGCTCCCTTTGGTCTGGGTCGATTTCTCGCAGCCTATTGGCTGTAAAACAGCCAAACCCTTCAGCACTATCGGGTGCTGTCGTTATGACTGATGTAGCCCTAGCCAGGAAGTCAGCTGTGGCCTCATCCAGGTGGTGGCTCTTCCTGGCTCTTTTCTTGGGAGGGCGCAGGAGAGGGATTCTGCACTCTGTGCTTGGTTGGCTGCTGGGCCCAGCCTCTTCTTGGCTCAGAAGTTCCTCCTTTGTGAAAAAACAACATGATTTTAATTTGTGGTCATCAATCACAAACCTTTCATCTCTTTACTTTTCTAATTTTGAATGTGTCCAATTATTAAAGACTATCAATTTGACTCCATCATTTCTCATTCTTGTTGAAAAACTTTATGGCCACTACTTGTCCATTGATATGTAACTTTTTTTGGAAACACAACTAATTATTAGGCATACTAGCATCTAATTAGCAACATATCTAATATATATAGATAGATAGATAGATAGACAGAGAGAGAGAGAGAGATGGCAAGATTTTAAACAATGCTATACCTGGGTCAAGCTGAGCTCCTCCTCTTCTTCATCCTGTGTAGGATCCTGCTCAGTATCACTGACGTCAGCTGATGCAGAGGGTAAAGTTGACAGGGATTTTCTTGGGACCGTTTGGTCTTTTAAAAAATCAAGGCTATTGAAGTACCATAGCTTCGGAACATAGACCTCTTCAGTTCCTGCTCCAGATCGTTTGGATTCCTCAATCTTCTTGAGTTCCCTTTTGTGGACACTTCTGAGGGCACCAATTTTGTTTTTTACCATAGTGTAGGTTGCTCTGGGGTATACGGTTTTTGCCAAGTCCACAAGTTGTAGCATTGCTGCCATCCTTTTATTTTTGTCAGGGTATTCTTTATTTTTTACTTGCCACAGACAGGTGAGCTCCCTATACTTCTCGATAAATTGAGCAATGAATTCGGGGGAATTCAATTTGGATTTCATCATTTTGATTGCTGCAAAACAGTAAAAAACAAACCATAATGGGTGGCGTATAGTTCAGAAGCTGCTCACAATATGGGCCTTTATTTAAGCCAGGGGTGCCCAACCTTTTAAAGAGCGAGGACCATCGAAGCAACTTGGTAACTGGTCGTGGGCCAAAATAATTGTAATGGACAGATGACAGGTTTGGATCTACCCCACATATGGCGAATGGATATGGACACAGCCCATGCTACTCTATGGGCCCTCCAATTCAATCTGTCAGGAGGGGACGTTTCCCCTTATTTTTTTTGCGTATCTGATTGAAGGTAAGCAGGGGTAAAGGGACATAGAGGGTGCATGGAGGGTCCGATTGTGTCCTAAGGCTGCTTTCACTATGATGTGCCACGTGCACCTGTGACTTTCCTGCAGATTATCTGTACTTTATAGTGCAGCAAAGCCACATGTAATTACTAGACTTGTGCAAAACAAAAAAAAAAATAGTTTTTGTACATTGTTATCTTCAAAATAGCTAATTTCGGTAGGTTGTATTCGTTAATTAAAGTTAATACGTTTTTAAAAAACTAGTTATTAATAGTATACAATATTCGTTAGACAGAATCTCAAATCCTATCGAATTCATTCGTTCGAAACGATATAATTTACTTCGTATATTTGGAAATGCGTTCCTTTTATTTAGACATTCTGATGCATTCGTTTGTCGGAAAGCTGCCAAATTCGTCCGATCTTCGATTCGTTACGAAACAAATTGTACAAGCCTAGTATTAACCAAACTCTATACAGCTCAGTGCAGGTAACCTGCAGGTGTGTGTTTCAAGGTGGGTGTTTGCGCATGTTTACAATATTTAACAACAGTCCGAGTACTAAATTACATCTTCAAAGCAAAAGACAATCATTTAAAAGTACCAGCGGTAAAGAGAAATTAATAAAATGTACCTTTCGTCCGTGTCTACCTTCGTACTGCGTCGTATTGCGTCGGCTTGTGTTCGTCTCCCGCCAGAACGGTACATTGCACCACACGTTTGTGCTTTATACACGGCGTATGCGTGAACCCTCCGCCCTCCAAGCGTCATGACGTCAAGCCTTGACCATACACATTCAGCAAAGCATCGTTATTACTAATTAACATTTGTGTCCCATCGACTTTAATTTTTTTCTTTCTTCATGTCCCGAATATATTCATTCATAAATATTTAGCTTCTTTCATTTACATACAAAGACTTCGTAAAAAGAGAAAAGACTTCGTAAAAAGAGAATTTCAGTGTTTCAACATTTATATCGTGTATGTAGTGTATTCCTTCGTATCTTCCGTTCGGAAATTTCTACAGGCCGCGTGTTAAGCATGGATATACCATTACGCATGCGCGAACCACCGCTTGCGTCGCCCGCCCCCGACGTTCCTTTTCTCGGATATTCCCCGCCCCTTATCCCCTCGTTGCGTAGTCGGAGTAAATATGGCGGGAGAACAACATGCGAGGAGGAGGTTTAAGGCCACAAACATGGCATTTGACGAGATGGTGGAGATGGTGCGGATTCTGGTCAAGGACGACTACGATGGCAAGCATGGGCCATACCTGCACCCCAACATGGTGAAGGACAGAATCCTCACCAAAGTCGTGAGGAGGCTGGAGGAGAAGTTCGGGGTCCATCGGTCCAAAGACCAGCAGAGAAAACGCTGGTCGGACATCAAGACCAGGGATCCGGACCAGTTTATGCAAAAAGGCGCTGAAAAACAGTAAGTACCTGTCGTACATAAGTCTATGCCGTTCGTATATGTATGTCATCGTTCGTACGGTGGCTGTTTTGTAAATGCGTGGCTTTTTTGTAAATGCGATGTTTTGATATTTAATACGTGATTGTTGATGAATATGTGCACTGACAGTATATTTTTGATTTAATTCCATGTTTTTTTTTTCAGCTTTGCATTTTTTGTGTATATTTAGTAATTTCGTTATTTCTGGATGTTCCGAATGTCAAATGTTGAGAGTTCAGAATGGTCGTATTTACGAAAAGAAACATTCGTAAATACGACCATTCTGAACTCTCAACATTTGATAATTCAGAACATCCAGAACCAACGATACTTGGAAACTGTCGTTATTTCTGGATGTTCCGAATGTCAAATGTTGAGAGTTCAGAATGGTCGTATTTACGAATGTTTCTTTTCGTAAATACGTCCATTCTTCAGAATGGTCAAAATATAGTAAATTGGAATGTAAGGAGAGGGCATTCAACAGCTTTTTACACAGCTGGATTAAGGAGCACTAGTGTGCGACATCAGAGAAATTCGGTCAAGAAAGGTTAATTCTTTCAGTTTTATTAAAAGGGAAATTTCATCATGTCTTGAACTTTGATCTCTTGATAAACAGACAATTGTACACCACCGCAAAGCAATGTTTACCGTCTGTGCGCTAAAAGTATACCTTTTGTTTGATTCTCATAGGGGAGCAAAGACTCAGGCACCCAAATCGCAGGGACGCCCCATCTCAGCCAGACCCCCACCCTCACCGGGGCCACCACCCTCACCGGGCCAAACATCGGCGCCAGGACACCCATCCTCGCCAGGACCCCCACCCTCGCCAGGACTGCCACCCTCGCCAGGACCGCCACCCTCGCCAGGACCCCCACCCTCGCCAGGACCCCCATCCTCGCCAGGACCCCCTTCCTCGCCAGGACCCCCACCCTCGCCAGTCTGTTTGGGAAATTAGTCCCAGCGATCCAGAGGATGCTGTGGAAGAGGAGGTGGAGGAAGTGACAGAGATGTCACCAGGTGAGTGTCTGACACCACTGTTTCACCACTGTTGCACATAATCTATGTCTGGCCACACCTTTATTAATACATTTTTTTTGCTTACATTTTTTAGATGATGTGCTGGTTTTGGAGCAACAACCGTTCACTCAGGACAGTGCGCAGAGGCTCATCGGCCAAATAATGGGGTGGAACGGGGAAATTGATGCCATGCGCAATCGACTGAACATCATGCAGCAGCAAATGAAGGATATGATTGATATTTTGGCCAGAATAAATAAATTGAAAAAATCTAACTTTTAAATCATATCTAGTTCTTCATTTGCTGCTGCATGATGTTGACTCGATTGCGCATCATCATCCTTGCAAAGTTTATTTGTTTTTATTGTTTTTATATTTTTACCAAACTTGATTAAAAAAAAAAAAAAAAAAAAATTTTGCTGTTCAAAAATAAATAATCAAAAAAAAATATATATATATATATTTTGGATGTTCCAAAAAAATAATCAAAAAAAAAAAAAAAATATATATATATATATATTTTGGATGTTCCAAAAAAAAATCCAAAAAAAAAAAAAAAAAAAATTTGGATGTTCAAAAAAAATAATCAAACAAAAATATATATATATATATATATATTTTGGATGTTCCAAAAAAAATCCAAAAAAAATAAAAAAAATTTTTTTTGATGTTCAAAAAAAATAATCAAAAAAAAAAATAAAAAGATGAAAAGGCACATGTCAATGTGCACAGAATAAAAAAAGTTGAAACAAAACCAATGTGTGCCTTCTTATTTCAATGCTCAATATCAGTATATTTGTTACGTGGTTGTAGTTGCATTGACCATGTACTCTAAAATGTGTGTAGGTGAAATACAGCACAATCTAAAAGTTAGCTAGAATTGAGATGGATACCTCATTTTGCACATCAGGTTGGTTCAAACTAGTGGCAAAAAGGACAAAGATCATGGCTAGTTGCAAACATATAAGAAACAGACAACAGTCTTTCAAATTAAAGAATATTTTATTTGTTTATTACAATAGGAACTAATTATCCAAAACATTTTGCTGCCAAGGCACTGCCCCTCGACCAACAAAGTAGTCGGTGTATTGTTGGCGGACAACACGCCCATTCTGGAGGCCAAAACCAGCATGTGCACTTTCAAGTGCTGGCATCACGGACTCTTCAGCTGGTTCACCCGTTGCCCCTAAGGCAATGTAGCTGGAAGCATTCCTCCGTAGAAAATTGTGGAGGATGCAGCAGCATAACACCACATGATTTAATTTATATTCAGCCAAGTTTATGGCAGTTAAAAAGATCCGGAATCGGCTGGACATTATGCCAAAGGCATTTTCTACTACCCTTCGGGCACGAGAGAGCCTGTAATTAAAAATTTGTTGCTCTGGGGTCAGATTCCGCATTGGGAAGGGCTTTAGAATATGTGGCCCCAAAGAAAATGCATCATCTGCCACAAAAACAAAATTGAGGCCCTCCACATTGTCCTGAGCACGTGGCAAATTTAAGGTTCCTCTCTGCAGCCGGTCATAAAATTCTGTGTTCATCATAACTCCTCCATCTGAGTGACGACCATTAATACCAACGTCTACATATAAAAAATCATATTTTGCTGACACCACAGCAAGGAGGACAATGCTAGAAAAACCTTTATAATTAAAAAAATAGGATCCGGAATTTGGTGGTGGCACTATCCTCACATGTTTGCCATCAATGGCACCTCCGCAGTTGGGGAAATCCCATAAATTGGCAAACTGCACAGCAACATCCTGCCATTCCTGGCTGTTTTTCGGAAACTGTGGAGTCAAACAAATAAAGAAAAAATTAATACCGGAGTACATTAAATTGCAAACATATTTGACACAAACATTGTGGGCCAAAATAATATTCTAACATTTAAAAGTGCATTTCAAGAACAAAATAAAAAGGTACAATTATATGGTCCCTCACCCCCTCTGGTGGCACATTAAAAAAAGCTTAGGAAGGGGGAGTTGAATGGGTATCTGTTTTGGACAAGTAAACCTCAACACTTCCAGGAGAACTAAAGGCATTAAAATTTAAGTTTAATTTGGGTAAGCCATCCATCTTGACAAGATTATCAGGCCAGTGGACAGCAGTGGCGGTGCGTGCATAGAGGGCGCAGGAGCGCCGCCCCCCCTCTCCTGCACCGCTCTATCACCAATAGATAGATTCATGCATTGCATGAATCTAGCTATTGTCACCACTGCCGCCCCCCTATTCAGGTGTCCGGCCCCTTGTCGGGCGCCGGGCATCTGAATTACAGCGGGGGGGTGTTTCTGGAAGCGCCCTTTTAGAGCTGTAAAGCTCGAATAGGGGACCTTATTAGAGCGGTGTGCTCTAATAGGCTTCCAGAAGTGTAAACAGCGGGCGCAATGCTTTGCGTTCGCTGCTTACACAGTATTGTGTTAGCGAAGCAAATACATCGCTTCCCTAACACAGACCCGCCTCTCAGCCAATCAGGTTGCCGGTCTGTGTTACCGGTCCCCTGATTGGCTGAAGTCACAGGCGCTGTGATTGGACGCCTAGGCGTCCAATCACTGCAGAAGACAGGAGCGCGGGAGAAGATGAGGAGACACCGCTCGCCGCCTGACAAGGTAAGTGCCATTGGCAGCATTTAATGGGCACAGTGACAGTGTTAGATGGGCATAGTGGCAGTGTTAGATGGGCACAGTGGCAGCGTTTGATGGGCACAGTGGCAGCGTTTAATGGGCACAGTGGCAGCGTTTAATGGGCACAGTGGCAGCGTTTAATGGGCACAGTGAGGCTGTTTGTTTTGCGCCCCCCCAAAAAATTTGAGCACCAGCCGCCACTGGTGGACAGGTAAGAAGTGGAATAAAACAAAAATATGAATGCACATTGACAAAATCTATACACATTTTGACATACATCGTACAAAATAATAAAAAGGATAATTATGAGTATTTGTTAAGATGAAGTTAAAAAGCAAGGAAGTTGGCACAGCACAGGGATGTTGGGAGCTATTCATAATGAGAAAAAAATCATGATGAAAGTATAATTTGTCGATTTTGAAGCTAATCAGGCAGGCCATTTCACTACATTTAGGCAACAATCTTAAGTCAAAAAATAAGGTACACAGTATATGTGTTTTGCAAAATCTGCAGATGGAGTAGTTGTGTTGGTTGACTCTGCATTTTCTAATATTTTATTATATTTTATTTGTAATTTTTTGGAGGTTGGGGGGTGTGGGGGGAGGGGGGGAGTGTTTCAAACTAAATAAGAGACTCTTGTTAAGGGCAGGAATAATATTGGGACACATTTTAGGCGGTGTTTAGGGTAATGAAGGAAGCATAATAAATACAGTGTTAAGTACTAGACTACGTGTGGATGGGCCCAGTGTAGCATGCTGGGGAGGTTAGGAGAGGAAAATATGCATGTAGGCCACGAAAAAGGTTAAGGCATGCATGAGGACAAAGAGGACATTCAATCACACCATATTCCAAAAATGTGGAGGATGGAATGGCCAAAAAAAAAAAAATGCATTACAAAACATGACGGTGATATTAAAACAAAAATACTTACACGAATATAGTCCTTCTGCAATACTTGAATGATGGCACAACATGTGTCAGGGATAATGACTCCCAGAGCCTGGGGAGAGATACCTGTTGTAAATTTTATATCCTGGAGACTCCTCCCTGTCACCAAATAGCGCAAAGTGGCTATGAGCCTTTGCTCTGCTGGTATTGCAGCCCGCATGCATGTGTCCTGCTTCGCAATTTGGGGGACAGCAAGGACAATAATTGCTGAAAGCAGGAGTCCGTCATTCTGAGATAATTGCGGAAATCATTCGGATTGTTCTCCTGTAGCTCACGCAGTAACGGCATATGGCTGAATTGGTCACGATTAAGTAGCCAAGTTTTGGTCCAAACACTTCTTATCCCAGTACTGCGCCTATTTCTAGACTGGGCTCGAGTCACAGCAATTACTCCAAGCCCATAAACAACACGCTCTCTCCTAGGATCGCGAAACATGGCTGGCCAAAACGGTCGGAAAGGAACACGGACCGAAAACGACTCGAATCAGCACTGACCAAACGTCTGCTAGCTCGAAGTTAGCAGACGGAGCCCGAAGGGTGACGAGAGAGAATTGAACGTCCTCTTTTGAAGCGTCGTCAGTACGTTGTAACGTCACTACGTTCGTGTTGGTTGACTCAAAAGTCCGACCGTGTGTATGCAATACCAACTTGAGGGCCAACGCCCTTTGGACAAAAATCCACGGGAAAGTTGGTCCACGGTCCGATCGTGTGTACGGGCCTTACCCCTTACATTTTTGTAATATTTTATTATATCTTTTCATGTGACAACACTGAATAAATTACGTAGTGAGTGTACAGCTTGTATAACAGTGTCAATTTGCTGTCCCCTCAAAATAACTCAACACACAGCCATTAATGTCTAAACCACTGGCAACAAAAGTGAGTACACCCCTAAGTGAAAATATCCAAATTGAGCCCAAAGTGTCTTAACCCTCTTGGGCATGGAGTTCACCAGCGCTTCACAGGTGGTCACTTCTTTAGCAAGGCAGTGGTCATCTTAGAGGTGTGTTTGGGGTCGTTATCATGTTTGAATTTTTCCCTGCGGCTCAGTCTCCGAAGGGAGGGAATCATGCTCTGCTTCAGTATGTCACAGTACATGTTGGCATTCATGGTTCCCTCAATGAACTGTAGCTCCTCAGTGCCAGCAGCACTCATGCAGCCCCAGACATGACACACCCACCGCCATGCTTGACTGTAGGCAAGACACACTGTCTAACCTGGTTGCCACCACACACGCTTGACACCATCTGAGCTAAATAAGTTTATCTTGGTCTCATCAGACCACAGGACATGGTTCCAGTAATCAATGCTCTTAGTCTGCTTTTCTTCAGAAAACTGTTTGCAGGCTTTCTTGTGCATCGTCTTTAGAAGAGGCTTCCTTCTGGGACAACAGCCATGCAGATCAATTTGATGCAGTGTGCGGCGTACGGTCTGAGCACTGACAGGCTGACCCCCCCACCCCTGTTGAGTTATTTTGAGGGGACAGAAAATGTACACCTTTATACAAGCTGTACACTCACTACTTTACATTGTAGCAAAGTCTAATTTCTTCAGTGTTGTCACATGAACAGATATAATAAAATATTTACAAAAATGTGAGGGGTGTACTCACTTTTGTGAGATACTGTATTTTACTTATTTTTGACGTTTGGGTCACATTGACTTTAATGGGGTTCGTTATTTGGGTCCAAACATTTGCGGTGTTTGAAAGTTCTGGTGTGAACCGGACAGGGGTCTGTTCGGCCCATGCCTACTTAGGAATACATTTTTTGTTCTTGATGGTTACCATTACCTCCAGGTACAGGGAGTAGGGATGGGGACTTGTTGTGCCCCATCCTATGCCAATCTGTACCTGGGGTGGGTGGGAACATCGGCTGTTCAATGACGAATGACCTATCCTATACCATGACCTGTAATCAATAATATAAATCTTTTTTGGATATTGATATTTATATCAATGCTGACCAAACTCTAGGTAGCACCATTTACCGAATGCCCACAGCGAACAACATAATTTTGCATTCAAATAGTGATCTATCCCATATAGCCAAATTCTGTTTTTGACATGTAATTGCTTCAATGACGCAGACTTTAAAAGGGAGGCAGGTGCATTTAGAATTAGACTGAGTGAGAGAGGTTATAAACAGAAATACTAAAGAGAGCTTAACATAAAGCTTAAGGTAAATCCTGTATGGATCCTTTTTTCGGGAATAAGGAAACTGAAAGAGAGGAAAAGTCTTCAGGCCCCACAAAGTTGATTTTGAGATAAAGTCAACAGGAACTACAAATTAGAAATATTATGGATAAATATTGGTATCTGTTGAAAGCAGGCCCATAGGTCGCCAACTGTATTATGGACCACCCAGGAGTGTGTAGAGGGATAGGTCCATCTGTGACTCTTTAGTGTGCTGCTATTTTAGTAGGAAAGGTAGGATTGACCCGTGTCCTCGTTTTGGTACTTATGCCTGTGGGGAATGTCCTTATCGCCAATACATTTCTCAGGGCAAAAGGCATTTTCTTACAAATGGAGAGCAATATGAGGCCAAACACTTTGTTAACTGTCAAACTATTGGTATAGTATATATGATAGTAAGCACATGTGGGTTCTTCTACATTGGTAAAATTAAACCCCATTTTTGGCAGAGAATTTGTGATAGTGGGGGTTATTTACTAAAGGAAAATCCACTTTTCACTGCAAGTGCACTTGGAAGTAAAGTCACTGTATATCCGAGGGGAACATGCGAGGAAAATAAAAAACAGCGTTTTAGCTTGCACATGATTAGATGATAAAATCAGCAGAGCTTCCACTCATTTCAGATCTACCCCTTATATTTAGAGCGACTGCACTTCCAAGTGCACTTGCATTGCAAAGTGGATTTGCATTTCGTAAATAACCCCCTATGTCTTCACTATTAAATCTGGTGATATTTCATCCCTGGTGGGAAGATAGGGGGGTTATTTACAAGAGGCAAATCCACTTTGCACTGCAAGTGCACATGAAGATCCTTGGTTTTACATTACTCTTATCGAGCTTAACCACTTCAGCCCCGGAAGATTTGGCTGCTCAATGACCAGAGCACTTTTTACAATTTGGCACTGCGCTACTTTAACTGGTAATTGCACGGTCATGCAATTCTGTACCAAAACAAAATTTGCTTCCTTTTTTTACCAAAAATACAGATTTCTTTTGATGATATTTGATTTGCCTTTGCCATTTTTTTTTTTTTGCGATATAAACGGAAAAAGACCAAAAATTTAGAAAAAACATTTATTTTCTACTTTTTGTTATAAAAAAATCCAATAAACTAAATTTTGGTCATAAATTTAGGCCAAAATGTATTCAGCCGCATGTCTTGGTAAAAAAATGTCAATAAGCGTATATTTATTGGTTTGCGCAAAAGTTAGAGTCTACAAACTAGGGTACATTTTTTGGAATTTACGCAGCTTTTAGTTTATGACTTCCTCATTTCTTGAGGTGCTAAAAGGGCAGGGCAGTACAACCCCCCCCCCCCCCAAATGACCCCTTTTTAGAAAGTAGACAACCCAAGGAAATTGCTTAGAGGCATCTTGAGCCCATTGAATATTTTATTTTTTTGTCACAAGTGATTGAATAATTTCAAATTACACAAAGTTGTCACTAGATTATATATTGCTCAAACATGCCATGGGCTTATGTGAAATTACACCCCAAAATAAATTCTGCTGCTTCTCCTTAGTATGGGGATACCACATTTGTAATATTTTTTGGGAGCCTAGCTGTGTACCAATCATCGCCTTCAGGTTTTCTAAGGGAGTAAAATGGTGATTTAACTTCCTCACTACCTATCACAGTTTTGGATAGGTAGATAGCACAAAACCCCTCTAAATGACCCCATTTTGGAAAGAAGCCACTCAAGCTTTTTTCTGAGAGGCATGTTGAGTCCATGGAATATTTTATATTTTGCCACAAGTTTCGGTAAAATGTATTTATTTATTTTTTTACACAAAGTTGTCACTAAATTATATATTGTTCAAACATGGCATGGTAATATGTGGAATTACACCACAAAATACATTCTGCTGCTTCTCCTGAGTATGGGGATACCACATGTGTGGGACTTTTTGGCAGTCTAGGCTCCCAAAAAGTCTCACACATGTGGTATCCCCAAAATATATATTTCAGTCAACCTAGCTATTCAAGCTATCAATTGCATAGGAAAAGGTGCTTGGCTGTCCAAAGCGGACATCTCAAATGCCTTCAAGTTACTGCCCATAGAGCCATACCTCTGGTGGTGGCATGGAATCAAGTGGAAAGGCTTGTACTATTTCACCACCAAGTTGACATTTGGATATAAAACAGCCCGTGGCTGTTTGATACATCTGCCCAGTCCGTTTCCTGGATCCTGTCGCATCACGCACGTTGTCAGAAAGTGATTCACTATTTCGATGACTTCCTGCTCATCGAAAAACCTGGTGAGCTCCAAGTAGATTTAAACAGCTTGAGAGAGGTATTTAATAATCGTAATATGCCCATAGCAGAAAAGAAAGTGGAAGGCCTGGCACAGTCCATCACCTTCTTGGGTCTCACGCTCGACACACGCTTCACGCAGGCCAGCCTACCTCCCGATAAGTTAACCCGCATCAGGTCGGTGGTTCACACCTTTACCCTTACTCGAGGGTGCACCAAGAGACAGCTGCAATCTTTGCTTGGCATGCTTAACTTTGCCTTAAGAATCATCCCTCAGGGGTGGTCCTTCATCTTGCGCCTCTTAGTTTTCCCCCACAGCAACAATAGCGGATTTGTCAATGTGGGGTGAATTTCTCACGAACTGGAATGGCATATCAATGTTCATTTCTTCAGCATCCTCTTCTTCACCCGGGTAGTCACGGACGTTGCAGCCTCTACAGGCTTTGCGACAGTTTTTGGCCATCATTGGTTTGCAGGGCCATGGCCATCAGAAATCCTCCTGATTCCTGGGTTCAGTCAGTCCTCCACATTATTCGAACTCTATCCCATTGTGA
The DNA here is from genome assembly GCA_028564925.1 of Lithobates sylvaticus. NCBI lineage: Eukaryota > Metazoa > Chordata > Amphibia > Anura > Ranidae > Lithobates > Lithobates sylvaticus. Next base: position 145,310,690 of record CM053036.1, on the reverse strand, counting down.
CAGCAGCTCAAGTATGGGGCAGCACCTTGGCAGAGTAAACAGTGACGTTTGCCACAGGCAATCAGGCCACAGCCAATATCATAAATAAAGGCAGGTCCAAATCGCTAGCCATCATGTCCTTCCTGCACAGGCTGGTGCAACTATCCCTGCAGCACCAATTCAATGTGCACTGCATCTATATTCCGGGCAAGTACAATATCTCGGCCGATGCACTGTCCCGATTTAACTTTGTGTCATTCTTTTTGCAGGAGCCTGGAGCTGACCTGGACACATCTCTTATCCCACCTTGGTCACAGCTAACGTTGGATTAAAGCAACACCTTCACGATACGACCTGCCTTATTAATCAGTCATTATCTCGCAACACCCTAAAGGCCTACCGTACTGCCTGGAATTCCTATGACAGGTTCCTAGCCTCAAACCCCAGGGCAGTATCAGGAGATCTCAAGCACATCTTGGCTTTCATTTCATGACTCTCTACTTAGCTGGCATCCAGCATTTCATCTCCTAACAGGACCCTACCAAACCATCCTTGTTCGCTGCCCATGCATTTAAAACCATCCTACGCGGTATCCACAGGCAACAACCCTAAACTAGTAGCTAGCGCCTATCCATCACTAGTGCCATCTTTAGAGACATGTTTGCCATCCTGTCACTTTCCCCTTTCGGGTTACTGCCCAGCCTGATCATTCAAGCAGCCATCTACCTGGTATTCTATGGCTTCTTACATCCAAGCAAGTTCACTGTCACCACCCCTGGCTGGCAGGTGCTACACAGACTCCATTAGAATCACTTCATCCTGCACCTCGTAGTGTCCAAAACGCAACAGTCCGGTCCCGGGTAGATATCAAACTTTTCCAAACTCACAATGCCTAGTGCCCAGTGGAGATTCTATATCAGTTGTTAGCTCATCTGTCCGACCTCTCAGTCTAGTCCATTGCTACCTTTCCGTACTAACCCTCTAAGTGGTAGCCAGTTCACCAGGCACATCAGGATCCTCTTGCTTAACTTAGGCCTTGACCCCAGCTGATATTCTGGACATTCCTTCCGCATTGGAGTAGCGTCAGCAGCGTCACAAAATGGGGTACCGTCTTGTGACATGTTTATGTGGTTCACATCTCTCCTGCTCATAGGGCTGCAATCATAAATATATATTGCTCTATACATTTTATCTCAGATTCACCAATTAGGCATTTTTTGCAGACTTGGAAAACATTTTGTAATTTTCCTGAAGAAGCAGGCCTTGACCTGTGAGATGAATTGAATAAAAATGAAGGCCTCAATTTATTTCTGTTTTATAGTTTAAAGGAATTCCTTAAAAAAAATGTACAACCTTGAGATGTGCTTTGTTTCGTTGTTTATAACAATGTATTCTAATATGATTGAATACATGTTGCATTTTTATAATAATGTGGTACCAGTAAAGTCCCTTTAGCTTATTGGTTAGGGATTTGTTTTGATATCAATAATTTTGGAATGTGGAACTCACAATCTAAAAGATCTGCTAGGCAAGTTTGTTGCCAATCTTCCCCAGGCCTTTGTATATTCACTTGTAAACATGTGACCGCTGTAATCAGTCACAGCGATCACTTGGAACATAGGCCAATCACAGCAGCTCGGTGAACACAGACGTAGAAGATCGCACCACTGCATGCCAGTGGGAAGATGTCCTATGACGTCCACCCAGGATAAGAGATAACCCGCCCAGCTGTATTATTACAATAGACCAGACGTGAAGTAGTTAAAGGGTGAGTCCACCTTTGTACACTTTTATACAATCATATTGCATAGTGTATGGCCATCTTTATACAAGTACATAGAAGGGAGTGGACAGAAACACTTGTTCACATCTCTGCATAGTGAGAACTTGCATTCCCACATGCGTCTTTTTTTTTTTTGCGATGGGGGGAGGAGGCGTTTGAGCAATTTTACTCATCACACATAGGCCAGCTCATCCACCTGAATGTGTGGCCCTACAGACAGCAATTGCCCCAAAAAAGCTTCAGAACTATTTTTTTAGAGCGGAGCATTTTTTACTGCTATTTTTGGGGAAGTGAATTTCGGAAATGCAAGGAAATGCACAGATATGAATGCCATTGTTCTTGTGTTATCGCACCAATTTCACTTTCAGGACCCATTCACATCTAGTATAGTGGAAGCAAACATTTTGTGGCTCGTTTTTCCTGTGACACACATAGAGTAGCCTGTTGGTTACATGTGGTTAATGCAACATTTTGGCATTTTGTGAGTTGTGAGTTTTTTACTGTGCGTTTTGCAGCATTTGCCCCTTCGTTTTTTCACATGGCAAAATGTGTGTTTGCTTCTGTGTTTGGTATGCCGATAACAATTAATGGCACTGAAAGCGCAACTAGTAATTTTAGGTGTATAAACATGGCCATACATTATACAATCTGATTGTACAAACATCCATGAAGACAGTGAAGTAAGTGTCTGTAGAATTAATAGAAAGCTTTGATATTTTTGCAAAAGAAGTACATTAATATTTCTTACTCTTAGACCTTTCTGATGCCTTTGATACAGTTGACCACCCCCTCCTCCTCAAAAAACTCAATTTGCTTGGTCTCCATGGCTGTGCTCTCCGTTGGTTCGAATCTTACCTATCTCATAGCACCTTCAGTGTCACTTACAATTCCACTTCCTCCTCTCCAGCTCCTCTTACTGTTGGGGTCCCCCAAGGTTCTGACCTTGGACCTCTACTATTCTCAATCTACGCTTCCTCCCTGGGTCAGCTGATAGCCTCACATGGCTTCCACTACCATTTATATGCTGATGACACCCAAATCTATCTCTCTGCCCCTCAGCTCACCCCATCAATCTCCTCACGCATCACTGATTTACTAACAGACATATCAGTCTGGATGTCAAACCACTTCCTCAAACTGAATCTGTCGAAAACTGAGCTCTTAATATTTCCTCCCCCACGTGCCCCTTCCCCCGACTTCTCAGTCAAGATCAATGGCACATCTGTCAGTCCATCCCCACATGCCAGGGTGCTAGGGGTAATCCTAGACTCTGAACTGACCTTTCAGACCCACATACAATCCCTGTCCAAATCATTTTACCTAAACCTCTGCAACATTTCCAGAATATGCCCTTTTTTAACTAATGACACCACCAAGCTTCTAACTCACTCCCTGGTTATCTCTCACCTTGACTACTGCAACTCACTGCTCATTGGATTACCTTTACATAGACTATCCCCCCTTCAGTCCATAATGAATGCCGCTGCAAGACTCATCCACCTTACCAACCATTCAGTGTCCTCCACCCCTCTCTGACAATCCCTCCACTGGCTTCCACTCACCCCACAAATAAAATTCAAAGTACTAACAATAATTTATAAAGCCATCCATAACCCTGCCCCCAGCTACATCACTAACCTAGTCCTAAAAACAAACAACCAAGCTACTCTCTTCGGTCCTCCCAAGACCTCCTGCTCTCTAGCTCCCCTGTCACCTCCTCCCATGCTCGCCTCCAGGATTTCTCCAGAGCTTCTCCCATCCTTTGGAACTCTCTACCCCAATCTGTCCGACTGTCCCCTAATCTATCGATCTTTAGACGATCCCTGAAAACCCTTCTCTTTAAAGAAGCCTATCCTACTTCTAACTAACACTGTTTTACTTCCTCCATCAGCTCATCCCCCACAGCTATTACCTCTTGTATCAATTGACCCTCCCTTTTTAGATTGTAAGCTCGAACGAGCAGGGCCCTCTGATTCCTCTTGTACCAAATTGTAATGTCTGCCTTTATTTTGTTAAGCGCTGCGCAAACTGTTGACGCTATATAAATCCTGTATGATAATAATAATAATAATACTATTGGAACATAGAGGGGCTGGTATTTAGAAAAAAAAAAGGTGAGCAAAAGTGAACTTAGCCTTTAAGTTTAACCACCTCGTGCCCGCCGGCCGTGAAATGATGGCCAGGCGGCGCAGCTCTCGTTCTGGGTGGGTGTCATATGATGTCCTCCCAGAACGACCGCTCTCGTGCGCCCCCAGCGGCATGCATCGTGGCGATCAGTGGTGTGGTGTGTCAGGCAGACACACTGCTACACGATCTCGGTAAAGAGCCTCTTACGGAGGCTCTTTACAACATGATCAGCCGTGTCCAATCACGGCTGATCACGATGTAAACAGGAAGAGCCGTTGATTGGCTTTTCCTCACTCACATCTGAAAGACGCGAGTAGAGGAGAGCCGATCGGCTGCTCTCCTGACAGGGGGGGTCTGCGCTGATTGTTTATTTATTGTTTACAATGAGGTTCCATTCACATTATACATTTCCTTGCATTTCAGAAATGCACTGTACCAAAAATCGCAGTAAAAAAAATGCACCAACCTCCACCCTAAAAAGTTGTCCTGAAGCTTCTTTGGGGCAATTGCTGTGTGCAGGGCAACCCATTCAGGTGGATAGGCTGCCCTATGTGTGATGAGTGAAAATGCTCAAACGCGCCTCCCCCTTCGCTAAAAAAAAAAAAAAAAAAAAGATGCATGTGGGAATGCGAGTTTCCGCTATGCAGAGATGTGAACGGGGCTTGACAGCTGAGTGTTTCTGTCCACTCCCTTCTATGTACTTGTATAAAGATGGCCATAAACTATGCAATCTGATTGTGTATTTAGTGAGAAGGGTGATCACTGATTGATTGCATTTCATTTAAAAAATGTGCACCTGGGAATGGGAGAGTGGATGATGCAGGGTGGGTGCTAATGTGGTCAGCTGGTCATCTCCTTCCTGTGTCAGGACCTACAGTCTGTGAGGAAGAAAGACATTACTAATGGAAATGTCTGGATTCATGGATGAGCACAAGAAAAGTAAGTGTCTATAGATTTAATGGAAAGCGTTGATATTTTTGCAAAAAGTACATGAATGCTATATTGGTGCATGGGGGGCTGGGATTTAGAAAGTGTACAAAGTGGAGCTTACCTTTTAAGAATCCAGAGCTGTGTTGTCATGTAAAGAGGAATATAGAAACTTTCTATATTGTCTGGATATTATTATGGTGGACCAGTACAACAGATATTTAAAGACATAATGAACTAGCAAAACAGGCTATTTGATATACAGTAATGTGCAAAGCAGCACTATAGTGTGTGTTATGCCCCTCACTACACGTAACTGAGGTGTATTTGGGCACACTGATAACTCTCATACCAATGCATTCCAGTAGGCGCAGAATCCTTTTGAACTTTTATTGATACAAGATAGAGTAAAACTGTAACAGATACAAACAAATGCAATTAATAAAACATCATACAATTAGTGCCTCCCTATCTATCTAGCAGAAGACACAACTAGTAAACATACCGAAGATGGATCCGGATGGCTAACGTAGAACTTAGCAGCAGGTGGGTTTGCTTCCTTCCAGGTTGAAAGGGAAAAGGAAATGGCAGGAGAAGCTGCCGCAGGGCCTGATGGGAAAGCAAGTATGTACCAAATCTAACCAGCCTTTCTAAATTACTACATTAGAAATAGGATATAACACAGTTATACAAAATGGCCACTAGATGGCAGGGTAGATTAATCTAATTAAACCAAAGATCAATAAGAGGATTTCAAGCCTTATTAACAAAGGCATGACACTCCCCGCTTGGTTTCCCACGGATACCACATATCATGGTACTCCGGAGGAGAGTAACAAAATAAGTTCAGAAACAGGTCTGAGGAAAAGTTTAGGCTGGCCTTGCCTAATGACTTTGAGTTCAACTTTCCTGATGTTTCCATCTTCACTGGGAAACACTTGGGTTATTAGACCCAAAGGCCACTCGTTTCTCTTCGATTGAGAGTCTTTCATGAGAACGATGGCACCAGGCTCTAAGTTGGGTTTGCTGTCTTGCCATTTGTTCCTGGTCTGTAGATTAGACAAGTATTGTTTCCTCCACTTGTTCCAAAAGGTGTCAGCTAACACTTGTACTCTTTTCCATTGACATCTGTATAAATCCTTTGGGTCTAGATTGACGCCAGGAGCTGTGATCACCTCAACTTTCTGAGTGAGCAAGGTGGAAGGTGGAAGCAAAAAAGGGTCTTCTGGATCATTGGGTATAGATGTCAAGGGTCTGGCATTCATTACAGCTGATACTTCAGCCATGAAGGTTGTCAGAGTCTCATGTGTGAGTTTTGAAGTTCCCAATTGTAGAAACATTGAATCTAGGATTCTTCGAGCCATACCAATCATACGCTCCCAGGCGCCTCCCATGTGAGAAGAGTGTGGGGGGTTAAATGTCCATGTACAACCCTGTTCTGAAAGGTATCTCTCTGCATGTTCTGTGTCAAGGTTTGAAGTGATATTCAATTCTTTGCAAGCTCCAACAAAGTTGGTTCCTCTATCAGAGCGTATGTGCTTGACAGGGCCTCTAATAGAGATGAAACGTCTCAGGGCATTGATGAAGCTGGATGTGTCTAAGGACTCAGTTACTTCTATGTGAACGGCTCTGATGCACATACAAGTAAACGTGACAGCCCAACGTTTGCTGTTGGCACTGCCTCCTCTGGTTTGTCGTGTGATGACAGGCCAGGCCCAAACACATCAAGACCAACGTTTGTGAAAGGGGGTTTCTTTACTGAGTCGGTTAGCAGGAAGGTTGGCCATTTTCTGGGTTTGAAACATACCACGAAGCTTACGACAGGTAATACATTTGAAAATGGTTTTACTCACAAGTCTCTTGGCTCCCACTATCCAGAGTCCAGCTGCACGCAAGGCTCCTTCGGTGAACAAACGTCCTTGGTGTTTTGTCTGTGTGTGGTAGAGTTCCACAAGTAAAGATGCAACATGGTTATTTGGTATTATGACAGGATTGCTTTCACCACTATCAAGTCCTGCATTTGAAATACGTCCTCCAACTCTTAACAGTCCTTGATTGTCTATAAAGGGGTTGAGTTTCCTCAGAGGGCAGTTCTTTGGAATGTTCTTGCAAATTTGAAGACATTCTAGTGTTACTGCATAAGTCTCTTGTTGGATACAGCGGATGATTAAATGTTTTGCTTCTGTGAGCTCATCTACTGTATATGGCTTGTGGCAGTAATGCCAACCTTTGCAACAACTTGGTCTTGTAGGGGTACCTCTGAAGGATCTGGCTATGTGAACCAAGCAAGCTGTAGCTCTTTGTAAGGACTTCCAAGTGGAGAATTTATGGAAGCGTTTGGATCCCAACAGTTGGTTAGAAATTGTTGTATGTAGTATGGAAACCTGAGGACGGATATCTGGGTCAGATTCAGGTTCTAAGAGTGCATATGTCTCCCTTACTGGAGTGGTAGGCACTGGCTTGTACAGGAAGGGTGGTCCTGTGAGCCACGTAGTGTCTTTGAGAGGGGATGCTGGCACAGACCTTGTTGCATGATCTGCTGGGTTATGATCAGTTGAGCCATAACGCCACTGGGTGGGCTGTGTGGACTTCCTGATTCTTAGGACTCTGTTGTGTACGTAGAAATAGAATCTCCTGCTTTCGTTGTAAATGTAGCCCAACACTACCTTGCTGTCTGTTTAAAACTCTGTGTCCTCGAGTTCTAGATCCATCTCAGATGTAATAAGCTCTGCTAGTTCTACTGCTAGTACAGCAGCAAACAGTTCCAATCTTGGAATGGTGGTTTCAGGACATGGTGCTAGCTTGGCCTTGATGTCTACTGACTTGAGGTAGGTTACCGCTCCTATTGCTTTAACTGAAGCATTGCAGAATACACATAACTTTCTAGACTGAACCCTTGTGGGAGGAAAGTGGGTGTATGGTCTATGTATGTGTAGGTTGGATAAATCCTTTAAAGAGTCTCTCCATGTTACCCATAATGTTTCTTTCTCAGGTGGTAGTGGAGAATCCCAATCACATGTGTCTGCGGTAAGCTCTCTAAGCAGAATCTTACCTTGGATGGTAAATGGTGCTGCAAACCCGAGTGGATCATACAGGCTGTTGATGGTGGATAAGACACCTCGCCGTGTGAAGGGTTTTGGCTCTTGGTCAACCTGAAAAGTAAGGATGTCAAACTTGAGATCCCAGTTGAGTCCTAGGCTGCGTTGCATAGGAAGGGAGTCTGTAGCTAAGTCCAGATCTTTGAAGTCACTGGCATAATCTTGGGAAGGGAAGGCCTCCATGACGACTTTGCTGTTTGATGCTATCTTATGCAGTCTGAGATTTGAAGAGGCAAGTGTGCTTTGAGTCCTCTTGAGTAGACTTATTGCAGCTTCAAGAAAGTGATTTCAGACCATCTACATAAAAGTCTCTTTCAATAAACTGTGTAACGTCTTTCTCACCTTCTTGGGCAGATAGCTTAAGTCCATAGATGGCAACAGCAGGAGATGGACTGTTACCAAAAACGTGCACTTTAATGCAGTATTCTGTAATGTTTTTAGTAGGGTCATTGTATTTGAACCATAGGAATCTCAAGATGTTCCTGTGTTCTTCCTTGACTTGGAAGCTGTGAAACATTTGCTGAATGTCTGCAACTATGGCAACTGCTTCTTTGCGGAATCTGATGAGCACACCAAGAAGTGTGTTGTTGAGATCTGGTCCCTTTAGGAGGACATCATTTAATGAGACCCCTTGATGCCGTGAGCTGGAGTCAAAACACTACCCGGATTTTACCTGGCTTCTTGGGGTGGTAGACGCCGAAGATTGGTAGGTACCAGTACTCTTCATTGTCTTTTAGAGGTGGGGCTATCTCAGCATGGTCATCCTCAAACATCTTACTCATGAATGAGAAGAAATGTCCTTTCATTTCTGTTTTCTTTTGGAAATTGGATCTGAGGGAAGAAAAGCGTTTCAGAGCTTGTTCTCTGTTGTTAGCAAGACGGGGTCTCTGCGCTTTGAAAGACAGGGGTGCCACCCAGCTGTTTTCATTGGTTTTGTAGAATCTCTGTCTCATTATCTCCAAGAAGATATGATCTTCAAAAGATGGGCCAATTTTGTGATCTTCTTTAGTCCTTTGGAAAACTGAGCACCCTAAATGATCTCTGTCTTCATCACAAAGAAGATTAGCGGTGTGAGGGTTGGAATGAATTACACTGGCAGGCTTCTCTCTTACGAGGAATCTGTTGGTGCAAGGCTGAAATAGAGATGGACGTCCACCTTCTAGTGTCTTTGTAAAGAGAGAGTTCACGCTGGTTGGTTTGTGAACTATCCCTAGGCATACGTTGCCTATGATGACCCATCCTAGATCTAGCTTTTGGGCATAGGGGGAGTTGTGGGGACCATTGATTTGTTTTCTCACCTTGTGAACTCAGATGATGTCCCTCCCAAGGAGAAGCGCTATCTCAGCCTGGGGATCCAGTTCAGGGATGAGATGTGCTATGCCCTTCAGATGTCCGTGATGAAGTGCCACCTCTTGTGTAGGGATCTCCTCTCTGTCCGTTGGGAACTGACTGCACTCGATTAGAGTTGGCAGAGGCAGGGTTGTCTGACCATCAAAGGATTCGATTTGGTAACCAATGGCTCTTCTCCCAGTTTCTTCAATTACCCCTGTACAAGTCTTGAGTAAGTAAGAAGAGCCGGCTTCCTTGATTTTGAAGGTGTCAAAGAAGGCTGAGCTGGCGAGTGATCTGTTGCTTTGATCGTCCAGGATCACATATAGCTTCACTGCTTTTTCTCTGCGACCCGTGGGGTAAACTGTAGCAAGACAAATCTTAGAGCAGGATTTGTTGGATAGACCTTCTCCACAGACTTGGGTGCACTGGGGTGTAACTACAGGAGGTACTGTGTCTTGTTGCTCCCCGCCATGCGCTTCCACCTAGGGTGAGGGAGTAAGAGTCCATGGCACTGGCCCTGGGTGTAGAGCTGTGTTTTGCTCTGTGTGCTCACCTTACAGTCTTTCCCAAGGTGTGAAGTTGATGCGCAGCACCTGTAACAAATTCTGTTTTCTTTGAGGAAGGTTCTGCAATCTTGGAGAGTCTTTTCTCTGAAACCTCTGCACTTTAACAAAGAATGAGGCTTCTTGTGATGAGGACACTCTCTGCTTGGATTCTGAGCTGGAGATACACTTGTTTTGCGTACTGCAACAGGTGCGTCTTTGAAGTTGCGGGTTAGAGCAGGCTTACTTGACCTAGGGAAAGCAGAGTCAGATGATGAGATGTCAAAACTAGGATGATTTTTAGTCTTTGCTTGATGACGAATAAAGTCCACAAAATAAGAGAATGGTGGGAAGGGGACTTTGTGCCTTTGCTTGTAGTTGGAGCCTCGTGTAACCCAGGTTTCCTGAAGGCTGTAAGGTAGCTTTTGCACTATAGAGTTAATGCCACGAGCTGTGTCCAGAAAGGCAAGGCCTGGCAAGTCTCCTTCTGCTTTTGCTATTTGGAGTTCTGTCACTAGGACACTCAATTCTCTCAGCTTCTGGTAGTCTTTGTTAGGAATCTTGGGAAAGTCCTCTATTCTTTTAAAAAGAGAGTTTTCTATAACTTCTGGGGAACCGTAACATTCATCAATCCTCTCCCATATCATGCTCAGCCCTTTGGTTGGGTAATTAATGTTAATGTCTCTGTTTCTCCTTGCATGCTGAATGAATGAATGATTTGTATAGCGCTGCAACTGCGAACTGAATCGCCTCGAGGCGCTTGATCCAACCTGTGTTGATTCCTTCTTAGAAGAGGTAGGTCTTGAGTTTTTTCCTGAAGGCCCGATGGTCTTTTTCCAAGCGGATGTTTGTAGGTAGAGCGTTCCATAGCCGTGGTCCTTGGACTGCAAATCTTCGTTCTCCCCTTGACGTGTACCGAGATTTGGGGACGAGGAGGAGGTTTTGGTTGTTAGATCGGAGATTGCGATTGGGGGTGTAGTGTTGTATTTTTTCGCATAAGTATTGAGGAGCATCTCCTTGTGTGCATTTGTGGGTCAAGCAGAGGGTCTTGAATGTGATCCGATGCTCTGATGACTCATTCCCCAGCCAATTGACTAAGAGATCGGCTTCTTCACTTGCCTTGAAATTAAGATCCCTAGTTGCATTTCTGAAGGACGAACGCCATGCTCTATAACTTTCAGGGCGATCGTTAAACTTTGCAAGTCCCTTTGCTAACAGCTCATGTCGTGCTAAGAACTTGAAGAGATCTGACATACCTTGATCATTGTGTGAGTAGCCAGGGGGCGCTCTGTTGTGCCGGGAACTTGGTGGGTAGTTGCGGTTATCATAGATAATGTCGCTGTGTCCTTTAACCCGTCGTTCTTCATTTTCAATTTGGTCAACTGTGACATAGTGTTTTGATAGCCCGGATGCAGAATGTGCTGAAAACTGACTGAGTGCGGGTTTACTTTCTTGCTTGATGTAAGGCATGTGAATTGATTGATGGGTTGATTCCGCTCTCAGCACTGTAAGTGGGCAGTTGTCTGGTTCAGCGTGTAGCCGCACATATTCTGAGGTATGCGCTGTACTGTCATCAGGAATGGATTGTTTTTCAAGTACCTTGCTGAGCCGCTCACTGGCGGGCTTTGCAAGTTCTTCTAAGATGTCTGCCTCAGCTGCAGCAACCACTGACTCCTTCTCTGCAGCTAGTTCCTCTAATGCCGCTTCCATGCGTAACTTTTCTAATTTAAGTTGCATCTCTTTTTCGGCGAATGCAGCTTTTACTTTGGCCTCCTTTGCCACAAAGTCAGCTCTTACTTTTGCAGATTCTGCCTTTGCGCGGGCAATGGCGATTGTTTCGCTTTTCACTGACCTCCTTGTGCTCGTAAACTTCTGACCTTGTCGCAAGGTGCTCTGACTTTATCTGTGACATGGTGTCTGGCTATATAGAAGCTGGTAGAACTGCTGTTTTACTGGTGTTCTGTATTGCTAGCTGTGCTTAGAAGCCTTTGCTTTACTGCTGTTCTGTATGTTAGCCGTGTTTAGAAGCCTTCGTTTTTACTGTTATGCCCCTCACTACACGTAACTGAGGTGTATTTGGGCACACTGATAACTCCTCTCATACCAATGCATTCCAGTAGGCGCAGAATCCTTTTGAACTTTTATTGATACAAGATAGAGTAAAACTGTAACAGATACAAACAAATGAAATTAATAAAACATCATACATTTAGTGCCTCCCTATCTATCTATCTAGCAGAAGACACAAATAGTAAACATACCGAAGATGGATCCGGATGGCTAACGTAGAACTTAGCAGCAGGTGGGTTTGCTTCCTTCCAGGTTGAAAGGGAAAAGGAAATGGCAGGAGAAGCTGCCGCAGGGCCTGATGGGAAAGCAAGTACGGAGGCTTGCATGTACCAAATATAACCAGCCTTTCTAAATTACTACATTAGAAATAGGATATAACACAGTTATACAAAATGGCCACTAGATGGCAGGGTAGATTAATCTAATTAAACCAAAGGTCAATAAGAGGATTCCAAGCCTTATTAACAAAGGCATGACAGTGTGTGCATGTTTAAAATTGGCCATAGGCTGCAGACTGCAATATTATTTTGTGGGTGTCAGTCTGACCCTAATTGTGCCAACCTGCTGAAGCAGCAGCTTGCTATGGGGGCACCCGAGCCGAGTCACAGCTCCATGTGTCCATTCAGACACAGAGCCCTGGCCTGGCCCCACCCTCTCTTGCTCTCCTGATTGGCTGAGTAACTTTGATTGACAGCAGCAGGAGGCAATGGCGCTACTGCTGTGTCTTAGCCAATCAGGAGGAGTGTCTCGGACAGCCGAGGCACTCGTGGACATCGTTGGAGAGAGATGGGGCTCAGGTAAGTGTTAGGGGAGCTGAGGGGGACTGGTGGAACAGGTTTTTTTATCTTAATGCATTAAGATAAAAAAAATCTTCTGCCTTTAAAACCCCTTTAAGATAAAATAAAAGAATACTGGAAATATAGATGCAACAATCTTTGTGGGCTTTCTTCTGGGAATAAATGGCACTGTGGTGTTGATTTCTAGATTTTATAAATGCCTTTTGGGGGACCTGTTCAAAATGGGGCATAAAATGAATGGATACTGTAAATGTAGCCACAAGAATCTTATGTAGCTTTTCTGGGAATACATTTACTGTAATGCTGACTTCAGGATTTAAAAATGGCTTCATATATGGCTACATATATTTCATTTTTTGCTTTTTTGGAAGAATAATTACACTCTAATGTTGGTTTCTTGATTACAGTCTGGCTTGTAGGGGCCCTATTCAAAAGTTATTCAATATACATACAAGGAGGCACATTTTTTGCACACAGCTGATAGGAGCTACTATAAGGTTCTGCATCTGTAAATAAAAATATGTCCCAAAGCCATATTATGCATTTTTTAATTAAAGAGTAATGCGTATTCATATAAAAAAAAATGGCTGCTGAAGGTCCTGTACTAAAGTATAAGGGCTGTTTCACAGGGACGGTCCGTATGTCCATTTTTCATCCTTCCGTTTTCGGATGAAAAACGGACATACATGTATCCCTATGGGATAGCGGGAGTCAGCAGATGAGCATCCGCTGACACCCGATCTCGTCCGTGTCTGCTATGGTCCGTTTCTGCAGACGGAGGAAAACCCTATTTTTTCATCCGTCTGCAGAGCGGATCGGATGACGACGGACTCTATGGTCCGTCGTCACCCGATCTCCCATAGGGGAGAACGGCGCTCTGACAGGTCCGTCCCTGTGCTGTGTGCAGAGACGGACCTGTCATCTTCCTGCTCAGCGGAGATCGCTCCGGCGATCCCTGCTGAGCAAGCGGATATCCACGGACATGGAGTCAGAACAAAGCATATGCCTTTTTCTGTGAAATAATAAATAAGAAGGCCAGTATGGTGGCCAGAAATTATGGGAGGAGCCCGGGGGGTATTTAACCAGCCCACTGGCTGCTGGTCTTTGTCGGTTTCCTGTGCGAGATATCTGTTACGTCAGACATCTATGGCCGACTATTCGAGACAAGCGTTTGTGAGTTCCCGTATTCGTTAGTCTCATCTTCGTCAGTTGTGTTGCAAGTTCTGTGTTCTGTGTTCCGTGTCCGTGAGTCGCTATCATTCGTGCTGTGTCGCACTCGTGTTACGGAGTCGCAGGTTCAGTACAACACATCTGCTTTGGCTGTCGCAGGTAGGGCTTCGGCTCCGATTTCATTTCCATGCACCGCTTTTTCATGTCACTAAACTGTGATACCCGCACTAACTCACGAATCACTCACAAACAAGTCACGAATCGTTAAACATTTCACCCACATTTCACCCGTGCTCGTTACCAAACAACGGATGTTACCAGGTGTCGCAGACAACTCGTAGTCGCTCACTCATGACACTCCGGTCGATACCGTATCAGGCACTCATTTCACAAACATTTCACCTGTTCGAATCGCACAATCTTTTTTGAATCGTTTAAAAAACATTGGCGAGCCATTTCGGATCTATCCGAATCACTTGGAATCATTTCTATCATTTCATATAATTTCTATATCATGTCAGCCATTTCGAATCATTTCAATAATTTCATTTCATTTCAATCATTTTATTTCATTTCTGTCACGAGCTGCGTTCCAATTCGAATCTCGTCGCTTCTCTGATGCACTAATTCGCTCCGGTGTCCCCCAGACTGCGGCCTCATTTCAATACATGCTCCAGAGACAGACTCACTATTGGTTACAGATGCATGCTCCGATTCTAGTCTTTGTCATGGTAACAGTCACTTATTACCTTCCCGATTCGAATCCAGTCGCATCCAAGATGCAGCGATTCGCTCCAGTTCGCCCAGTTGCTTCGGCCTCATTTCAGTACATGCTCCAGAGACGGATTCACTGGTCGGAAGTAGCCTCAGTTGTTGATTCTAATCTTTGTCATGGCATCATTTCTGTCACATATTACGTTCCGTTTCGAATCCAGTCGCATCCGATAAAATGCACCGATTCAATCCGGGGCGCCCAGCTGCTTCGGTCTCATTTCAGTACATGCGCCAAAGACGGATTCACTTGTCGGAAGTAGCCTCAGTTGTTGATTCCAGTCTTTGTCAGGACATATCATTTCTGTCACTTATTACGCCCTGATTCGAATCCAGTCGCATCCAGTCGATGCACCGATTCGACTTGGTACGCCCAGCTGCTCGGCCTCATTTCAATACATGCTCCAGAGACAGATTCACTTCGAAGGTTCGGTCAATTTTGATTCTCGTCTTTGTCATGGTATATCATTTCTGTGTCACCTTACCACGTTCCGACACAAATCTAGTCATGTCCTCGCACTAATTCGTCTCAGCGTGCCCAGGACTGGCCTCATTTCAGTACATGCTCCAGAGTCCAATCGTGCTCAGTCGCAAAACAGTGGCATGGCGATTCGGGGCTTCTATCATCACCTCATGTATCGTGCTCTGATTCGAATCTTGTTGCATCTACGATGTACCGATTCTTCCCGGTGTGCCCCAGGTATTTAGCCTCATTTCACCGTTGCCTAATTTCAGTACATGCTCCAGAGTCCGGTTCGCAGTCACTTGCAATGCGGTACGACCGAGCCAGGCCTCTGTCATGGCAGTCTATTTCATCAAAGGCAACATGTCATGTCATTTAATTTCATTTGTATTGTTATCTGTCATTTCATTCCATTTCATTCTCATTTCAAAATCCTAAGTCACTGACGCCTGTTGATATCATCAATTCTAAACCAATTTGCAGGATTAAACAGCAAACAACTCTCAAACAAGGGTTTTTCTCTCGCATTTCTTCAGGTCAGTTGGATTCAGTAGATCAACCTGCACCAGCTTGAACGGTGCTTCAGCAGGTACAAAAAAAAAAGAGGGGGGGACATGGATACCCAGCTTAGGTACGTATACAGCAGGGAGCACATACAAGACTTAAATTCATGTCACCCTTTGTAGGCTCTAGTCTGCTAAAAGACTCACCCCAGAGGACAAGTCGACAAGGCTTCATAAGCCACACAACAATGTCTTCAAGCGGCAGTGAAGACCTCACGGCCCCACTGTCACCCTCTCCAGTCTCCGAGAGTGGCAGCGTCCAGTCTCTTAGGGGGTGGACTATCCCTAGTCTGACAAAAGAGCTTCTACGGCCAGGAAGGCAGAGCTGTTAAGGCTCCTCTTTCCTCCGCCTGCCACAGCAGGATCCAGCACCCAACAGACGTCATTGGACTCAATTTCGTCTGCCATTGCTCAGTTGCACACCCTAGTGTCATCCCTGACCTCATCAGTCACTGAGGTACAGAACAGGGTGACACTTTTGGAGACCCGCCTGGCCGTTTTAGCCCCTGTTCCTGCCGTAGTCCAAGCCGTCACTGCGCCTTCTACAGGTATCACAGCGGGGAGTCCAGTAGTATAACCCTCTCACCTTGTACCACCCAACGTCAGGAAGGACATCCTGGAAGGCAACAATGTCAACCTTGCCTCTCTTCTGATTTCAGTCCATGATCTGGCAGAAAAAACAAGGTGTATACTTGGGGAGACGTCTTAATTATCCTGAAAGCCAAGGACCCAAGGCTTAACAGGAAACTTTCTGTTCCAGAATTTACCTTGGCGTTGGGCATGTTAAGGGATGTGGTGTGTTCAGCCTCTCCCGGCAGACGGAAGGAGCTGGACTTATACCTCCACATAGTCGTAGACCTAGGCTACAAATACGGTGGCTTTGGGTTCTACGACTATCACCGATCCTTCTCAGCCAAAGCCGCAGCAAGGTTTCTCCAGTTCCACATGCCCACAGGCTGGAGTATCATGGATACGGAGCTATTCTGACGACATTTGCCGCCTACTCCACGTTTGTACCCTGTGTCAGAGGGCTCACCCCAGGATTCTATGCAAGGTCAAGCAGAAGAAGGCATGAACCTCTCCTTCGTATCCCGCCTGGTAGTCTACCTGTCCCACACCCAGGATCCAGATCATGTCATCAACCTCGACACTGCAGCTGTAGCGGACCTTGCCATGTGGGAAGAATTCCTGTCTAACTGGAAACGGTGTTTCACTCTTCGTCCCTACAGTGTCCTCCCTGTCACCACAGGGGGTGACAGACGCGGCAGCCTCCACAGGAGTTGCCGCCATTTTTTAGCCATTTATGGTTTTCAGCATCCTGGCCACCGCAGGCACTAGCAATACCTGGCTTTACCACCACGTCTGCCCTCTTCGAGCTCTACCCCATTGTGGCAGCTGCGCACCTGTGGGGCTACAGCCGGCCCGGGCAGACGGTAGCCTTCATGACCGATTAATCTTGCTACCGCAGGAATCATAAATAAGGCAGATCTAATGTCCTTCCTACGTAGGCTGGAACAGTTATCTCTTCAGCATCAGTTTAATACTGTTTCCGGGGAAGCGCAATCTGGCAGCCGATGCGCTTCCCTGTCTTAATTACATCTCTTTCTTCAGACAAATGCCCGGAGCCAGTCCCCCGTCGGACTAGCCCAACATCTACAGGCAGCGACCAATCTCGTAAATTCCTCACTCTCCCGCAATACACGCAAGGCCTATCAGACAGCCTGGAGGGCATTCAACAAATTATTGTCTCAGCACCCCAGAGAGACGTCCAGTGTCAAACAGATACTAGCATTTATTTCCTATTGTCACGTTCACTTGACACTGTCCCACAACCCCATACGGCTGTACCTGGCCAGTGTACAGCATTTCCTGTCCCTTCAGGACCCAGCGAGACCCTCCGTATTCACATTCCATGCAGTACAGGCCATTCTCTGGGGTATTCAGAAACGTCAGCCGGTAGTCTGGCCCAGACGATTGCCGATAACAGGAGGGATTTTTAGGGACATGTCCACCATCCTGGACACATCTCCATTCGGTCTCCTCCCCTGTCTGGTCCTGCAAGCCGCCATGCACTTGGCCTTCTACGGGTTTCTACGACCCAGTGAGTTCACCTGTAGTCACCCTTCAGGCCCAGTGTTACGCAAACGTAACTTAGTCCGCCACCAGGACCACTTCATCCTACACCTAGCTGTGTCAAAGACTCAGCAGCTAGGCTCAGGAACGGACATACACTTCTTCAGGACTCATAACATCATGGAGGAGTGAAAGAGGACTCCAGTGGCAACCTCGGAAGCTCTGGTGAACTCCATGCCCAAGAGGGTTAAGGCAGTACTGGAAAATAATGGTGGCCACACAAAATATTGACACATTGGGCCCACTTTGGACATTTTCACTTAGGGGTGTACTCACTTTTGTTGCCAGCGGTTTAGACATTAATGGCTGTGTGTTAAGTTATTTTGTGGGGACAGCAAATTTACACTGTTATACAAGCTGTACACTTACTACTTTACTTTGTAGCAAAGTGTCATTTCTTCAGTGTTGTCACATAAAAAGATATAATAAAAATATTTACAAAAATTTGAGGGGTGTACTCACTTTTGTGAGATACTTTATATCTCTCTATGTGCCTGATAACAAGCTAATCATTTATACATCTCTTACCAGACAAAATAACTATAATTATCATGGACATATTTTAGATGGTAACATAATGTTGCATTGTATCCATGTTGAGTGATACAAAAATATTTTATAGCCCAGTACCGAAAAACGGGGTTCCTAATAGTATCATTTGCTTAATTGTAATTAATACTGTTAGGAATATATATGTGTGTGTGTGCGTTATAATTTTTTCATAATAGAATAATAGTTTATAGTGTGGACATTTTATGTAAATCATTAATATTTGATTATGAAATCATGTAGTCTCTAGAAATTTCCATTTAATTACTGCTACACCAAAAGAGTAATGATCATAAATTAGAAATGACCAGATTCTCCGATGCATTCTATATACATTATTTTAGATAGAATTGCATAGTCCAACTTGTTATAATAAAATAATAATTTATCCGATAACAGTTTTGTTTTAGTTTTTCCGGGAGTATGCATTTCATAAAATAGACATTTCTGGTCCTAGGGTGCCATCTGGTAGCCAAGTGAGTTAATGCGTAGGTAAATACAGGGTTGATAATGATACTGCTCCACCAATCATAGAGAAGGTTACACCTTCTGGGCCAGGTTTATCAAAGTTTTATGAATGTATTTGTCTGCCACTCAATCAAATAGTAAGTCAGGTGATAGAAAGGGATGACACCATCAAAGACATCATCTAGAGAGCACAATCACATCATGGGAAGAACACTCATCATCACACATCACCAGACTTCACCAAGATCAGACCGCTCCATCTAGATCTGACACCTCACTGAAGCCAGGGCATACAGCTCCAGCATAGCTAGATGCCATTTTGGGGAAGACAAACTCCACCCATTAAATGGCAGCCATCTTTGGGTCTGGTCATCAGACATCTAAAAGTCTACCTGGTATCCTTGAAGGGTAAATATAATATAATATTTTCTTGGTGATTTTTGCTTGCTTAAATTAATAGGCCAATTGCAATAGCCATTTTAAAGGGTAACATTCCTCTTACAATAATATAACCACTAGAGTTAGGTCTTTTTTTTAGTGTGTTATCACTTTTCTTTTCTTTGGCTGTATTGGTATACACACTTATGTATTTCAATGCTTATTCTTTCTGCTGGAGATAAACAGTAGAATTCCGTAAAATGTTGATTGTCTGCTAGGTATCTATCATTGGTTATGTTGTCTATGAGGGGAAATTAATTATTGTGAATTAATGCATTTAATTTTATATATATATATATATATATATATATATATATATATATAGATATATATATATATATATATTAATATACTTTGTTACAAATGATTTTAGAACTTTCACACAAATATCTTAGTGTCTATGCATATCCCAAGCCAACTTTTCTTTATAGTGTTGGTAAGTGATTTATTGTAAATACATATTAAAATGGTTGTAAAGTGAAAAAAATGACTTTTACCTACAGGCAAGCCTATAATAAGGCTTACCTGTAGGTAAAAAAAATATCTCCTAAACCTGTACGGTTTAGGAGATATTCCCCATGCAATGCGCCGCTGACTGCAGCGGCGCATGCACACGGGGATTCTCGGCTGATGGGCCGGCAGAATCCGAACCCTGCCGGGAAGAAGTCCCCCGTGCGCATGCACGGGAGTGACGACATCGCGGCTCCAGCCACTCACAGCGCTGGAGTCGCGATACCCGGCCGAGGCAACATGTCAGCGACCTCGGCGTGGACCAGGTGAGTTACCGATGCCTCGTTCTAAGGTAAGTATTTCATAATGAGCTAGTATGCGGTGCATACTAGCTCATTATGCCTTTTGCCTTACAGGTGTACTTAAAGAAAAAAAAATTTCAGCGGGTTTACTACCGCTTTAAGTTATTTTTGATAGTCTGCAGTCTATACTTACACCAATCTTGTTGTGTTATTTAAAGATGTATGCTTGGGAAAAATTAGCTTGGGAATAATTAAGTCAGGTACATTTATTTTATAAATTATTACTATTGGAGGCACTGATTTGATTTAGCTGACTAATATAATGGTTCAGACACTCCCTAACAAATGTATGTACAATGTTGTCTCTATAATAATACACTGGAATCTATTATAATTTTTATTTTTATAACTTGTAATTTTTATTTTATTTTTTTGTTTCTATGATATTTTTACATTTTTATTCATAATTTCTAATTCAACTTTTAGCTTTGTGTTAAATATACCGTATCTTTTAGGTATTGTTTACCATGTGTTTTAGAGCTGCCTTTATTGTCTAAACACCTCCCTGCATCCTTTGAAAATCAACTGTTTAAAAAAGTGGCAACCACCCCAACATAAAACTAGCCTTTACAGAAAGGTGCACATGGAAGGGCAACGCACATCACAAACAAAATATTTCCCAGCACACTTACAAGCCAGTCTGCAAAACAGCCTGCAAATTCCCCCTCTCCCTGTGGCAAAGGATCTTTCGGGTTCTTTAAGACATGACACATGCAGCAGGGCAGACTACTACCTGAAGCTATTGTAAGGCTGCCTTTTTATCAGGTTCAGCCAGGTCCAGCCTGAACATTGAAACGTTAATAAATGATATTGCCTAAAAGCATTTTATGAACAGCCTTCCCATCCTTGCCCGACATCTTTGCCTGACATGGGCAGGGACGGTCTAATGAAGAAAAAAAAAGTTTCACTAAATAACATAAAAACTTTAAAAAAATACTGCTGGTGGAAGATAAATGGGTGGATCTGGACTAGTCTTTAGTTATCCTCATTATTAAAGGTCACATTTCCGTCTGTTCTACCTTGCTTCAGAGACTGTGGGACTCTCACTCCTTGCATAATAAAAATGTGAAACATTTGTACATTAAATAAGGACAGCGGGTAAAGATCAGCTTTGCCTATTTCAAGAATAAATGGCACAGCTACAGGCAACTGTGAGGGAAACCAGCCTATGCCCTTTGGTTTTCCCCCAGGCAGCTATGTCTCCAGTGTGATGGCATAAAGCACCAGAATAAATAAATGCAATGGCAGCTATAGCAAATAGGGGTGGTGTGGTGCCTCAGGAAAAGGGCAGCAACCAAAGAACATGTTTGAAACCAAGGCCACCTTCTTGGGAAAGCAGGCAGCCTGTTTCTCCTTCACCTTTGCCAGCAGGCTGGTGGATCCAGGCATCATCAAGAGATGATGGAAAAAGGTGCCTTTCCACACTACCTCAAAAAGGGGACCATGTGTGCTCTTTCTTAGTGTCATAGATCTGCATGGTGCCATAAACTGTAGAACACAATGGTGCCTTTGTCAACTTAAGCTGAAAAACGACCACACTACAGAGTTTCTTCAATTTCCTGTCTGTTCAAGGGGTCAAATACTGTCCTGAAGCTAGTCAATTTCTACTAAAAACATAAAGGAAGTATGTTGAATATATTGGGAATAATTAGGGAAATGAGGATTGAAGATTTTATTAAGCATTTAGGAAAATGCAGTGTAGTTCTACTACTGCTATCAAATTGTTGTACCACTGGGCTATTTGTTCAGAGTTGTAAACCTAACCTTTATTTTTCTGAAAAGTACAATTTCCTATAGGTTTTAGATCTGTTGTAGCTGGCTGCTACTCCCACTAGTCGATTTATGCTGTTGCTGCTATATTAATTCCAAGCAATATTGTAAAAGTAAAAAAACTGTTTTACACATGCAAATTAGGTCATCATGCAGTGTTGCTGAAACTATCCATGTATATTGTATTGCTCTGCAGCACTCCTTTGAAGTGGTTCTAAAGCCTAAACTTTTTTTACTTTAATGCAACATGGTTACAAATATTTAGGTGTCAGTATGCCCAACCCCCCCCCCTTTATACTTACCTTGAGTCCTCACTCAATTCAGAGCTGTGCCTGTCTGTAGTGGCTCTCCTTGCTCTCACTGGCTCTGCTGTAAGTCAAATCCTGTGATGAGGAAGTGGAAGCGGGGCTGAGCTGTGTATTCTGTGTCAATGGACGCAGGCAGAGCAACTCAGGATTGAGCTTGCAGGTAGGGCATGACAGGAAGCGGCTTCCTATGGTGGCACACCAAGAAGAGGAGGGGGACCCCAGAAAAGGAGAATCAGGGGCCGGTCTGTACAATTCCATTGCAGGTAAGTATAATATATAAGTATATTTTGTTATTTAAAAAAAAAAATAATAATAGATGTTGCAATCATTTTAAGTCCTTCCTGAGAATGTATTTATCATTCTTCACCGCTGTGCTTATATATTTATTTGATTAATATATGTGTACCTATGCAAACATTGTACTTTTTATTATTGCTCTTTTTTTATTTTCCAATAAACAACATATAAAATATTGTAAATTATACTGCTCTGCAACACCACATACAGAATAAATGCATCTCCCAAGCATGTAATTGAAAGATGGAGGACCCTTTCCCTGCTGAACAGTACTTTTAAAACATTTTTTTTTGCAGCCACTGCATCTAAGGGCAATCAAGGTGTAATATGATATTTTTTTCCCTAGATGTGGGTATTTTAAATTGTTCAGCAATAGATGCTTTGAAGGTAAAGGTTATAGGTTTAGTCGGAAATGCTGCAGTCTGTCTAAGTGAAGTATTTGGTATGTATGATTCAGTTGCTATTTTGTTGCTTTCCTACTGCCATGGAAAATACTTTAACTTTTTTGTACATTTTAAAATGTAATTTGTGAAATCTCATGGAGAATAATTCATGAATTTCTTTGAAGAAATGGTGATGGTTAAGTGTTTGTATATCGTCCCCAAGGGAGTTTATCTTGTCATTTAGTCAGGCAGTGTCTCTTGGACACTAATATGTTCATAGTCTCTACTTGGGGATTTGTCACGCCGGAAGCAGTCCCCAGTGATTGTAAATACTTCATCTTCAGGGAAAGCTGATTTTTTCAAGCACTCAGGACTTTGTGTTATAGACCAGCCTTTTTAAAAGACCCAACGGTACAATATCGCTAATGTGTTTTATCGGTTTCCAACATTTATCTAAGTGTATTTAAGTTTATTATACATATTAATCAATTCAGTGGGAATTTCTACTTTCCTGTTTTGCATTTTTTTGTGTTGGAGATAAATTATATAATATCTATCTTTTTTTTGTTATCCCTAATCAATTTAACAAGATGCTTAACGATTGTAGAATCAAAAATGCTTATGACATAGAAAAGAAAAGGTAAAAAATAAGTTAACATGGTTGTAAAAACCGAAGGGTTTTACCTTATTGCATTCTATGCTTCTACACAGCCTCCCCAAATGCTTACCTGTGCATGATCTCAGCCTAGAGATGTGCACGAGAGCCGAGGTTCTCTTGCTTATTATTGGCTCAGATACAGTAGCAGGAATCATTGGCTTATGGAGCAAGCATGCAAGTGGCTTGCTAGGGGGGCAGAGCAATGATCCCTGGCAGGGGACCCACTCATAAAAAAAAAAAAACATGCAACCAAAATGTAACTATAACTTTGCAATACAAATATATTATTTCTTTAAGATAAAACTAAACATATGCATCACATTTAGTATATCCCTATGTAGGTGGTCAAATAAACATAAAAGCGAATTTCTGCACATTCCACCAATAGATCAGGATCAAACACCAGAGCATTTTTTTCTAAAGAGACTTTTTACATACCTTTTTAATATATTTCAATTACAAATATACAGTATGAATAAATGTTTTAGTTAAAGATTATCCGTGTCTTGTTCTGACTCACCAGCTGTTTAATTAGTTACACTGCAAGGTAGCTGCTTTTTTTGTATTTTTAAATAATCTTGTTGGCCCAGACAGCTCAGCCCTAACTGCTGCAGTAAAACAAAAACATACAGTCACTACCACCCACATGCCCAGTGTCTAAATGCAAACTTGTCAAAGCTGCTGGCTTTACAACTTCTGCCTTTTCGTCTGGTGGATTCTACCCCATCTGTGAATTTGCAGAACGTGCTGTACCACAATGGCAGGTTCCCAGTCGCTATTTCTTTTCACGTAAGGCCATTCCAGCTCTATACAATTACGTGGAAGGCAATGTTGTGGCATCAATGGGCAAGGCAGTCAGCTGCAAGGTCCACATTACTGCTGACACGTGGTCCAGCAAGCATGGTCAAGGACAATATATTTATTTCACAGCACACTAGGTAACTCTGCTTGCAAGTATGGAATAATGCAGGACAGGGCTCAGTGCTGCAGGTTGTTGGGCCACCATGTCTCCATACAGCTAGTTGTGGTGATGCAAGATTTGTCAGCTCCACCCCCTCCTCCTCCTTCATGCCCTTTTCTGCTGAATTGTCCTCTGAGACACCAGTACCACCTAAGCCAGGCGTGTCCAACCTATTCAAGAGAAAGGGCCACTTAAGTGACTTGGTAACCAGTCGTGGACCACAATGAGCAGAGCAGGCGTATGACAGGTCTGTGTCCACTCTGCATATGCAGAGCAGACACGGACAAAGACCACTCTACTCTATCTGCCCTCCAATCCGATTCGCCCAGATGGAAGAGACCGATCCCCTTCAGTTTTTTTAATTTTTTTTGCGAATTGGATTGATCCCGTGGTTTACCCACACTGCAAGTGCAGTGCAGCTGTGGCTTTCCTGCGGGTAACTTGCACTTTGCCATAGACTTATATTATACCCTGCAGGTGTGGTTCACTTTCTGAAAGCGCACCAAACCCACAGGTAATAACAACAGAAGTCTATGGCTCAGTGCAGGTAACCAGTTTAGAAGCCCAGTAACCACAGCAGAACAGATATGCCCATATATACACTGAGATTTTACTAATAAACTTACCTTTTAATACCTAAACTTTTACCTGTACTACTGGCTTCATTCACAACACTGATACTCTGGGATGGTGGGTCGGCAACCTGCGATCTGGGCTTGCCAACTATCCATCCCAGAGCAGGAGGTCACGGGCCACATCAGAGGGCTCCGCGGGCCACATGTGGCCCCCTGGGCCACTGGTTGGGCACCCCTGACCTAAGCGTTCAAGGAGCTATTCAATGAGTCAGGCCAAATGGTACCATGCAGTGCTTCAGCTGGTCTGTGTAGGGGACATGAGCCACACCAGAGCAGGCCCAGAGGTGGTTCATGCCATGCCAGTTGGATCCAGGAATAATGGGCACAAACCTCCTGTCCTCCCCTTAGACAGGGAAAGTTAACTCATGCGCCATGCCTGGCACATGTCGTCAATTTGGAGGTGCAGTGTTTATAAGCAGGTACCAGTGTAGGAAGATCTGCTAATGCAGACCAGAAGAGTCTGCAGCCATTTCAGGTGGTCATACACAGCCAGTGCTCGGTTTGCTGAAATTCAGTGGGAATTTCAGCTGCCCATAAACCGCCTTATTTGTGACATGCCCACCAGGTGGAACTTGACTTTGGCAATGCTGCACATGCAGCAGAGGGCCGTCAACGAGTACTTGTGTGAGTATGGCACAACGACAGGCTCAGGCTGGCTCTGCTTTTTTCCCCACTTCAATGGCTGCTGATAAAGGATGCATGCACTGTACTGTCACCATTTGAGCTGGCAACAAGGATGGTGAGAAATAAATTGCGTTCGCAATAACAAATTGGGGAATCATATTGATTCTAGCAATGATGGTTCATTTTTAGGATTCCTGGAGACAGAGGTAGCAGAGGAACTGGCTCAGTTAAAGCCTAAGAAAGCAATAGGCCAGGGGTAAGCAACCTAGGCCCTCCAGATGAAACTACAAATCCCATCATGCCTCTGCCTCTAGGAGGCATACCTATGATTGTCAGGGTCTTGCAATGTCTCATGGGACTTGTAGTTTCACCATAGCTGGAGGACCGAGGTTGCCTACCCCTGCAATAGTCCCTAATGGTATTTATCCCAGAGTTCTAAGAACTTCAATGTATAGTTGTGGGACCATAAACTGATCTTTTTAATCTATCTCTTCTAACAGGATAAGTTCCCCATGACTGTCAGACAGCTAATATTGTACATATCCACAAGAAGGACAGCAAGGTAGAAGCTGGCAATTACAGGCCAGTGAGTTTAACATCAGTTGTAGTCAAGCTCATGAAATCACTCCTGAAAAGAAAGATCGTTGATCACTTAAAAACATACAACTTGCTGGACCCAAAACAGCATGGCTTTACTGAGGACAGATCATGTCAAACTAATCTGATTTATTTTTTTGACTATATTACCAATGTTTTGGACCAGGGTGGTGCTGTGTACATAACATATCTTGATTTCAGCAATGCATTTGATACAGTTCCACATAATGATCTAATACAAAAGTTGTACAAGCTAGGACTTAACCCTTGGTTGGTTCAATGGATATGCATTTGGCTAAAGGATAGATACCAGAGTGTGGTTGTAAATTGGGTACAACAAGGCTCTGTACTGGACCCTGTTCTATGTAATCTATATGTAAGGGATATAACTAAACTTAATATGTACAGTCTGGAGGAAAGAAGGGAGAGGGGAGACATGATTGAAAACTTTAAATACATCAAGGGGGTGAATAAGGTTTAGTAGAGCAGTTTTATCAATATGAAACCAAAATCAAGAACACAGGGACATTACCTTAAACTAACTGGAGGAAAGTTCAAAACTAATCTTAGAAAATATTATTTTACTGAAAGGGTAATTAAAGCTTGGAATAAACTACCATCAAAGATAGTGAGACAGTCAACAGTAAATGGCTTCAAACATGCTTGGAACAAACATAGATCTATACTCAGATAATAAAGTTAACAAAAAAACACAAAAAACAAAACAAAAAAAATTACAAAAAAAATAGGCAGACTCGATGGACTACTATGTCTTTTTCTGCCATCACTTTTATATGTTTCTATGTGAGCCGTGTCAAGGCATGCATCAGTGACACAATCCTTGTTGTGTTCCTGCTGGAGCAGACTTTGCATGGCATTATGGACAGGGCACTCGAGGCAGAGCAGCAGAAGGAAGAAAATTACTTCCTTTACTCTTGAGGCGCGCTTCATTTTTTCAACGCCACACAATACACAATAGGAGAGGGAGAAGGAGGATTCTGGCAACTTTGGAGGCATTGAAGCAGTGGAAGACACATGTCAACCCTTAACAGATAGTTTCCCACTCCCAGAACCCTTGGGAGTAGTACATGGGAGGAGGCAGTTTCAGAAACTGTAATCCTCAGTGACCCTGAGGAGTCTGCTTCTCATGCCTCCGCAAACCTGCAGTGCATGGACTCCCTCATTCTTAAAAGCCTGTGAAAGGAGAATACCTGACATCAAGGAGAAGGATCACTATTGGTATGTCAACCCTTTTTGACCACTGTTACAAGGGGAAAGTCTTGGAACTCATCCCATCCCCACAGAGGGAGCAGAAGATGAAATCTATTGAGGACAACTTAAAGAGGAGTTTATGTAACTCCTTTCCAGACTCTAGGTTACAATCTTGTGGAAAACATAGTTTTGAGGCTTCTGTTGATCAAGAGAGGAGCGGTGGAAAAGGGGGCTGCCAAAGTGATGCTTTTCAAAAATGTTTTAGTCCTCAGTGCCCAAGGCTGTCAGCTTCCACATCTGATCGGCAGCGTCTGCATCATATGGTGGGAAATTTATCTAGGGGGCGAAAACAGACAGAGAGCTTTCCATTCGACGATCCACTGGGTTACTGGGTCATGAGAATGAAGGAAAACTTCCCCCAGGAGTGGGGTTTTTAGGCAGCGAGGTAGAAAAAATTGTTGATGCAATGTTTTTCAAAAAAATATAAATGTTTATTATAATGTTGCAAATATGACATAGTGGGTAAACGACATAAGCCCCAGTAGGAAATAAAACAAAACTAAAAATACACCAGCAGACAAAACTTTCACAGCAACATAATTAGTCAAAAAGATGTCGATTTTAAAAAGTGAGCTGACGCGTTTCAACCTGTAACTATAAAGGTCTTCTTCATAGGATTTAGTCTGCTGAAATAAAAGAAGTAAATTGCAGGCATATATATCAGTTATCTCAAAGTAAAATGACAGAGAGAAGGTAAAAAACATATTGTGTAAACATGTGACATATTTACCAAGGCGTGTATGATTGATGAAGTAGATTTTCTACATGGGGATCCCTTAGAAAGCTTCCTTCCTGGGTCATGAGAATAGACCACTGGCCAGAACTTGCCCAGTATGCAATTGAGCTGCTGGGCTGCCCTGCATCCAGCATGCTTTCCGATTTGGCATTCAGTGCTACTGGATATTTTGTGACAGATAAGCAAGCGTGTCTGTCTATAGATGCGAAAAGAGAGGTGGCGGCAATTCCAGCATTTAAACTCCAAATTTATTAAAAAATTTATTAAAACCATGGACAAGGCATACACAAACACAGCTCTAGGAGCAACAGCAAACATGTTTCACACCATGCTTAAAGGGTCACTAAAGGAATTTTTTTATTTATTTTTTTAAATAACAAACATGCTATACTTACCTCCGCTGTGCAGCTCGTTTTGCACAGAGGGGCCCGAACCTGGTCTTCTGGGGTCCCTCGGCGGCTGTCTCGGCTTCCTCCCGCAAGGACTCCACAACTTCATGCAAGCTCCCTCGCATGCTGTGGAGTGCTTGCGGGCATGCTCCAGTGATACAGCTGATGGCTATAGCTGCTCACTGTATAACTCGGCCCACCCCCGGCGCGCCACGTCATTGGATGTGATTGACAGCAGCGCGAGCCAATGGCTGCACTACTTTCAATCCATCCACTCTAGCCAATCAACGGCCAGGGTGAGCAGCGAAGAGGACGTTGGGGGCGAGTGCGGGACTTTTGAGGGGTCAGGTAAGTATAACGGGGGGCCTGAGGGGGCCGGGATTGACGGATGTTTTTTCACCTTAATGCATAGAATGCATTAAGGTGAAAAAACTTTTACCTTTACAACCTCTTTAATCATTGCTAATTGCTGTAGGGATCAGCACTCACCTAAAAAAACACAGGGCTGCAGGTGGAACCAATTAAAATTTGTTTTATTCCCACAGTCCTGCCCTCCAGGGAGACTGCCCTAACCTCACTGTATAACAGAAAGTAAACACATATAAAAAGAGTGCATATCCATAAATGTGTTCTATAGCAATTATAAACCCTCAAAACGAGATACAAAAGAAAATAAATAAACAGAGAGAAAGGGCAGGGCACTCATCTTAATTCATAAAAATCTTTCATGTAAGATAACCTCTGTAGATACGGATGATCAAGGGTACTTTATCACCGCTCAGCTTCCAATCAACCTTATTCCCAAGCCGGATGGAAGCATCCGATTGTGTAATGGTTTCCAAAAGTTAAATGAGGTGTCAAAATTTGACGCTTATCCAATGCCCAGGGTAGATGAATTAATTGAGCGTCTAGGTCATGCTCGATATATCACCACCCACCACCAAGACAGCCTTTTCCACTCCTGAGGGCCTCTGGCAGTACAAGAGGATGCCATTCAGCCTACATGGGGCCCCAGACACTTTTCAGAGGATGATGGATCGCATCCTTAAACCCCACCAAGCCTATGCTGTGTATTTCAATGACGTGGTCATTTTTAGTGCAGACTGGGAGAGCCACCTACCTAAAGTGCAGGCTGTTATTAACACTCTCCAGGGTGAGGGTCTGACAGCCATTTCTAAGAAGTGTGCTGTGGGTTTAGAGGAGGCCCGGTATCTAGGGTACATTATTGACAGGGGGATAGTAAAACCCCAAGTCACAAAGATCCAAGCAATTCAAAGTTGGCCAAGACCCCTGAATAAAAAATAGGTCAGGGCTTTTTTGGGGTTAGTAGGCTATTACAGAAGGTTTGTCCCAAATTTTGCTACATTGGCCGCTCCCCTTATGGATCTTACCGGGGGGGGGGGGAGTCCTCAGTGGTACCCCAGAAGCTGAGAAAGCTTTCCAGAACCTAAAGACAGCCCTGTGTAATAGCCCTGTCTTAATCACCCCAGATTTCACACAGGAATTTGTAGTGCAGACAGATGCTTCAGAAGTGGGGTTAGGTGCAGTGTTATCCCAAGTGCTGAATGGGGAGGAACACCCCATAGCGTTCTTAAGCAGAGAATTGACCCCTGCTGAAAAAAAGGTACGCCATTGTAGAACGGGAATGTTTAGCCATCAAATGGGCTCTTGAAAGTTTAAAATATTATCTGTTAGGGCGACAGATTAGGCTCCTAACTGACTGTGCCCCACTCAAATGGATGGCCCAAAATAAGGAGAAAAATGCAAGAGTTACTAGATGGTTCTTGGCTCTACCGAATTTTACATTTTTAGTAGAACATAGACCAGGTAGCCAACAAGCTAACGCTAATGCCCTCTCTACCCCCCCTAATTTGAGCAGAGGGGGGAGATATGTAGCGGGGCGCCTGTGAAACAAGGTAAAATGACAGGAAAAGTAATTGATGGGATATATGATTTACAATCTAAGGTAATACCAGCAAAGACTTCAGGGTAAAGAAGGATAGTTCTTTACCCTGTGTTGGTAAAGTCTGTTCCGGGGCTGGTTTTATTGGGAGTCTGATAGAGCTCTGGTGGGACAGACTCCCAAATACGTGGACCGCAGTTTAATGTTTTCCTTACAGGTTTTGGTTAAGGCAGCTTGTCCTAGCTCTCAGAGAGAGAGAGTGTGTGTCTCTGTGAGGAGGCATCTAGGAGCATGGCTGCTCAAAGCTGACTTTGGATACAAGTATTTGCATTTGTAAGGACACTTACTACATAACCAAGGACTGGTCAGACTATGGACACAGTAAGGCTCGGTAGAGCAGAAGTTTAATTTTGTTTGATGGCAAAATTCCATTTTTCTTCTGTTTGGAAATATCGTGTGCATTAAACATGATGTTTTCCCAAAGAGACTGTGAGTTGTGTCCCTGCATTGAGTCTGATCCCCTACTATATATATATATATATATATATATATATATATATATATGTATATATATATATGTATATATATATATATATATGTATATATATATATATATATATATATATATACACACACACACAGTATATTGTCTAAAGTATTGGGACACCTGTGCTTTTACATGCATATGAACTTTAATTGCATCCCAGTCTTAGTCCATAGGGTTCCATATTGAGTTGGCCCACCCTTTGCAGCTCTAACAGCTTCAAATCGTCTGGGAAGATAGACAATAGGCATGAGCAAACATCCTCCTGTTTGATTCACAGCAGAACATGCGAGCAGGCAAATAAATTGTCAGAACACACAAACACCAGTAAAGTCTATGAGACACGAACATGAATAATCAAAAGTTCTAATTTTAAAGGCTTATATGTAAGTTATTGACATAAAGTGTTTGGGGACCCGAGTCCTGCCCCACGGGACTTGTAACATTGCATAAACAATTTTTTAAAGTGTCAGTTTTTTCGGGAGCAGTGATATATTTTTTTTTTTTTTATGCTTAAAGTGAAACAATAAAAATGAAATATTCCTTTAAATATCGTGCCTAGGGGGTGTCTATAGTATGCCTGTAAAGTGGCACATTTTTCCCGTGTTTAGAACAGTACAACAGCAAAATGACATTTCTAAAGGAAAACTTGTCATTTAAAACTGATCGCGGCTGTAATGAATTGTCGGGTCTCGGCAATATAGATACAGATAATTGAAAAAAAGAGCATGGGACCCCCCCTGCCCTTTGGGTCTGGTATAAAAATTATGGGTAACCCCGAATCAACATTTTTTTAAAAATTACGTGGGGGTCCCCCTAAAATCCATACCAGGCCCTTCGGGTCTGATATGGATTTTAAGGGGAACCCTGCACCAAAATATAAAAAAATGGCGTAGGGCCCCCCCCCCCCCCAAAATCCATACCAGACCCTTATCTGAGCAAGCAACCTGGAAGGCCACAGGAAAAGAGGGGGGACAAGAGAGTGCCCCCCTTCCTGAACCGTACCAGGCCACATGCCCTCGACATGGGGAGGGTGCTTTGGGGTAGGCCCCAAAGCACCTTGTCCCCATGTTGAAGGGGACAAGGACCTCATCCTGACAACCCTTGCCCGGTGGTTGTGTGGGGGTCTGTGGGTAAGGGGCTTATCAGAATCTGGAAGCCCCCTTTAACAAGGGGACCCCCAGATCCCGGCCTCCACCCGGTGTGAATTGGTAACGGGATACAGATGTAAACCTACCATTTCACATTAGGGCATCAAAATGGTAAAAAAAAAAACAAGACACAGCTTGGAACAAGTCCTTTATTAAAAAATAAAAATGTCCCACGAAGTAAGTTCACGCCACCCGACGAACCAAAAAAAAAAACGCTACCGACCCGCCTCCATGGGAGGCTCGTGCCGTCTGATGCATCTTTGCTTTGACAGTTCTTATATAACTGAGGGCGGGGCCACCCTGATGTAACCAGGTGGCCTTGCCCCCTCTGACCCCCAGGGCTTTTTTTTCCTTTTTCGGTCTGTCGGGCGTCGTGAACTTACTTCGTGGGACATTTTTTTTTTTTTTAATAAAGGACTTGTTCCAAGCTGTGGTGTTTTTTTTTTTTTT
The DNA here is from genome assembly GCA_028564925.1 of Lithobates sylvaticus. Lineage (NCBI taxonomy): Eukaryota > Metazoa > Chordata > Amphibia > Anura > Ranidae > Lithobates > Lithobates sylvaticus. The sequence continues at coordinate 145,277,990 of CM053036.1, read as the reverse complement.
TTACCATTTTGACACTCTTATGTAAAATGGTAAGGGTACATTTGTACCCCGTTCCCAATTCACACAGGGGGGAGGCCGGGATCTGGGGGTCCCCTTGTTAAAGGGGGCTTTCAGATTCCCATAAGTCCCCCGCCCGCAGACCTCCACAACCACCGGGCAAGGGCTGTGGGGATGAGGTCCTTGTCCCCATCACCATGGGGACAAGGTGCTTTGGGGGGCTACCCCAAAGCACCCTCCCAATGTTGAGGGCATTTTGCCTGGTACAGTTCAGGAGGGGGGTGCTCTCTTGTCCCCCCTCTTTTCCTGCGGCCTGCCAGATTGCATGCTCAGATAAGGGTCTCGTTTTTTTAATTTGGCGCAGGGTTCCCCTTTATTTCCATATCAGACCCGAAGGGCCTGGTAAAGATTTTAGGGGGGCCCCAAGCAATTTATTTTTTTAATTTTGATTCGGGGTTCCCCTTAATATTCATACCAGACCCAAAGGGCCTGGTAATGGAGGGGGGGCGATCCTATGCTCTTTTTTTTAATTATCTGTAACTATATTGCCGAGACGCGACAATTCATTACAGCAGCGATTAGTTTTAAATGAAATTTTTCCTTTATCTTTGTCTCATCAGACCACAGGAGATGGTTCCAGTAATCCATGTCCTTAGCCTGCTTGTCTTCACCAAACTGCAGGCTTTCTTGTGCAGCATCTTTAGAAGAGTCTTCCTTCTGGGACGACAGCCATGCAGACCAATTTGATGCAGTGTGTTTTGCGTATGGTCTGAGTACTGACAGGCTGACCCACCACCCCTTTAACCTCTGCAGCAAAGCTGGCAGCACTCATACGTCTACTCCCAAAAACAATCTCTGGATATGACGCTGAGCACATTGACCATGGTGAGGCCTGTTCTGAGTGGAACCTGTCCTGTTAAACTGTTGTATGGTCTTGGCCACCATGCTGCAGCTCCTTGGCAAACTTCATATAGCCTAGGCCATCTTTATGTATAGCAACAATTCTTTTTTTCATGTCCTTAGAGAGTTATTTGCCATGAGGTGCCATGTTGAACTTCCAGTGACCAGTATGAGAAAGTGAGAGTGATAACACCAAATGTAACACACTTGCTCCCCATTCACACCAGAGACCTTGTAACACTAACGAGTCACATGACACCCAGGAGGGAAAATTACTAATTGGGCCCAATCTGGACATTTTCACTTAGGGGTGTATTCACTTTTGTTGCCAACAGTTTAGACATTAATGGCTGTGTGTTGAGTTATTTTGAGGGGACAACAAATTTACACTGTTATACAAGCTGTAAACTCACTACTTTACATTGTAACAGAGTGTTGATTCTTCAGTGTTGGCACATGAAAAGATATAATAAAATATTTACAAAAATGTGAGGGGTGTACTCACTTTTGTGAGATACTGGGGGTTATTTACGAAAGGCAAATCCACTTTGCACTACAAGTGCAAACTACAATTGCAAAGTGCACTTAAAATTGCACTGAAAGTGCACTTGGAATTGCAGTCGCTGTAAATCTGAGGGGTTAATCTGAAATGAGGGGAAGCTCTGCTGATTTTATCATCCAATCATGTGCAAGCTAAAATGCTGTTTTACTTCCCTTGTATGTCCCCTTCGGATCTACAGCAACTGCACTTTCAAGTGCACTTTCAAGTGCACTTTGCACTTGTAGTTTGCACTTGTAGTGCAAAGTGGATTTGCCTTTCGTAAATAACCCCCACTGTATATTGAAAAATATACGTATTTATTAATGTAACAAAAAGTATGCACACTATATATTTTACTCTTACTAAGCAATTGACAACTAGACAGCAGTCATTTGGCATGGTCTATGGGTTGTACTTAGCTGAACGAATTAATTTGTATAAATTTAACATCTGGCACATATCCCAATATGAACATGTTCTGTGAAATACTGTCATGTCAGCGCTTCTAATTGGCCTTCATTATAGCTAAAACCCCTAGTAAAAGATAGGCAGAGAGTAGCAGTCTCATTTATTATACGGAACAAATCAGAAACCATGAAGCAGTAAGGTGGTGATGTGTCACACGCTATCTCAGAATAAGTCATTGTAATGAAGTAGGACTTTATTCTTTAAATTGTCAAAAGACATTTCTTACATTCCTACAGTTGATATAAAAATGTAATTGTTGCAAACAGCTTAAATGCTGAGCTTTGTAGGGTTTGATTTGGTTTTCGGCTAACTCTAGAAAAAAAATATACAACATGTATTTTTGGCTTATCTTTAAAGTTTATCTAAGGCTAAAACCTTTTAGTTTAGAATAGTTTGTGGTGGATAGGGATGAGCCGAACACCCCCCTCTTCGGTTCGCACCAGAACCTGCGAACAGACCTAAAGTTCGTGTGAACTTTAGAACCCTATTAAAGTCTATGGGACTCGAACGTTCAAAATCAAAAGTGCTAATTTTAAAGGCTTATATGCAAGTTATTGTCATAAAAAGTGTTTGGGGACCTGGGACCTGCCCCATGGGACATGTATCAATGCAAAACAAAGTTTTAAAAACGGACGTTTTTTCAGGAGCAGTGATTTTAATCTGTGATAGCAGTGATAATAATAATGCTTAAAGTGAAACAATAAAAGTGTAATATTCCTTTAAATTTCATACCTGGGGGGTGTGTATAGTATTCCTGTAAAGGGGCGCATGTTTCCCATGCTTAAAACTGTCCCTGCACAAAGTGTAATTTTTGCAGGAAAAAAAGTCATTTAAAATCACTGGCGGCAGTCATTGAAAGTCATTGATAAAAAAAATAAAAATATGCGTGGGGTTCCCCCCAAATTCAATTACCAGGTCTGGTATGGATATTAAGGGGAACCCCGGGTCAAATAAAAAAAAGGACTTTTCCCAATGGTGTCAGTGTGTTTTTTTATTTTTTTTTACACTTTCTTTGTGAAATGGTAGGGGTACTTTTGTACCCCCTTACCATTTCAAATGGGGGGGGGGGGGCGGGATCTGGGGGTCCCCGGGCAGGATCTGGGGATCCCCTTGTTAAAGGGGGCTTCCAGATTCTGATAAGCCCCTTGCCCGCAGACCCCTACAACCACCAGGCAAGGGTTGTGGGGATGAGGCCCTTGTCCTCATCAACATGGGGACATGGTGCTTTGAGGGGTCACAGACCCCCAAAGCATCCTCCCAATGTTGAGGTCATGTGGCCTGGTATGGTTCAGGAGGGGGGGCGCTCTCTCGTCCCCCCTCTTTTCCTGCGGCCTGCCAGGTTGCATGCTCGGATAAGGGAGACATTTTTTTTTGGCGCAGGGTTCCCCTTAAAATCCATACCAGACCTGAAGGGCCTGGTAATTGAATTTTGGGGGAACCCCACGCATATATTTTTTTTTTTTTAATCAATGACTTTCAATGACTGTTCTCTGTATTACGGGAGCCGACAATTCATGCTTTTTTTCCTGCAAAAATGACACTTTCTGCAGGGACAGTTCTAAGCATGGGAAACATGCGCCCCATTTACAGGCATACTATACACACCCCCCAGGTACGAAATTTAAAGGAATATTACACTTTTATTGTTTCACTTTAAGCATTATTAATATTACTGCTCCCAAAAAAACGGCTGTTTTTAAAACTTTTTTTTTTGCATTGATACATGTCCCGTGGGGCAGGACCCAGGTCCCCAAACACTTTTTAGGACAATAACTTGCATATAGGCTTTTAAAATTAGCACTTTATATTTCTCCCATAGACCTTTACAGGGTGTTCCGCGGCTTTTCGAATTTGCCGCGAACACCCCAAATTGTTCGCTGTTCGGTGAACAGGCGAACAGGCAATGTTCGAGTCGAGCATGAGTTTGACTCGAACTCGAAGCTCATCCCTAGTGGTGGATCACTCTTTAAAGGGCAGTAGACAGGGATTGAGGGGGCATTATGTTACCTCCTCACTGCCTTTTCATGAATGCATTTGTATTGCCTTATTTGTACACCATTATATATGTATTGAGACATTATGTACTTTTGGTCATTAATTACACTTTTGTTGGTTCATATATATATATTTAAAGGGTAAGCATAAATTATTTTTGTGTATGCATAAAATCTGTTATCCTATCTTTAAAACAAAGAGGTTTTGGCTTTAAAAATATATTTTAAGAGGTTCTGTATTTTATGTATGTATTTATTAAGTCTCCTCTTGAACATTCTAAAGCCCCATACACACGCGCGGACAATCCGTGGACCAGGTCCGTCGGACCATGTCCGTCATACTTTGTCTGATGTTGGTTTTGCGTACACACGATCGGACAAAGTTGTCGGAAAATCCGATCATTCTGAACGTGGTGACGTTTGTTGCCTACGACGGGACTACGTAGAGGCTAGTAGCCAATAGCTTTGGTCTTGTAATGTGATCTGAGCATGCGTAGCACTTTGTCCGGTCGGACAAGCATACACACGCTCGGATTTGGTGTGATCGGACCGGGTTGACGGGAAATCTTTCCAGCAGGAGATAAGACTTTGTCCGACGGACAAACCGACGAACACTGTCCGATGGTGCATACACACGGTCTGATTTTTCAACAACCTTGTCCGATCGGACCAAATTGATGAAAAAGTCCGACCGTGTGTATGGGGCTTTATAGTAAAAAGTAGGTTACACTTTCATTAGACAAAAAAAAAAAACACCCTGTTTCTATTTACACTTTATAGCCAGTCATGATTTTCTGAAACTGACACAAATTCAAATGTCACAACCAAGCAACCATGGAGAGGTTTAGTACACTGTTGACAAAATTCCACCAAAAATCATATTCCTTGTAATTGGCCCTCTGCCTTCATCATAATTTTTTTTACAATTGCAGCATTTACTTATCATGTGAGTGATCGGGTAAATGGAATAGGCATTTATTTATCAAACATTTAGTTATGATTATCAAAACCTGTATTCTGATTAAGCAGACATATTTGTTGCAAATGTCTGAACACAGGATGTATGTAAACAGCTGTCTTGGTTGTGTCCAAATGCCATTCACACCTCAAGCTGTGAAAAGGCATTTTCCCAGAGAACTTTTGGAAGTGATGTCTAGGTGCTAAATGACCATCTGTTAATCAATGTTAATAACCAACAAATTGTTTAGTATTTCAAAGAGGCTCAAAAGGTACCCCCACCCCCTTTTAGAGTGTATAAATGCAGTTAGCGTCCCAGCTTCAGTTAGAACAAGACATTTGAATGTATACCATGTACTGTACTTACTGTATTGTTCTCCCTGCTTGTGGCTAGCTACAAGCTTGAAATATCAAATACATCTTTTTGAATGTGGTTCAGCAGTCAACATGTTATTGGAATCCCCTAAGTTCTGGGATTTCCCTATAATGAGTATACCTGGCAAACTCTTTCACTTAATAAATGCAATGTGAGAAAGCTATTACAATTACTCAATTATTATTTATGAAGTCATCCAGTGAAACTTGTTAAAACCCTGCAAAGAGACCAGGAAAGTGTTCCCTTCTATACCTAGTTCTCTTAGTAGTATCATTTGCCACTACAATAGTAAGAAAACAGTTGAACTCAGGGAAACATAGATAATTGTCAGAAACCATGAATCAAACTGAGACAGAAGTACAGTTAAATCTCACTTGTTTAATAATAATAAAAAAAGGTAAACATAGTCAAAACATAGCCAGAGTCCAGGAACTGGAACGTATAGTCAGACCAGCCAAAACGTCAGGGAGCCAGAGATGAACATAGTAGAACAGCAAGCAGGATCTGGAGCCAGAAGGAATGTCAACCAATCAAGTCTTTAACAGGAACACAGGAGAGTGTCTTTAAAGATGTGACAAAGGCACAGATCATCTGGGCAGAACAGCTTAAGTAGGCAGGACTGACTAGCAGGATATCATCAACAGGTGAGTCACTGTGGAGAGATAGGAGCTGGTAATTAGCCGACAGCTGAGCAGCCAGCTCCGAGAAGGAAGGGTTGAGCCCAGCCCTGACAGTTCCCCCTCCTCAATGACCCCTCCCCCTCGGAGGACCACTAGGCTGGAGGGGAAAATGTCTATGGAAATCATGAAGGAGTATTAGGGCATGTACGTCCGAGGATGAGACCCAAGAGCATTCCTCCAGACCGTACCATTTCCAATGCACCAGGTAGTGTATGCGCCCACAGAACCTACGGGAGTCAACAATGGACTGTACTTCATACTCCTCATGGTTCTCAACCTGTACAGGGTGAGGATGAGGCACCCAGGTGGTAAAGCGGTTGCAGACCAAAGGTTTTAATAAGAAGACATGAAATACATTTGAGATGCGCATATTAGACTGGGTTAATACTGCGAAGAATACGGAAAGGCCCAATAAACCGAGGTGCAGACTTCAGAGAGGGAACATGAAGTCGGAGGTTGTGAGATGACAGCCAGACCCTGTCCCCAACTTGGTAAGAAGGCACAGGCAGGTGTCTGCAGTGAGCATGGAGTCTGTACTTATCATTAGCATGTCGTAAAGCCTCCTGGACTTGTGCCCAAGTAGAAGGAAGAACATGGAAATGCTCCTGTAACGCAGAAAATCTGGGAGAGAGGTGTGTAGCCTCAGACAAGAATGTGATTTTTATGGTCAGTAAGAATGAGAATCGGCACAGTGGTACCTTCAAGGAGATGTCGCCATTCTTTCAGGGCTAAAATGATCGCTAACAGCTCTCTGTCACCAATCTCGTAATTGCACTCCGCAGGTGAAAATTTCTTGGAAAAGTAGCCACAAGGATGCATAGCGCTCTCAGAGGTAGGACGTTGAGACAGAAGGGCGCTAACTCCAGTCTCAGAAGCATCAATCTCAAGGATAAAAGATAACGTAGGATCAGGATGTGCCAACACAGGAGCAGAAACAAAGGCAGCCTTGAGACTCTCAAAGGCCTTAATGGACTCCAGAGACCAACAATGTGGGTTACCGTCCTTTCTGGTCATATCAGTCAGGGGCTTGACCAGAGACGAGAGGTTACGCATAAACTTCCGATAATAGTTGACAAAGCCAAGAAAACGCTGAAGAGGATGTAAACCCATGGGTCAGGGGCCACTGTAGGACTGCCGAAAGTTTCTCTGGGTCCATCAAAAAAACAGCAGTGAAAATGCCATAACCCAGGAATTTAACCTGTTCACAATGGAATTCACACTTCTCTAATTTACAATAGAGCTTGTTCTCTCTTAGTTTATGAAGCACACGACAGACATATGTGAGGTGGCTTTCTAGGGACTTGGAAAATATGAGGATATCGTCGAGATAAACCACCACACATAACTTCAACAAATCTCGGAGGACATCGTTAATAAATTCCTGGAAAACTGCCGGGGCGTTACAAAGGCCAAAAGGCATTATGAATGAATGAACAAATTAACCGCTTCCCGACCGCCTCATGTAGATATACGTCAACACAATGGCACGGGCAGGCAAAAGCACGTACCTGTACGTCCCCTTTAATTTGCCTGCCCGGGGGGCGCGCGCGCGACCCGGTCGGGAGCTCCGTGACCACGGCCGCGGGACCAGTGGACCCGATCGCCGCTGGTATCCCGCGATCGGGTTACGGAGCTGAAGAACGGGGAGAGGTCTATGTAAACAAACCTCTCCCCGCGCTTCCTACACTGACTGTCAGTGATGGGCGGTTCCCTGTCATCAGGAACGCCGATCAATGACGTCAGACGTACAGCCACGCCCCCCTACTGTAAAAAAAAAACACACAACACGTCACACTGACTCCTCCCCGCCCCCTAGTGGTTAACCCCCTAACTACAACTGTCATTTACATAGGAATCAGTGCTATTTAAATAGCAGTGATTGCTGTATAAATGACAAATGTCCCAAAAATGTGTCAAAAATGTCCGATGTGTCCGCCAAAATGTCGCAGTCACAATAAAAAATCGCTGATCGCCGCCATTACTAATAAAAAAAAAAAATATTAATAAAAATGCTATAAAACTATCCCCTATTTTGTAAACGCTATAACTTTTGCGCAAACTAATCAATAATCGCTAATTGCGATTTTTTTTACCAAAAATATGTAGAAGAATACGTATCGGCCTAAACTGAGGAAAAAAAATGTTTTTTTATATATTTTTTGGGGATATTTATTATAGCAAAAAGTAAAAAATATTGCATTTTTTTCAAAATTGTCGCTCTATTTTTGTTTATAGCGCAAAAAATAAAAACCGCAGGGGCGATCAAATACCACCAAAAGAAAGCTCTATTTGTGGGAAAAAAAGGACGCCAATTTTGTTTTGGAGCCACGCCGCATGACCGCGCAATTGTAAGTTAAAGCGACGCAGTGCCGAATTGCAAAAAGGGGCCTGGTCCTTTGGCTGCCAATTGGTCCGGGGCTGAAGTGGTTAATGATTTGTATAGCGCTACAAATGCAAACTGAATCGCCTCAAGGCGCTTGGTCTGTCCTGTGTTGTCCTGCTTATTAGAAGAGATGGGTCTTGAGTTTTTTTCTGAAGGCCCGATGGTTTTCTTCCATGCGGATGTTGGTGGGTAGAGCGTTCCATTGCCGAGGTCCTTGGACTTTGAATCTTCGTTCGCCCTTAGATTTGTAGCGAGCTTTGGGGATGAGAAAGCGGTTTTGGTTTGTTGATCGAAGGCTGCTATTAGTTATGTATTGTTTAATTTTCTCACATAGGTATTGAGGAGCGTTTCCTTGTGTACATTTGTGGGTAAGGCAGAGGGTCTTGAATGTGATCCTTTCTTTTACCGTTAGCCAATGGAGGGTCCTTAGGGATGGAGAGAGGGATTCCCAGGGTTTCTTTCCCATGACTAGTCTTGCTGCTGTGTTTTGGATGACTTGTAGGCGTGCAATCTGGTAATCAGGTAGTCCTATGTAGAGGGAATTGTGTGATGTTCGAGTTGATTTCCTTACCTGGCTTTGGTTGAATAAGGTTGGGTGTTTTTTTTGTTGAATTATTTTCCGAATGTTGTCGTTTTTGTTGATAAAAAAATCTGCTCAAGGCAGGTGGGGTTCATAGTCTGGGCGACTAGTTTGAAAAGTTCACGTGGGCGGTTTAAAGCTTTTGAGAGGGTGTTTGAGAAATGTTCTTTTCTTGCTTTGAAAATTGCTTTGTGATATTTCTTGGTGAGTATTTTGTAGTTTCTGTGACTTTCCTTTGTAGAATTTATTCTCCGTGCTCTTTCAGCTCTTCTGTGTTCCCGTTTCAGTAGAGTAAGAGTGCCATTAAACCATCCAGAAATTTTCCTGCGGATGGGTGCGACAGTGTCTGCTGTTTGTAGTAATGCCTTGTTTAAGGCGCTGAGTGTTTGTTCTGTAGAGTGGTTTATATTTAGCGTTGCTATTTTGTTTGATAATGTGGTTTTGAAGATTTCCGAGTGTATTTCTTATGCGATCTGGTCCAATGTGTTGTTGCTGACTGGTTTGGTTTTTGGAGGGTGGTGTAGATGGCGATTTCAAATTTTATAGCGTGGTGGTCTGTCCATGGTAGCGGTATGTTGTCTAGTATGTTGATGTCCATATTTTGTTTGAAGATGAGGTCCATAATGGGTCCGGACCCATGTGTGGGAGCATTTATTAGTTGTTGAAGCCCTAGTTCTTCCAGTTGGTTAATGCAGGTGGTGGCGATGGGATCTTCAGTGGAGTTTGCCCAAAGGTTGAAATCCCTGGGTACCATAATCGTGTTGGTTTTCAGGGTGTGTAACAAAATGAATTCAGTGAGGGGTATCGGTAGATTTGGCTTTGGTCCTGGTGGTCTGTAGCATAGCAGCATGTGGATGGTCTCTTGTGGTGTTTGAAGATGTAGAGTAAGTGTCTCCATAAATGTCACTGAGTTCTGTACCATTGGTTTGACGAGTGCCAGGTGAGATTTGAAGATCACTGCTAGACCTCCTCCTTTTTTTCCTATTCTATGCTCAGTTAGGATCCTGTAGTTTTCCGGCACCAATTCTGTTAGGATGGTGTTGCAGTCTGGTGTTAGCCAGCTTTCCATGATGAGGAGGCAATCTATGTTGTTTTGTGGGATGAAGTCATGGATTTCGTGTCTGTGCTTGACTGCCGATCTGGTGTTAATCAGGGCGCATGCTAAATGTTGCAGTTGAATTGTAGTCTTGATGGTTGATTATGGATTGATCCTTAGTAGTTGTTCTTTTTGTAGTATTTTTTGAATGTAGGTCGGTAGAGTGGCGGTGGTATTTCTTAGTCTGCGGAGGGACTCTGCTGAGTATTTGAATTTGCACATGATGAGGTGAAAAAAATTGTTGATGGAATGATACGATGAAAAAAAACTGATGCAATGATGATGAGGTTGCTGAGGAGTTGATGGTCCTGCGAGAGGCGGCTAATGATGCTGATGGTCCTGCTGATTGTCTGATGGGTTCCGGTGGTGGACCTGGAGGAGAAAAATTTTGACCTAAACCCGCCGCTCCCGTTGATCTAGAGGAAGGCGAAAAACTCCTACCTGAGCTGGCCAATTGCTGAAGCAGAGGAAAAAATTCCTTCCTGACCCCCCGAGAGGCAGTCGGATGGCGGTCCCTGGATCAACTGCTAAATGGTGGTTGAGCTAGGCCTAAGCCGTGGTTATCCTGGCGTTTGGTAGCTCTCCGTGATGCTACCGTGTGCTCCTGCCGTGGAGGGGATGGGGGGGTGCTCTGGTGTAGATGAGGGCCTGCATCGCCGCTGGGAGGTCTGAAGATGCTTTTTTATCGGTGGCACTGTGTAATTTTGCTGTGAAGGATGGTCTCGGGATGGCTGGTGAAGTGCTGTGTCCATGTCTGGGTGCTCCAAGTTGGTCGTCGGAATTTGCCCCGAGCCACGTCCTGTCCGGAATCTCGGCGGCTCCCGGAGTGGATGCTTTTTTGGTGGGGCTGCGGTAGTTTAGCTGTGAAGGAAGGTGTCTGTATGTAGTTTTGCTGTGAAGGCTGGTTCCAGTATGTAGTTTTGCTGTGAAGGATGGTTGGGGGTGGGAGAGATGCTCTGGGGTTGATCAGGGCCTGTTGATCCACTGGGGGGGTAAGAGGAAGCTATTTATTAAAAATGCTGCTGGTGAAATGCTGTATTTAGTGCTTTGGTTGGTCTGGGTGTACTAAGATGGCCGCCACACTAGGCCAGAGCTGGTGGAGTGCCTTGGTTGGGGTCTGGGTGTACCAAGATGGCCACCGCAGTAGGCCCGAGTCGTGGCCTGTCCTGGATATCTGTGGCTCAGGTCTGTAGATGCCTGTGTTGGTCCGGATAGGATGGGAGTGGAGTAGGAGGGGGGTGTGCCGACCTGTCGACACGGATGGGGGAGCGTGTGGGGCTGTAAGGCAGTTTAGCCGGGATGGAACGGCGTAGGTCAAAGCCGCGGTGTATCCTATGCGGCATCTGGATCGCGGCTGGCGGCTTTGCGGCGCGTCTGGGGCTGGGATGGCGCTGAGCTGAGGTGCGGGGGGAACTTGTAAATGTTCTGCTTCCCCCCGTTCCCAGTACAAGCTGCTAGGGGGTCCGGGGATGTTTCCTACCTGGCTAGCCGGCTGGATTGGCAGGGTGGCTGAAGTGCTGGAGCTGCTGGTTTCTCTGTCCGCTTGCTGCAGACTCTCTGACAGTGAGGTACTCGTAATGGCCTGTTCTGGTATTAAATGCAGTTTTCCACTCATCGCCCTCCTTAATCTTTACAAGATTGTATGCCCTTCTCAAATCAAGCTTTGTGAAAACTGTTGCTCCCTTGAGGCGGTCAAATAACTCTGTAATCAACGGAATCGGAAAGGCATTCTTAATTGTGAAATAATTGAGACCCCCTATAATCAATACAAGGTCTCAGTTTACCATTCTTCTTCTGCACAAAAAAGAAACCAGCACCAGCAGGAGACGAGGATGTGTGGATGAAACCTCGAGAGAGTGCGTCTGCAACATACTCCTCCATGGCCTTTTCCTCTAAAGCCTCATACACACGATCGGCCCATGGACCAACTTTCCCGTGGATTTTTGTCCAAAGGGCGTTGGCCCCAAGTTGGTATTGCATACACACGGCAGGACTTTTTCAGCCAACTTTCACCAAATCACTTGGTTTTTCTGCTCTTTACCGCCACCTTTGGTCAACTTCTGTATTGTTGTCTGATCTTTTGCATTGGTTCTGCATTGGTTTGTACAAAAGTCCGTTGGTTTTGTGTACACACGGTCGGACTTTTGTTGGCAGAAAATTTGTCCGTTCGCACAGCCAACAAAAGTCAGATGAAACCTGGAAAAAGTTGGTCCGATGGCGCGTACACACGGTCGGATGTTGGTCCAAAACATCTAAGTTGCATGTTGGTTGTCAAAAAGTCAGATCTTGTGTACGGGCCTTAAGACCGACAAAGGGTAAACCCGGCCCAAGGGGGTACAGCACCAGGTTAAAGGTCAATTGTGCAATCATACGACCGGTGTGGCGGCAAACTACTGGCTTGACCATTGTCAAAGACATCGCTAAAATTGCGGTACTCCTCCGGCAGGGAGGAGAGAGAGAAGAAGTGCACAGGACCTTGGCTACCTTCTGGAAGCATGTCTTAATACATTATGGCGACCAGGAGAGAATCTCAGCACAGAGCCAATCAAAAGATTGGTTGTGCCTCTGTCTCATGAGTCCCATGGCCAGGCTGCAAAGGTCTCCCGTTAAAAGCCTCAATGGCAGGTTGAGGAGTGTCATGGAGTGTCACGCAGCTACAGTGGAATCGAGTGCTTCGATACAAAGGCAGCATCAATGAACAGGCCTGTAGCCCCAGAGTTGATTAGAGTCTGTCTCTTGATGGACAACTCAGCCCAAGAAAGGGTAACCAAAACCAGGGGCTTATCCTTCTGGATAACTGGGGACGAAACAATGCCACCTAAGGTCTGTCCATGACAGAACCTTAAGGTTCAGGCATTCCCTGGACAGGTAGGACAAGACTTCAAATAGTGACCTGCCTGGCCACAAAGGTACAATCTCTCCCTCCTTCCAAGGGTTCTCTCATCCGCAGAGAGACGTGTAAAGCCCAAGTGCATGGGTTCATCTTCACTGACCGACTCGGTACCAGGAGGCATGGGAGGTGAGGGAGGTAAGGGTGGGACTGCAAAGCTTGGAGACAAATATACAGGAGGCTTCCGCAAGCACTCCTTAAAAGAGAGTCTTTCTCTGAGTCCGGAGTCAATGAGGATAGCAAACGTGATCAACTTTTCCAGCTCAGTGGGTATATCTCGGGCTGCAATCTCATCCTTGATTGTATCCGAGAGACCATGAGAAAAAGCAGCTACTAGGGCCTCCTTGTTCCAAGCAATCTCTGCTGCCAGAGTACGGAACTCAATAGTGTAATCTGCAACAGTTCTAGTACTCTGATAGACATGAGGCACTTGGCAGCAAAATGGAGCATGCAGGAACGTCAAAAACTCTTTTTAAAGGAAGCCAAAAACTCAGGGTAACTTAAGACAACCCATAGATGGTTTGCCCAGGCCAAGGCTCTCTCAGAAAGCAAAGATATCACAAAACCTACTTTGCTTCTGTCCGTGAGGAACGCCTGGGGCAGCATCTCAAAGTATATCTCAACCTGGTTGAGAAACCCTCTGCATTGGACTGGATCGCCCCCCAAATCGCTGGGGAAGTGGAGTGGAACCAGATGTACCTCCTTATAGAGGCATTACACAAGGCGGGTTCCTGCACAGAGACTGGAGCACCAGCAGGGATGGCCTGCAACACAGATTGTACAGCAGCCACAGTGGAGATTCCAGGTGAGCCATGCAACTCAGGAGTGTTTGTAACTCCATGGCAAACTGATCCATGCAGTGATCCTGCTCATCCAGTCTGGATTTTTTTTTACCAACAAGTGGATTGACTGCATCTTCTGAATTCATGGCCTTTGCCTACTGTCAGAAACCACGAATCAGACTGAGACAGAAGTACAGTTAAACCTCACTCATTTAATAATAATAAAAAAAAGGTAAACCGAGTAAACATAGTCAAAACCATAGCCAGAGTTCAGGAATCGGAACAGATAGTCAGACAAGCCAAAACATCAGGGAGCCAGAGATGAGCATAGTAGAACAACAAGCAGGATCTGTAGCCAGAAGAAATGTCAGCCAAGCAAGTCTTTAACAGGAACACAGGAGAACATCTATAGAGATGTGATCAAGGCGGAGATCATCTGGGCTGGACGGCTTAAGTAGGCAGGACTGATGAGCAGGATATCAGCAACAGGTGAGTCACTGTGTAGAAATAGGAGCTGGCAATTAGCCGACAGCTGAGTGGCCAACTCAGAGAAGGAAGAGCTGAGCCCAGCCCTGACAATAATAGCGTTTTTTCATTATGATGTCTATGATAAATCACTGGGCTGTGACTTTTCTTATATTTAAGACCCGTAATTCTTCTCTAAGTGAGGAGGCCGGGTGATGTGGAGAGTTGGTCTAAAACTTGACCTGAAAGATCACTTACGGCAATGGGAAATAGGGCCTTGGTGTGTAAAGCATCTTATATATATTGTAACATGGGGGACCATTAGCTCTCGTGGTAGATGCGTTTGTTAGTGATTCAAGCCAGTCAGGAACTATATTTAAGGGCATGGTAGCCCATTTTTATTAAAAAGGCAAATGAAAGTCTTTGACATAAAGGTTTCCCACACAGGGGTTCTTCTCCAGCAAATAAACACTCACAGAAAATGCTAGCCCACCTGGCTCTTTAGCAGTACCTCTGCGCTTTGTCCTGGTCACACAGACCACAGGATTTCCTCACTGTGGATGGCTTCTCTTTAGCGCCCACAGCTTCGCTCTGGCCTTAGTCCTCAGGCTGTTGCACTGCTTCTTGCAGTCGCACGTTCTGGCTGCCTCTTGCAACCTCTTTGACTCCTGGAGACCTCCTGTCTCTCTGGGTGTGGAGCAGTCTCCAACTGGGAGCCATGAAGTCTTCCCATACTCTCATTATAAGTGCTGTGCTCACCTGAGCACACACCCTGCTGGTAATTTACAAAGTCTGGACACAGGGTTGGGGATCCCGCCCACCCAAGACACTATGGAATCTCCAAACTACAGAGCCCCATGACCAAATACCAAAACCTGGAGAAAGCTGCAAAAGCAGTTTTCTCCAGTCCACATTTATGCTCTGTAGCCTTGCACCAAGCAAATGTGCATACCCTGTGTCCTCCAAATTATCAATTTTACCTAGACAGCATCTCCTACTGTCACAATATATATTGAGAACAGAGTGTATAAATAGATAACAACATTCTATACACGTTATATAGTAGCAATAATTGAAATCCATTTACATATAGTATATATGAGTGAGGTACGAAATTTAAAGGAATATTACACCTTTATTGTTTCACTTTAAGCATTATTAAAGCGGAGCTCCACCCTAAAGTGGAACTTCCGCTCATTGGATTCCTTCCCCCTTCCGTTGTCACAATTGGCACCTTTCAGGGGTGAGGGGGGACAGGATACCTGTCTTTGACAGGTATCCTTTCCCACTTCCGGAAGTACCCCGCAGCGCGATGTGGCCGTGACGTCACCACAGGGCTCCCTCAGCCGCCGGACTAATAGGAGGATTCCCGTTTATCTATATACTATACGTCCTTTTCCTGAGAAAGCCACATCAGTGAAACATGTTGAAAAACTCAGACGTATTACACTTATGTATTTGTTTGCAGTATTTCCTGTTTATACTTTATGGGTTGTGTGTATAGACTTATGCAAATAGGAAACATTGTAATCTTTACTTTTTATTATATAGCTTTTTCTCAATAAATAATATATTTATTTACATATGTGTGAACTTCATAAGTTTGTACCTTTTGTTAGTTCCGTATCTCCAAGCTACTTTGTACTTTTCAATTTTGGGATGATGGTACTATACAAATATTCATTATCTTAGAACCAATCCTTGTCCAATACTCTTGATTACCTTACCAAGGGTGGACAAAACACCCACAATACCCCCCTTCCTTTGGTCAAGGATTGATGTTCCTATAATGAATATATTTGCTTACTTAGACTCTATGGCTATGTGCAGCGTATGAGGAGGTATGCCATATATGATGCGCATTTCCACTTATAATGAAAATTCACTAAGCTTTTATTGCTTTGTTTATTTGTGTTTTTCATGCTTTAATAAATTGTTAATTTTTCTTTTTTTCTTTGTTTTTTGTTTGTACTTGGCAACAAATTCAGGGCATCGCTTGGATCTCATCTGATTGCATGTTGACATTGGCATTTTCTCTCCACTATCACCCCTTCTTTCCATCTTGGGCGAGTAGGGTAGGCGATGACGGGCTATTGCGGTCAAGCATGGGCGGGCTTTGTCTCCGAGGTCAATCTATTCTGCTCTAAAGAAGATATTACTGAGGCTGAGGTAGGTACGTACTTTTCCAATCTGCAACGATTGGTAGAAAGGAAGACTCGCCTGTTTTGGCATAAAGAGTTCTTTGAAAAATATAGAACAAATTTGATTGTACCATGGGGCTCACGCATTCAAATCTTTCCAGATACAGATTCCTTTACAGATGATGCAGATACTGGGAGATCAATATGATACGGATATTGTGGAACTTGATAAAGAAATCTTGAAGTGGCAGGAGGACCACATTAATTTGTGTTCCCATGCCTGCTTCATAGATTAAGATAAATTGTTTAAAGATCATCTCACTAAGTACGCCACTGGCTTAATTAAATCCAAAGAGAACAAATATATGAGGGATAAGAAGGCATGAACAAGCCTATAAGTGGAACCAGCAAGGTGCTTTCCCTCGTAGGAGGGGCCCCTTCAATCAAGAACCCCAGATAACCAATTTGGACCTTGTCGAATCAGACACTCAATGTCCTATGTACGACTGAAAAGAAATTGCACTGACCCCAAACAATTTGCAGAACAGGCTGAATTGTTGACTGCTAAATTTTTGGAGAAGGGCTACTCTGAACATACCCTGGAAAATACTCTCCAACAAGTCTCTCTACTTGATAGGTCTGAACTTCTGAAAGAAAAAACCTCTCTGGCTAATGTCGATAGTAGCTTTGTGGTTCCCTTCGTCACTAATTATTCAAATCAGCACCAAAAGGTTAAACACATCATAGCCAAACATTGGTACATCCTAAAGAACGATCGTGTTCTGAAAGACATTGTCCCTGATAAACCACAAGTGGTGTTTAGGGGTGCTCCATCCTTAAAAGACAGGTTAGCTCCAAACGTTTTGGACCCCCCCACTAATATACCTTCTTTCTTTGGAGAACTAAAAGGATTCTACCAATGTTGGAAATGTCAAGTTTGTAGTTTGAATAGGTGTCGAACTAAGAGAACAGAACATTTTACTTCCACAGTCACCTCTAAACAATATCAAATTAAGGATTTCATCACGTGCTCCACGGAGGGGGTGGTCTACCTACTGGAATGCCCGTGTGTGCTCCAGTATGTGGGCAGGACAAAACGCCCCCTCCGTGTGAGACTTAATGAGCACATCGCCAACATTAGGAGAGGCTATACCAAACATTCGGTCTCCAAACATTATTTGCTTAAACACAATAGAGACCCCATCAACACGTTTTTTGTAGGTATAGACAAATATAGCCCACACTGGAGGGGCAGCTGTTTGGTGAGATCTATCTCTAAATGTGAAATGGCTTGGGTCCACTGATTAAAAACCTACACTCCCTTCGGCTTGAACATCGAGGTGGACATGAATGCCTTTATAGATAATGCATGAACGGGAACATTATTGTACAAGTAGAGACATGTTTGTAAACTCGCTCTGGGTACCGGTGAGCTCGCTTTTCCTTTTATGTTTTGGTCTGCCTCCACTTGGGGGTGGCTGCATATCATCGTATATCACATATCTCACAACATCATTTTTTTAATTTTAATTTTAAATTTCATACACCTAATAGTTGATGTCTAAATTCATTTTTAATTTTTAATTTTTAGTTTCTTTAGGGTACCCTATTCTGATAAAAGATCCCCTTTGGAGAGGACTGTTAACAATGGAGGACCCCTATTTGAGACCCCATTGCATGACAGTCAACTCCATACTTACCATATGAAACATCGGTTTGGTTCTTTGTTTCTTCTTTTTTATCACTGACACTGTCACTTGGACCCAGTGTTATCTCATTGGGGTCCATTTTTAATAATTTCATTTCATTACGCTGCCATTAAAATCCACCTTTAAAATGAGTGGTAGGTTAGTACTAATAATATCCTCATTGCTTGCTTCTGTAGCAACATATTACATTTGTGACATTAAGTTATCACACGTATATATAAATCACCCAGCATATTGCGATATGGCCATCTCTTATGACATTCGGCTATTATTGCCTAGTGGTAGAAGCATGAACTACATCGAGATATACTTCCCTGTCCGGTATTGACTTATGTGAACTGATCAATTCGGTTTTCATATTTTAAGATACGGCAGGTTTATCCAAGGGGTTAATTTTTTCTTGTTACGTCTTTTCTATTTTCCCTGATTTTAATCCTCAATTTCCATTTAATATTATCACAGTATGGCATTACTTCCTGATATGCCGTTACTTCCGCCCATACTTACAATACGTAGGGATTGGTCAGGATACCGGAAGTGTTGTACACGGAGACCGTACTCACATCTATCTGGCTGTTCGCATTTTATCTAATGTAAGCATTTACTTTTAATAAAAATTAGTATGTTTTGATATACTTCACGATCGGGTCCCTCTCTCCACTTTTTCTCGATTTCAAATTTTCACAACATATCGAGGGCGAGCCATCACTGCGGGACCGCAGTTTACTCTTTACACCCACGAGTGGAGGGCTATCTCTGGGGACACGTGTTCTGCGGAAGTGGATATTCGGTCTGTGGATTCTATCGATTGGAGGCGGACCGTGTTGGGGACCATCCTGGTGGGAATACAGGGCTGGAGCCTGCCACTGTTGCTGGTCTTGATGCCCATATTTATCGTGTGAGAGGTGAGAGGCTAGGGAGCACTATTTATGAGCAGGTCCTCACCACCCAGCACCCCCCACTTTTGGAGAGAGGAACAACCATTATACATCTTAATTGTAGAGACTATCAGCTGTATGCTTATGGGTGCCACCACCTTTATCACACCATTCTGTTATTGAATCCTTTTTGTGGACTCTAGATTCACCCACATATTTATTTTATCTGTGGTTTTTACTGTACACTCGAGATTCATTGTTTTCACCATTTTCACGTATTTATGGAATTTTATGATATTTATTATTGAGAGTTTATTAAGCACGTGTTGCAATTTTAAATAATCTTTCAATCACATTTTATCACCTATATGTTTAATTAATTTATTTATATGATTGATTCATTTTACTTAGTGTATGTTTAGTTTTGGAGTCACGGCTCAGTGACCATTCATTTATCACATACACGTATACAGCACATGTCAAATATTTGATGCACTTTAGCGCAAAATCACTATCCATTAATTTTCATTGATGCAACACTCCACCCTGCACCACTAGAGTCTCTACTTACTCCGTTTACGTACTACAAAAGCCTCCTGACACAAGCAGACATTGTTGACACTCACTGAAACAGATACAACCTACTACGCTTGTTACCAGTGCTGGAAACTTGAACTATGGAACTCAGGACTTTCAAGATCACCCCTCCGCCCCAATCTGGCAATCTGCCTTCCTTACTATTCACACCTCATGGTGGGACTCGCAAGTAATCCCCCCCTCTCACCCCCCCCTCCTCTCCCCCCCTCATATTGAGTTTATTACTAGGGATGGGCCCGGTGCTCGATGCAAACCCACGTTCGCATCGAGCACCGGGCGTTCGCTCGCTCGGCGAGCCCAGAACTATTTTGGCCGCTCGCATCACGTTCGTGTGATGCGAGCGGCCCCGCAATGCATTGCGGCCGGCGCGGCCGGCGCAGTGCATTGCTGGCTGATGATTGGCCAAGCATGCACTGTGACCCCGCATGCTTGGCCAATCACAGCCCCGGAAACTCGAAGAGCCATAATTGGCTACAGGCAGGACGCCTGTAGCCAATTACAGCTCAGGGGCTGTAGTACACGCCCCCCCCCCCCTATAAAAGGCCGCCACGCCGTCTGCGCCGGTCACATGCTGTTCCGGCGCAGATAGAGCAGGCTAGATCTGTGACACTCTGCTGGATTTAGTTAGTTAGAGAGATTTACTTAGAGAGATTGAGTTAGATAGATTCATTCATTTAGATTGATTTAGAAAGAGGGGCTTGTAGTGTGTTCGTGGCAGGCAGGCAGAGCTCCTATATTTTGTTCCCAGAAGCACCTATAGGACTTGTAGTGTGTTCGTGGCAGGCAGGCAGAGCTCCTATATTTTGTTCCCAGAAGCACCTATAGGACTTGTAGTGTGTTCGTGGCAGGCAGGCAGAGCTCCTATATTTTGTTCCCAGAAGCACCTATAGGACTTGTAGTGTGTTCCTGGCAGGCAGGCAGAGCTCCTATATTTTGTTCCCAGAAGCACCTATAGGACTTGTAGTGTGTTCGTGGCAGGCAGGCAGAGCTCCTATATTTTGTTCCCAGAAGCACCTATAGGACTTGTAGTGTGTTCGTGGCAGGCAGGCAGAGCTCCTATATTTTGTTCCCAGAAGCACCTATAGGACTTGTAGTGTGTTCCTGGCAGGCAGGCAGAGCTCCTATATTTTGTTCCCAGAAGCACCTATAGGACTTGTAGTGTGTTCGTGGCAGGCAGGCAGAGCTCCTATATTTTCTTCCCAGAAGCACCTATAGGACTTGTAGTGTGTTCCTGGCAGGCAGGCAGAGCTCCTATATTTTGTTCCCAGAAGCACCTATAGGACTTGGAGTGTGTTAGTCCAATCACACAGAGATCATATATTTTGTTCCCAGAAGCACCTATAGGACTTGAAGTGTGTTAGTCCAATCACACAGAGATCATATATTTTGTTCCCAGAAGCACCTATAGGACTTGAAGTGTGTTAGTCCCATCACACAGAGATCATATATTTTTGTTCCCAGAAGCACCTATAGGACTTGAAGTGTGTTAGTCCAATCACACAGAGATCATATATTTTGTTCCCAGAAGCACCTATAGGACTTGAAGTGTGTTAGTCCCATCACACAGACCTATATTTTCTTCCCAGAAGCACCTATAGGACTTGAAGTGTGTTAGTCCAATCACACAGAGATCATATATTTTGTTCCCAGAAGCACCTATAGGACTTGAAGTGTGTTAGTCCCATCACACAGAGATCATATATTTTGTTCCCAGAAGCACCTATAGGACTTGAAGTGTGTTAGTCCCATCACACAGAGATCATATATTTTGTTCCCAGAAGCACCTATAGGACTTGAAGTGTGTTAGTCCCATCACACAGAGATAATATATTTTGTTCCCAGAAGCACCTATAGGACTTGAAGTGTGTTAGTCCAATCACACAGAGATCATATATTTTGTTCCCAGAAGCACCTATAGGACTTGAAGTGTGTTAGTCCCATCACACAGAGATCATATATTTTGTTCCCAGAAGCACCTATAGGACTTGAAGTGTGTTAGTCCAATCACACAGAGATCATATATTTTGTTCCCAGAAGCACCTATAGGACTTGAAGTGTGTTAGTCCCATCACACAGACCTATATTTTCTTCCCAGAAGCACCTATAGGACTTGAAGTGTGTTAGTCCAATCACACAGAGATCTTATATTTTGTTCCCAGAAGCACCTATAGGACTTGAAGTGTGTTAGTCCCATCACACAGAGATCATATATTTTCTTCCCAGAAGCACCTATAGGACTTGAAGTGTGTTAGTCCCATCACACAGAGCTCCTATATTTTCTTCTCAGCAGCACCCACAGGACTTCTAGTGTGTTAGTGGCATCACACAGAGCTCCTCTATTTTCTTTGCAGAAGCACCCACAGGACTTCTAGTGTGTTAGTGGCATCACACAGAGCTCCTCTATTTTCTTTGCAGAAGCACCCATAGGACTTCTAGTGTGTTAGTGGCATCACACAGAGCTCCTCTATTTTCTTCTCAGCAGCACCCACAGGACTTCTAGTGTGTTAGTGGCATCACACAGAGCTCCTCTATTTTCTTCTCAGCAGCACCCACAGGACTTCTAGTGTGTTAGTGGCATCACACAGAGCTCCTCTATTTTCTTTGCAGAAGCACCCATAGGACTTCTAGTGTGTTAGTGGCATCACACAGAGCTCCTCTATTTTCTTTGCAGAAGCACCCATAGGACTTCTAGTGTGTTAGTGGCATCACACAGAGCTCCTATATTTTCTTCTCAGCAGCACCCACAGGACTTCTAGTGTGTTAGTGGCATCACACAGAGCTCCTCTATTTTCTTCTCAGCAGCACCCACAGGACTTCTAGTGTGTTAGTGGAATCACACAGAGCTCCTCTATTTTCTTTGCAGAAGCACCCATAGGACTTCTAGTGTGTTAGTGGCATCACACAGAGCTCCTCTTTTTTCTTTGCAGAAGCACCAATAGGACTTCTAGTGTGTTAGTGGCATCACACAGAGCTCCTATATTTTCTTCTCAGCAGCACCCACAGGACTTCTAGTGTGTTAGTGGCATCACACAGAGCTCCTCTATTTTCTTTGCAGAAGCACCCATAGGACTTCTAGTGTGTTAGTGGCATCACACAGAGCTCCTATATTTTCTTCTCAGCAGCACCCACAGGACTTCTAGTGTGTTAGTGGCATCACACAGAGCTCCTCTATTTTCTTTGCAGAAGCACCCATAGGACTTCTAGTGTGTTAGTGGCATCACACAGAGCTCCTCTATTTTCTTTGCAGAAGCACCCATAGGACTTCTAGTGTGTTAGTGGCATCACACAGAGCTCCTATATTTTCTTCTCAGCAGCACCCACAGGACTTCTAGTGTGTTAGTGGCATCACACAGAGCTCCTATATATTCTTCTCAGCAGCACCCACAGGACTACCGACTACAATGGCTGGAAGACCGCCAAGGGGAGGCAGAGCGTGCAGAGCCAAGAACACAGGGCAGGCAGGCTCTGTTTCTAGTGGACGTGGCCGTGGACGTGGACGTGGTCGTGCATCGTCATCAGCACGTGGCCATGGGACACGCGCGTCTTTGTTTTCGGCAGCTGGACATGTGGAGCCGCATCATGCTGAAGGCTTGGTAGAATGGATGACCAAGCCCTCCTCATCCTCCTCATCCTCTCTCACCCAGGCTCAGGGTACTGGCAGAGCATCATCAGCCACCCCTTCCCTAGACCCACCATGTCCTCCTGAGGAGTCCCCCGAACTCTTTGAGCACAGTGTTGGGTACATGCTCCAGGAGGATGCCCAACGATTCGAAGGCTCGGATGATGATACCCAGCTTGAGGAATCTGGCAGTACTGTTCCACCAGCTGCAGCTTACTGCCAGGTTTGCTCTAGTGGTGAAGAGGGAGGGGATGATGAGGTCACTGACTCCACGTGGGTGCCTGAAGGGAGAGAGGATGAGGAGGAGGACGAGGAGGAGGAGGATGCGGCGTCACATGTCCAACGAGGCAGGGTGCCCCCTGGAGGCCAGGTAGAGGCCAGCACAGCAACTGTACAACACCGCAGAGCTCCGCCTGTGCAGGGCGCTGCCTCTGCACGTTATCAGAAAAGTTCTTTGGTGTGGGCCTTTTTTGAGACGAGTGCAGCAGATCGCACCACTGCTATTTGCAATATTTGTCTCAAGCGTATCTCGCGTGGCCAAAACATCAGCCGCTTGGGCACCACAAGCATGACCAGACATATGGCGACCTGCCATGCAGCTCGTTGGCAGGCACACATAAAAGACCCACACCAAAGAACTAAGCGGACCTCTCCTTGCTCCTCCTCAGCTGGGATCTCCATCCCCACTACACCTTCAGTCCTCTCTGAAAGCTGCTCTGAGAGGACTGAAGGTGTAGAATTAGGTGTGTCACAACCAAGTACTTGCAGTACACCGACGTCCGATTGCAGCAGGCAAATTTCCCTGCCCCAGCTGCTGGACCGTAGAAAGAAGTACACTCCCAGCCATCCACATGCCCAGCGGTTGAATGCTAGCCTGGCTAAATTGCTAGCACTTCAACTGCTGCCTTTTCAGTTGGTAGACTCGGCCCCCTTCCGTGAGTTTGTTCAATGTGCGGTTCCTCAGTGGCAGGTTCCCAAACGCCACTTTTTCTCACGGAAGGCGATTCCGTCTCTCTACCGGCATGTGGAGGGCAATGTCCATGCCTCGCTGGACAGGGCGGTCAGCGGTAAGGTGCATATTACCGCTGACTCATGGTCCAGCAGGCATGGACAGGGACGGTACCTTTCTTTCACGGCCCATTGGGTCACTCTATTGGCAGCTGGGAGGGATGCAGGACAAGGTGCAGTAGTGTTGGAGGTTGTTCCGCCACCACGCCTCCAAAACGCTACTACTGCTACTGGTTGTGACACACCTCTCTCCTCCACCCCCTCCTCTTCTTCTTCCTCCAGTGCTCTGTCCTTGGAACCAGCGGTGCTCCGTAGGCGTACAAGGGGCTACGCAAGTACGCAGGCAAAAAGATGCCATGCCGTGCTTGCGCTGGTGTGTTTGGGGGACAGGAGCCACACTGGGCCAGAGGTTCTGGCAGCTCTGCAGGGGCAGGCCGAGAGGTGGTTGACGCCACGTCAGCTTAAGCCAGGAATGGTCGTTTCTGACAATGGCACCAACCTCCTCTCCGCCCTGCGACAGGGGCAGCTCACCCATGTGCCCTGCATGGCTCACGTCCTCAACCTGGTGGTGCAGCGGTTCTTGGGCAGGTTCCCAGGCTTACAGGATGTCCTGAGGCAGGCCAGGAAAGTCTGTGTGCATTTCCGCCGATCTTATAATGCCAGTGCTCGGCTGACTGAGCTGCAAAAGGAGCTGAACCTGCCCAAGAACCGCCTAATATGTGACATGCCCACCAGGTGGAACTCAACGTTGGCCATGCTGCAGCGACTGCACACACAGCAGAGGGCCATCAATGAGTACCTTTGCGACTACGGCACCAGGACAGGGTCAGGGGAGCTTGGTTTTTTTTCCCCACGTCAGTGGAGCATGATCAGGGATGCATGCACTGTCCTCTCACCATTTGAGGAGGCCACGAGGATGGTGAGCAGTGACAGTGCATGCATCAGTGACACTGTCCCTCTTGTCCACCTGTTGGAGCATACGCTGCGTGGGATAATGGACAGGGCACTTGAGGCAGAACAGAGGCAGGAAGAGGAGGACTTCCTTGCCTCTCAAGGCCCCCTTTATCCGGACAGTGTTCCTCCTGTCCCACCCATCACACAGGAAGAGGATGAGGAGGAGGAGGAGGAGGAGGAGGAGGAGGAGGATTGTGTGAGCATGGAGGTGGAGCCTGGCACTCAGCATCAGCAGCAGCAGTCTTTTAGGGATGATGTACAGTCCCAACAAACCAGTGGACTTGTACGTGGCTGGGAGGAGGTGGCTGGCGATCATGTCATCCTCAGTGACCCAGAAGACTCCGGACCGAATGCCTCAGCTAACCTACGCTGCATGGCCTCCCTGATCCTGCAAAGCCTGCGGAAGGATCCTCGTGTTCTTCGGATCAAGGAGAGGGACCATTACTGGCTGGCCACTCTCCTTGATCCGCGGTACAAGGGTAAGGTTGCGGACCTTATCTTGCCGTCGCAGAGGGAGCAGAGGATGAGACATCTCAGGGAGGCCTTGCAGAAAGGTCTGTGCAACGCGTTCCCAGAAACTGGGAGGCTACAAACTCCTGGTCCTGGGCGACGAGTAGCTGAGGCTTCGGTCAGTAGCAGAAGGAGCGGTGGGGAAGGTGGACGTCTGACCGATGCGTTCAGACAATTTTTTAGTCTGCAGCCCCAAGGTATGATCGGTTCCAGCAACCATCGCCAGCGTCTGATATACATGGTGCAGGAATACCTTGGGGCAAGGTCAGACTTGGACACCTTTCCCACCGAAAATCCTCTGGCTTACTGGGTCCTGAGGATGGATCACTGGCCAGAGCTTGCACAGTATGCAATTGAGCTACTGGCCTGTCCTGCCTCCAGCGTTCTGTCCGAACGCACATTCAGTGCTGCTGGAGGATTTGTGACTGATCATAGGGTGCGCCTGTCCACCGCCTCGGTTGATCGACTGACCTTCATCAAAATGAATCAGTCTTGGATCACCACCAGCTACCAGGCACCTGAGGCGGATATAACCGAATAATTTTTAATGTCACATCACATCCCTTCAAGACTGCCTATGCTGATGCTGAGTGACTGTCCTCTTATGTTCACTGACTATCCTCTTCCTCCTCCTCAATGATCCATGCCACCACACCAGTGCCTAAGGCACAATTTTTCAGCCCCTGTTTAACAGGGGCGTGTACATACAATTTTTATAAAAAAATGCTTCGCAACACTGTGCTCCAAGTACAGTATCTGTGAGGGGTTGCAGTGTTGTGGCACCAGCACCAGTGCCTAAGGCACAATTTTTCAGCCCCTGTTTAACAGGGGCGTGTACTTACAATTTTTTTAAAAAAACTGCTTCGCAACACGTGTGACTGCTGTGCTCCAAGTACAGTATCTGTGAGGGGTTGCAGTGTTGTGGCACCAGCACCAGTGCCTAAGGCACAATTTTTCAGCCCCTGTTTAACAGGGGCGTGTACATACAATTTTTATAAAAAAATGCTTCGCAACAATGTGCTCCAAGTACAGTATCTGTGAGGGGTTGCAGTGTTGTGGCACCAGCACCAGTGCCTAAGGCACAATTTTTCAGCCCCTGTTTAACAGGGGCGTGTACTTACAATTTTTTAAAAAAATGCTTCGCAACACGTGTGACTGCTGTGCTCCAAGTACAGTATCTGTGAGGGGTTGCAGTGTTGTGGCACCAGCACCAGTGCCTAAGGCACAATTTTTCAGCCCCTGTTTAACAGGGGCATGTACATACAATTTTTATAAAAAAATGCTTCGCAACAATGTGCTCCAAGTACAGTATCTGTGAGGGGTTGCAGTGTTGTGGCACCAGCACCAGTGCCTAAGGCACAATTTTTCAGCCCCTGTTTAACAGGGGCGTGTACTTACAATTTTTTAAAAAAATGCTTCACAACACGTGTGACTGCTGTGCTCCAAGTACAGTATCTGTGAGGGGTTGCAGTGTTGTGGCACCAGCACCAGTGCCTAAGGCACAATTTTTCAGCCCCTGTTTAACAGGGGCGGGTAATTACAAATCTTGATCTAATAGTTCACAGCAGGGCCCATTCCTGTGCCCACCAAGAGTAACTATGAGGGCCTACAGTCTTGTGGCAACACCGTCCACCACCACCGCCAAAGGCCCAATTTTTCTGCCCTGTTCATCAGGTGCTTGCAATTACAAATCTTGATCTAATAACTCACAGCAGGGCCCATTCCTGCGCCCACCAAGAGTAACTGTGAGAGCTTACAGTCTTGTGGCAACACCGTCCACCACCACCACCACCCCCAATTTTTCTGCCCTGTTCAACAGGTGCATGCAATTACAAATCTTGATCTATTAACTCACAGCAGGGCCCATTCCTGTGCCCAGCAGTCTTGTGGCTACACCAACATCTAATAGGGCAAATTTCTGCAGAGTATAAACGCCAGGCCCCTACTTTCATACATCCAACTTACAAACGACTCCTACTTGCAAATGGAAAGAGAAAACAGGAAGTGAGAGGAAATCTACCCCTAGGAAGGGAAATTCTATCCTGTTAGATTTAATTTGGGAAAAAGGTATCTCCTCTCTACTGATACTTTATCACCAATCCTTGTTTCAATTAAAACCCCACTTTTTCCAAAAACATTTGTCATTGGGACGGAAAGTGAGGTGACATGTTCTGAACAGATGTGCAAAGACAGCAAATGTTACAGGGGTGATAACCCCTCCCTATGTTCTCCAAAAAGCTTAAAAATAGATTTTTTTGGGATGGAGCTACACTTCATAATGTACCTGTTCAGATTCTACTTAAGAACAAACCTAAAGCCGCAAGTGGTTTTAAATGGCTTCTTTTTTTCCTTTAAAAATGTCATTTTGTGCAAGGACAGTTCTAAACACGGGAAACACATGCCACTTCACAGGCATACTTTAGACACCCCCCAGGTACCATATTTAAAGGAAAATTTCACTTTTTTTTTTCACTTTATGCATCATTAAAATGACTGCTCCCGAAAAAACTTTAGTTTTTAAAAGTTCTTTTTGCATTGATATATGTCCCCTGGGGCAGGACCCGGGTCCCCAAACCTGTTTTATGACATTAACATGCATATTGGCCGTTGTAATTAGCACTTTTGATTTCGAACGTTCGCGTCCATTATAACGTATAGGGTTCGAAAATTCGCGCAAACTTTCGGTCGGTTCGAAGGTTCTGGTGCGAACCGAACCCGGGGGTGTTCGGCTCATCCCTATTTATTACCTGTTCAACCAGGTCTTTTTGATTCTATGTTAGGCTTTATATGCTGCATTTATTGCCTTTTTACCAATTCTTTCAGTCATTGTGGAAAATGTACAGATCGAGCAGCGCGGACTGTCTCCCGCTGACTCACTATATTGCATTGTACTATTGTTTCTTTTCAATAAATTCTTTTGAAAAAAAAATAAAAAAATAAATAAGTATAAAGAAATCTAAGTTTGGGAATGTTTTCTTAAAAAAAAGTATGCAACAGCACAGGATTACTGTATATGATTTATTTTATAGTGTGCCATATTGATGGCTGAGAGAAACCGACAGAACCGGCTGGTCATTATCCTAAAGGTATTCTCCACAACTCTTCTCGCTCTGGCCAGCTGGTAGTTAAAAACCCTCCTCTCCGGGTTGAGGGTCCTTTGGGGGAACGGCCTCATCAGGTGCTTGCCCAGACCGAAGGCTTCATCTGCGATAAATACAAAGGGGAGTCCCTCAACATTCTCGGAATCAGGTGGCAATCCCAGGCCACCAGTCTGGAGACGCTGGCAGAACTCCATCTGGGCGAAGACTCCTCCATCCGACATTCGGCTATTCTTCCCCACGTCCATGTACATAAATTCATATTGTGCCGACACCACCGCCATCAACACTACACTATGAAACCACTTGTAGTTGAAATAGTAAGACCCCAAATGGGGTGTGGGCACAATGTGTACATGCTTCCCATCGATCGCCCCTCCACAGTTGGGAAAGTCCCAATGGTCAGTGAAATGGGAGGCCACAGTCTGCCATTCCTGTGGTGTGGAAGGAAACTGTAGATTCAAACAAGAAAAAAAATATATATAAGTACTTTTAAACATAACATTGCAAGCAGATTACACAAAAACCTTCTTGCACAACAGCAGTATAAAATTTTTTGAAGTAGTATTTAACTACTTCCCACCCGGCCACTGCACATATATGGCCAGGTGGAAGCCTTCTTCTTCTGATAGGACGTTCCTGAACATCCTTCAGTGGCGCGATTCTGATGCGCTCGTGTCACCCGGACACGGCGCATCTCGGATCGGCAGGAGGGCTCTGTGATTGGCCCTCCTGATCACATGATGGCCGTGTCCAATCACAGCCGTCATGTGATGTAAGCAAACAGCCGGTTGCTAGGCAATCGGCTCTCCTCTCCTCACATGGAAGTCGTTGCTGAGGAGAGGAGAGCGGATCGCTGCAGCCGGCTGGTGATCAGTGAGTATTAGCTGTTTTTTTACAGCTTTTTACTCACTGATCACCAGTCTAGTGTAAACACACATGTCCCCACACATGTCCCCAAAACACACATGTCCCCAAATAATAAAAACACATGTCCCCAAATAATAAAAAACACATGTCCCCCACATATGTCCTAGTAAAATAACATGTGCCAATGATTATCTGCACACATATGTCCTTGATCACTTGCACACATCTGTACATGATCATTTGCGTACATGTGTCCGTGATCACGCGAACCAATTATTATACACTTAACGGAATTTTTTTTACTAAAAACATGTAGCAGAATACATTTTGGCTTAAATTTATGACAAAATTTGATTTTATTGGATTTCTTTTAAAAAAGAAAGGAGAAAATATTGTTTGTTTTTTTTCAAAATTTCCGCAATTTTTTTGCTTATATCGCAAAAAATAAACGGAGTCGTGAATAAATACCACCAAACTAAAGCTCTATTTGTGCAAACAAAATGATAAAAATTTCATTTGGGTACAGCGTAGCATGACCGTGCAATTGTCATTGAAAGTGCGAGAGCGCTGAAAGCTGAAAATTGGTCTGGGAAGGAAGGGGGCGAAAGTGCCCTGTATTGTAGTGGTTAAAAAAGTAAAAAATATAAGACCAATTTATCAGATTCCTCACCCCCTCTGATGGCCCATTGCTAAAATTGTATGGGGGGAGGCTTCAAAATTAATTTAAGGTAACACATTACATTTGGACACATTTGAGGGGGTGGGGGAGGCTTTGAAATTAATTTAAGGCTACCCATTACATTTGGACGTATTTTAGGGGGTGTTTCGGGGAAAGCAGTACAATGGAGCTGACAATATACATGGTTAAAGGGACTAGGCTATAGGTGTATATGGGCCCAAGATTGCATGCTGGGGAGGTTAGTGGAGGCAAATATGCATGTAGGCCAAAAAAGGAGTTTAAAAAAAAAATCATGGTAATTAGGTAATGATGAAATGAATACAAGACATTAGCAAACATTAAATACATATAATGTAATGTTAAAGGATAAAACTTAACTTAATATACTCCTTCTGCTGGACCTGAATAATGGCAGAACAGGTCTCTGTCATCCTTAGATAATTCCTGAAATCCTCAGCATTATTCTCACGGATCTCACAAAGCAAAGCATTCTTCATCCATGAACTCCTCCTTGCCCTGTTCATGGACTGGGCTTGGGTAAAAGTATTAACCCCCACACAGCATGAACTCGAGAATGAATACATCCACGGAATGAAGAGATAGACGGTGGCACACCTAGTCCAGGTTTTCTGGCTCAGGATGTCCCTCCCACATCCAGAAACTAACCACAAAAGTACATAGAAGAGTCGGCACCACTGGAAATTCAGTCTTCAATTTTATTGTTGTTTTATGATAATGATAAAAAGAACATGCAGCCGCGTTTCGGCACACAGGCCTTGTTCACAGCTGTGAACAAGGCCTGCATGCCGAAACACATCTGCGTTTTCTTTTTATCATGGTCATATGACAAAAATAAAATTGAAAACTGAATTTCCAGTGGTGCCGACTTTTCTATGTACCTTTACCAAAAATGAGACTGGTCTCAGATCAGAGGTCCTTGTAATTTTTGTGGTTGTCTCTAATAGTAAACAAACACATTTTTTTTCTGTATCGCTTTTGTTTTATTAATTTATTTGTTTTAAATGTATCTATTCATTTATTTAATTGGTAGTACCCACCAACAGTGAATGCTACCTAGGGCCAAGCTTTCTCACTGAAGGTTGGCTGCTACAGAGGCCCAGGGCATTATGACATAGCCCACCAGGTGTTCCTGCCAACCGCACAGTTATTAGGTTTGAGCATTTCCAAATCAAAAACATGATATTTGGGGAGAATTCCACTTTTACCAAAACTCAAACAGCCACTCTGCAATAGTCTGGTTACTATTCTCAAATTACCTTCTTATCTACTGCTGCTCTTTCCAATGCCCAGTCATCTTCATATTATGCAATCTAAAAAGCCTTGTGTGGAACATGCCCTCATAAAGCTTAATAATTTAATAGCTTCTTATTATTTGCATTTTTTATCAAGGACCACACAATCAAAATTAGGGTAGAATTCAATTGGCTTTAAATATTGTGCATATGCTTGTTGATTTAAACACTTTTTCTCATTTACATTAAGGTTGCACTGATACCAGTATCGGTGCCGATACTAAGCATTTGCTTGTACTCATACAAATGTTCTGATAACCAAACTGATACCTTTGTGGTGCGATTTTATCCCATACAAAATGAATGGGTTCAAATCACACTGCAAATAATTGCAGGTGATTTGAACAGGAATGCAGTGTGAATTCCTGTCTAAATTGGCCTGGGTTCACACAGGAGCAGTGCGGTAAACTGCAAGCTATTTGGAATCACAATGCATTCAAATCACATGCGATTCTTTGCAGTGCAATTTGAGGCAATTCATTTTGTATGGGCTCAAATTGCACCACAAAGGTATCAATACTCGCTATCGACGAGTACGTGACTGAAAGTATTGGTGCTCATATTCGCTGATAAAAAAAACAGTGAACCCTAGTTTACATAGCTTGGGTCATTTAAAATGGTAACCTAAGGTTTCTTCAACATCTAATTGCCTTGATATTTTAGCATCGCGTGACAGAATACATGAACACCTTCATGTGTTCAAAGTTCTGGACAGCAACAAAGTTATTAATTCTTTGTGTGAGAGTTTTACTCAAGTGTAGAGCCTTTGTGGACTCATTTGCCAAATATCATATTAAGTGTAAGTTCACCATTAGTAACCTTTTACAAAAATCTCCCTGTGCAATTTTAGATCCCATAAATTGCTTATACCAATGGTCCTCATTTTAAAATGCTTCTCATGCTTTTTTTTAAATATACAGCCATTGTGAGGGCCTGTCCACAGTAACTGCTGGCCTCCTAGTGGCTGCTTAAGTTCGATCTCCTCCACCTGCAGCTCCAAATTTTGCTTACGTTGCTGACTGCTTTTTTAATTACTAACTATTATGCTATCATGGGATGTAAATATTTACAGAAATGTTTTATTTATTTTAGATTTAAAGAAGAAAAGCAAAAATACTTTAACCTGATGTCATTAAAATAATTTATGAAGTATATACTGGGGTTTTATTATAGTAGATTAAACATTTTTTTCTTTCTTTAGCAGAAATTACAGAATCAGCGTTCTAAATCAGGTTTGTTCTCTATCTTTAATGTTGTCAACCCTCAATCAACAACATATGGGCTAAAGTCAGATAAATAAAGAGCATCCCTTTTGCTATTTTGTACTGACCTGAATACATTTCGACAGAGGAAAAACAATAGCACAAATAGAAGTAGGAAAGGATACAACAATTTAAACATGTACATTCACATGGGACTTGTACATAGTGATTCTATAAACCAAAAAGACAGCGGAAGTAAAAAAAATGCCATTGGATCCAAATCTCTGTCCTCAAAGTGACATTAAAAGTGTTATATGCTGTAAGGAATTGAAGTTCATAAAGTGATAAGAACTTTGAGATAAAAGAGGTGGTAAGAATTACCTGCAGCGATGAATGTTCAGTGTTGAAACTTTTTTACATTGCTTATGTTTGTATAGAAGCTTTCCCATTATGGATCAGTTAGCTTTATCTCTTAATGGAAGTTACATAGTTCTATTTTTTTTTTTTCTGCAGTTAAGAAAAAAATCTATGTAGCTGAGCCATTGAATGCAGCTTTGTTCCATAAACAATTCTGACGTAAGATCAGATTCTGATTGGTTGATATGTGTTATTGTACATTTAACACCTAAACGTAAAGCCCAAATGAACTTTCTGTTTCAATCAAATAATTACATCCCAGGTTCATGAAAGCAGAGTAGAAAAGCATGACTTCTGCAAGCATGCTGCAAAGAAGGACCCTTGCTCTTTGTGTCGATGGCCAGTGCTCTATAATCAGCAAAAATCATGAGCTTTTCTTATTGCAGAGCTATAGGTCTGGTTCAGCTAGGAGGAAAGGGAAAACATATGGGATACTTACATTGAACTCTTGATCACCAAATGGTCTGAATGAAGAAACCTGAAGTCTATACCATTATCAAAACTATCTGTACAAACAACCCGTGGTATTACCATATTATTTAAAGGGATTGTAAACCCTCAAGGTATAATGCATTAAGGTGAAAAACCTCCTGTAGGCAGCTGCGCCCCAGAACCCCCCTTTTACTTACCTGAACCCGGTCTTTCCTGCGATGGGGATGAGCACACCAGCTCCAGCTGGTGTCTCGGGTCCTGATTGGATAGATTGATAGCAGCGCAGCCATTGGCTCCTGTTGCTGTCAATCAAATCCAAGGTCGCGGAGCCAGGGGGCAGAGTCCTGCTGTTTGTGTCAATAGACGCAGCAGCAGGACATAGTAGTGCGCCTGTACGAGTTCCCCCGAGGGAAAGCACTTCTCCAACGGGGAACTCAAGAAGAGGAGGAGCCAGGAGTGCTGCTGATGGACCCCAGAAGAAGAGGATCGGGGCAACTCTGTGCAAAGCCAACTGCACAGAGGAGGTAAGTATGACATGTGTGTTTTTTTTTTTTTTAAAACATGAACCTTTAATTACCCTTTAAGGTAAGCCTGAGAAATACATTGTCCGGTCTTTAAAGAAATTTAATATTTGTAAGCTGCATCATCCTCTTTGGTTCCATGGGAAAGAGGAAAAACTTTTGAATAGCAGCAGTTGAATTCAGGTAACATTTGACAGTATGAACCACATCCAAAGTATGCAAAACCTTGTCGCCCATCATCAGAAAGCTAGGACAAAAGTATGGTAGCAATATATTCATATTAAAATGGAAAGAAGAAACCACCTTAGGCAAAAAGAATGGCTGAAGCCTTAACATCACCTTGTCCCGAAGGAGTACCAGGAATGGCTCCTTACTAGTAAGAAAAGCCAATTCTGAAACTCTGCGAGCCAAAGTAATGGCAATCAGAAAAATAATCTTCCAGTAGGACCAAGGAATGTCTTGGTTTCAAATGTAGATTTTTGAAATACAGAAGATACCATGTTGACTTCCTAAGGCATCAATTGAGTCCCAACTAGTGGAACAATGTGTGTGTATTACCTTGAACAAAAGCCTGCACCAAAGCAATACATCTCTGAAAGAGAATCACCAAGGCTGAAATGTATCCTTTGACTGTACTCAAGGTCAGCTAATGATATACTTCCAGGCCAGAATACTACCAACCACATATCTTTTAAGGGTGAAACCCCTGAGCCTCACACGAATAAAAATAAGTTT
This sequence comes from Lithobates sylvaticus, assembly GCA_028564925.1. Taxonomy (NCBI): domain Eukaryota; kingdom Metazoa; phylum Chordata; class Amphibia; order Anura; family Ranidae; genus Lithobates; species Lithobates sylvaticus. The sequence continues at coordinate 145,243,198 of CM053036.1, read as the reverse complement.
CCAAGTCCTACTGTAAATCTACCTGGAAGTTGCCTTTCTAGCCTTAAGCAGGGTGAGAATGACTGAATTATAGACACCCCTGTTCCTTAGAACCCTGGTGTCCAAAGCCAGATCATCAAAGTCAGTAACTTTAATGCAGGGTGGAAGATCAGACCTTGCAACAGCAGGTCTGGTCAGTCTGGAAAAGTCCAGGGTTTGTCTGAGGGCATGTTTACCATGTCGGATTCTACAGGGGAGTCCTCCTGGGCCAAACCAAATTGATCAGAATTACTGGAATTATTATTATTCAAGTCCTGCAAAGCAGATGAGGTAGAAGTTGCAACAGTCGGAAGGCATATATTAGGGAGGACTAATCCCACTGTGTCACTAGAGCATCCACTACAAGCGCCTGAGGATCCCTGATCCTGGTTACATACCTGAGCTGCTTTGCATTGATCCTGGATGTTTGGCATTCCTCTGGCATTCCCCAAATTCCTTGAACACCTCTCGGTAAAGAACCCACTCCCCCAGAGACAGCTGTTGATGGAGATGGAATATGGTGTTCCACACAAGCGGTGTCCAGGTTCACCTCTGCCTGGACCACCCAACCTCTGTGCTTCCTTGATGATTTATATATGTCACAGCTGTGGCATTGTCTGACCTAACACTCATAGCAAGGTCTTTCAACAACAACGCTAACCAATGAAGCAGAGCCAGACAAATAGTCCTGCAAAATATTGATGGGCAACAACCTCTCCTATCGTGACCAAGTTTCCTGAACTTAATGGTGGTCCAGAACTCCTACCCAACCTGGCTGATGTCAGTACCTTCCAGGATAGAGGAAGAAACACACTCATATGTAGAAACTCAGAGGAGACCAACCATTCCAGAGACAGTCTTGTCCTATGCCACCAAGACATTCATTTAGAGGGGTCTGAAATGAAACTGGGTAAATGTAACCACTTCAAAGTAATCTACAATTTTCTTCTTACCCCATGCAAAAATATATGAAGGGATTTGCCAATTTTCATCTTGTGTAAGCATCTAACCATCTTTTGGCACCGTATATTCTGACAAATCTCCTTTATCACTGGTATCTTCACTCCTCCAGACCCTGGGTGGCTCTGTTAAACCTGGGCATTGAGGCCTTCCCTCCATACTTCCCCACAGTGGTCACATATATATGTTTTTGCAGGCAGATCAGTAATAACGAGAAATTGGAAGTCCAATGTAGTGCCTAATATATCTGAAACTCTCAAAATTGTACAATCTCACTACGTCTATGAATCTGGAGGGAAAAGCTTAATATGACCCAATGACATGTATGATTCGATTACAAGATACTGATGATAACTGCATTATACAATAGTTACCTTTCCTTATCCAATCGATAACTTAAGATTGTCCATCTCAATATAACCTCAATATTACTTCTATTTTACGTCCATTATTCTTTTATTATGCTTCTATTTTCCTTTTATATTATTTTATTCTTACCCCAAATTTTTCATTTTTATTTTCTTTATTCTATTTTCTGATTCAATAACCAAAATATTTACTGTACATTTGTACTGTTTACAATAGACTTTGTCAGTTGTCTTGTGGGGGTTATTCCTCCTTATCTGTACCCTTTATACAGTTTTATAATCTGTTTTATATTGTGAAAACGTCTTAATAAAAACAATGTAAAAAAATAAATAAAATGCCCCAATATTTTCTAATGATCCTTTCCATTTGCTTGTACTGTACATTATAACTGGAGGGATGTTCAATACTAATCTTAGAAAGTATTATTTTACTGAAAGGGTAGTTGTTGCTTTGAATAAACTTCCAGCAGAGGTAGTGAGCCAGTCAACAGTAAATGGCTTCAAATATATTTGGGACAAGCATGGATCTATACATAGACAAAAAGTTAATGAACCAAAACATGTATAACAATAAAAAATAAAAAATGGGCAGTCTCGATGGACTATTTAGTCTTTTTTCTGCCGTCACTTTTCTATGTTTCTGTATGTATCTGTAATCTATAATTATACGTACATGATTACTATCCATTAATCCTTCAGATCTAGCAGGTCTGTCTTCAATCAATGTATTTCCATAACTTTCTTGCTCAATCTGTGTTTTATTATACCCACTCTGCAAAACTCTGTTCGATAAAATTTCTGAATGCTGTACAAATTCATTATCCATGGTACAATTACATTGTAGATGGATAAATTGCCCTCTGGGGACATTTAACAACCATGACTTGTGATGACAACTATCGAAGGAAATATAGCTATTACGGTCAGTAAGTTTAAAGTGATTCTTAGTTTTTAACCTACTATCTTTCACTGATATTTCTAAGTCTAAGAAAACAATATGGCAGATTTGCATAATAGCACTATGATTTTGTTATTAGCATCTAACTTCTTGATAAATGCAAACAGACTTTCTTCATCTCCTACCCAGGTCATAAATAGGTCATCTATAAAATGCCTGTAACATCTCAATTGTTTAGGGTCTATTACTAAAAAATACATCTGCCTCCCAATAGGCCATGAAAATGTTCGCTAAACTGGGAGTAAATATTGCTCCCATTGCAATGGCCATAGTCTGTAGGTAAAATTGTTGATGATACCAAAAATAATTGTGCTGTATACCGAACAAAGTATTTATGATGTTTCCTAGATAGTTCAATGTGAAAAATATAAAGCAAATATACAGCGCTGTCTGTAACCAATGTAAGAAAGCAGCTAGCACAGCAATGGATCAATTGCAACAAATAAAAACATGTGGAAAATACGTGCAGCGCTCCAAAAAAATCTCAAAATGAACTGAAAAAAAGTGTACATATACATAAAAAAGTGCATGTAAATGATCGGAGAATAAACTCAAAATGATACAGTGTATATATATATATATAGCAGTATACACTAAAATGTACAAGTGCAATAAACCTAAAATAAAATTGATATACTACAGAAATTATGTGAATAATGTCCAGTAATATCGAAGGAAAAAATGCAAGTCCTTAATGTTTGGAAAGGTGAATCAAACAATAAATTATAAATATCCAAAACGTGGTTCAAAATAACTGACACTTGAACTAGATAACGATGTGACATAGAAACTTGTGCCCAAACTTGTTAAGTGATCCACCACCAGAGAGTCAAAAGACTTACCAGAACGATTGAACCCAAATGGGTGTACATCCAATGGGTTAATCAGGCTTGTAGGGCTATAAACCCAAGAAGAACTGTCACAAGGGACACGACCTCCAACCAGAAGGCCAACTCCAACAATAGACCTCAATGGGTTAGGTAATAGACAGAGAGCCCCATGGATAATTTCTCCAATGGGACACGTTTATGAAAAGGAGCAAGTAGGCACATAGTGTAATCCCATTTAAATCGGAAGTAATTTATTGTTAAAAAAGGATGAAAATACACTCACATTTTGGTTGATAAAAAAGCACTTTAGAATAAAACAGTGACTTCAGCAGAGCGTCCCACACCATTTGGGTTCAATTGTTCTGTTGAGCCTTTTGACTCTCTGGTGGTGGATCGCATATCAACAAGTTTGAGCACAGTTTTCTATGTCACATTGTTATCTAGTTCAAGTGTCAGTTATTTTGAACCACGTTTTGTATATTTATAATATATTGTTTGGTTCGCCTTTTCAAACATTAAAGACTTGCATTTTTTCCTTGGATATTACTGGACATTATTTACATAATTTCTATTTTCACATTTGTTGTTATGACCTTTAGTATATCAATTTTATTTTAGGTTTATTGCACTTGTACATTTTATTTTACCTATATATATTTATATACTGTTTGTATCATTTTGAGTTTATTCTCAGATCATTTACATGCAATTTTATGTATATGTACACTTTTTTCAGGTCATTTTGAGATTTATTTTGAGCACTGCACTTATTTTCCACATCCTAGATCAGAATTCCCTAGAGCCCAATTCACTGCTGTTAAAGAATCCTGATGCTTAATGATCGTGTACAAAGAGCTGACATCAGCCGTAACTAAAATACAATGATCTGAGCATGTAGTATTATCCAATATTTGCGAAAGGTGCTTTGTATCCCTCAAATAAGCCTCGGTGGAACTGGCTACAGGTTGAAAAAAAATCTATATACTGTTCCAACCAGGACGTAATAGAGTTTATTACATTGCATTTACTATGGGGTGTGCTGGAGATTTCTCCACATTTTTATTAATTTTAGGGAGGCAATAAATAAAGGGGCCTTTTATCCTGAAGGAACCAGATATTGAGCATCTTTCGTATTCAAAATATTTTTTCCCCTTTCCTAATTAATTTCTGAAAATTCTCTGGGTTATTATTTAATAGTAAATAAGTATTTGTATCCCCAAGAAGCCTATCCATCCATCCATGCAAAAAGCCTTAGTTATAAATATATATATACATTATACAGTATGTTGGACAGTTTATAGAGACAGTTTATCACATCCACATCCCTGGTGAATATAGAGAAAATTGGAGAGAGCACACCAATCCCTCATAAGGTGGTGGGATTTTTAAGGATGTGTTTAAAACTGTCACTGGGGTAAGCACAACCACAAAAAGGTGTTCATAAAATGATTACATTTATTACAAAGGTTTACAAGTTAAAAGGTTACATTAATGACATTTGGTCACAGAAAGTAGACCAATGATCAATTCATAACTATTTGACCATAATTGATACTCAATACACAGAATAAAGGCATCTGTCATTATTGCAACCTTTTAACTTGTTAACCTTTGTAATAAATTTAATAATTGTATGAACACTTTTTTTGTGGTTGTAGGCTACCTCGTTGATCCTTCTTTTTACTGAAAAAGGACCCACAAACCTAAGACCCAACTTCTTTGAAGGGCATGCCAGCCTTAGGTTTACTGTGGATAGCCATACCTGGTGTTTCCTGTAGTAGTCTGTTATCGGTGCTAAAGGAGTTTACAGTCTTGAGAACAGCTGGCACTAAGCATTCCGGAATGTAATGGCAAGAATGATGGATGGTATCTAAAATTGGCAAAGAAGGGAGTCTGTTTCGTGGAGGAGTGGGTAGAGATGTTGTACGAAGAAGCTTGACAACAAAGCACTAATACAGCGCCTTGAGGCGATTCGGTTTGAATTGTAGTGCTATACAAATTATTCATTCATTCATGGTCATGACAGAGTTCAAGTATGGTGACCCGAAGATTCTCAGGTACGAAGATCTTGTCATTGTGCCAAAACAGGCCAGAAAGTTTGTTTCAGGAGGAGGAGTAGTTTCAGTGGAAGCTGTTTAACCCTGGACAGTAGATCTTCCTGAAATAGAAGATTATTTATTTATTAGAACATTTTCTGAGGACAGGACGGTGTCCGGGGGTGCCGTTTCTTTAAAGTCATTGAACATGCGAGACAAGGCGTCTGGTTTCGTGTTCTTCGAGCTGGGCCGGTAAATAACATGGAAGGAGAACCTGAAAAAGAACAATGCCCACCTGACTTGACATGGCCTTAACCTCTTCGCAGTTCTCAGATATTCCAGGTTCTTGTGGTCCGTATAGATCAGAATCGGATGGGCTGCACCTTTTTATTTTGCCACTCCTCTAATGCGGCCTTTATTGTCAATAATTCTCAGCCCCCCACGTCATAATTCTTCTCTGCTGTAGATAATTTATGGGAGAATAAGGCAACAGGGTATAGGAGAGCCTTGGATCCCTGTCATTGGGAAAGCACTACTCCAACAGCGATTTCAGAAGCATCGACTTCCAGGACAAATGGCAGGGTAGAGTCAGGATGCTTTAAAACAAAGCAGAGGTAAACAGTCTATTGAGGGCATCAAAGGCAACCTGAGCTTTAGGAGTCTAGTGGAACTGGATTCCCTGCATGGTTAATTGCGTAATGGGGGAGATGATGGCTGAGAACCCTTTAATGAATTTCCAGAAAAAAAGTTTGCAAATCTCACGAAATGTTGAATCCCCTTCTTGTCTGCAGGGACTGGCCATTCCAGGAGAGCGGAAATCTTTTGAGGATCTATCTTAATGCCTTTGATTGAGATAATCAGCCCCAGAAATTGGATACTTTGCTGCTCAAATTCACATTTCTCAGATTTGGCATGTAGGCCGTGCTGACGGAGCCGACCCAACACACATTTGACATGCTTGCTATGACTGTCTATGGAGGAAGAGAAAATCAGGATATCGTCTAGGTAAACAATGACAAACAGGTCCATTTAATCTCAGAAAATGTCATTGACAAAGTGCTGGAAGGTAGCAGGAGCATTGCATAACCCAAATGGCATAACCAAGTATTCAAAATGTCTGAATCGGGTGTGAAAAGCCATCTTACATTCATCAACTTCCCTCATGCGGACCAAGTTGTAGGCCCCCCGAAGATCTAGTTTGGTGAAGATGACTGCAGCTCCGAGTCTCTGGAATAATTTGGCACCAGAGGGAGAGGATAGCAATTTTTAACGGTGGTTCCGTTAAGTTTTCCCACAAAGAAGATGCCTGCTCCAGCCGGAGATGTGGAGGGGTGGATGAACCCCTTTTTCATGTTGTCATCAATGTATTCCTTTAGTATACCTAGCTCCAGTTCTGTTAAAGGTAAAATTCCTCGAAAAGGCACTTCAGCCCCCAGAAGGAGTTCAATTGGACAGTGATAGACTCTGTGGGGAGCAAGAGTCTCTGCCCCCTTTTTACTGAAAACGTCCAAAAAGTCATGGTACACTACTGGGACTGATTGTCCAGACACATCAAGGAAGAAGAGTCCCTGCCAACTTCTTGAAGGCAATATTGATGACAATTAGAGGAAGGGAATGTGACTTCCCTGGTGGCCCAATTAATGTTAGGGTTGTGGGCCTGTAGCCAGGGCATGCCAAGAATACCTGTGAACAGTGGTGAAGTGATGATATCCAATTGTAGCAGTGCTTGGTGGTGATTGGCAATGATGGCAGGTAGAGGGGTGGTTTCCTGCATAACAGGACTCGACTTGATGGCAGACCCATCGGCTAAATGCACAAAGAGTCCCTGAGCCTTGGGTAATAAGGGAATCAGATGTTTAGCTGCGAAAGCTGAGTCCGTGAAGCAGCTAAAAGCTCCAGAGTCAATTACAGCAGACACCTGGATGTTCCTTCCTGGAAGCTACAACAGAACGGGAAGAGCAAAGTGAGATGAATTGTTGGTCACAGAAGGAGTGCAGTCAGAAGAAATTGAAAGGCACTTATGGAGTTTTGCAGGACAGGATCTCACAGAGTGCCCAGGTTCTCCACAGTACAGAGTGGAGTAGCTAAGGACTCTTGCATAGTTACATAGTGACTCTTGATAACATCCAGGTGGGACAAGGCTGTCCAGTGTCCCTTTCTGGTCTGCATTCTCGTAGGCATCGCTCAATCTGTATAGCCAGATTAATGAGTCCATCCAGAGTTTGGGGCACCCCAACTCGGGCTAACTCATCTTTTAGGGGGTCTCACAGTCCCATACGAAACTGGTAGCGGAGGACAGTATCATTCAAGTTGGTATCAGCACTTCAATGTCTGAATTCTGCAACATAGTCCTCGGCTGCTCTGCGACCTTGCTGTAAGGTATGTAATTTGGCTGGGGGATCTTTGTATTGCTGAGCCATGACATTGAAGAAGGTGGTCAGGTTGGTCAGTTCTGCGGCTTTTTGTTCAAGAAGGCAGTGTGCCCAAGACTGAGGATCATTCTGTAGTAGAGAGATCACAAAGCCCACCTTGGTGGCCTCTAAGGAGAAGGTGCGTGGCTGCAGAGCAAAGTAAAGTTCACAGGTGTTGCAAAATGCCCTGAATTTGCTGCGTTCTCCCAAAAATCTTTTGGTGTAGGCACACAAGGCTCAGGGGGTAGCATCACTACTGCAGGTGGAGAGTACACTGGCTGTGGCGGCCTCCTGGGTTACAGCAGGAAATGAAAGCGCTTGAACACATTCCTCCAAATGGGTATAGTCCTCCTGCAAACCTTTGATAGCCTGTGTCAGGCCTGCCAGATGTAGACAAAGTTCATCCATGGGAGAGGTTCCTTGCTCGGGCTCTGACATGGCTGTCTGATACTGTCATGGCCTCTCTTATGCCTCCGACTCATGGCCCCTGGTAGAGTAGACAGGAGGCACAGGAGTGCAGAGTAGCACGAGTGCCTGGCAGGATCAACAGCGGAGAGGTAGGTTTGGAGTTCCAGATGGCACTGTGGCTGGAAGTCAGCAGACTGGAGACAGCAGACTTGGCTGGAGGCAGGAGTAGGCTTGTGTCAGAGGGTCACCCACAAGAAGCAGAGGCAGGTAGGCAGGGAGGAAGTTCCAGGGACTGGGACACAGAAGGGTCAGGCAAGCTGGGTCAAACACAGACGGTACTGGAACAGATGTAGCAGGCAGGAGCAGAGTCACTTAGCCAAGCCGGGTCGTTAATAGGCAGGCGAGGATGAACCAGAGGATAAGGCAGATGCAGGGTCATGGACAGGCCAGGGTCAGGTGCAGGCGGACAGCAGAGGTAGTCAAAAGGCAAGCCTGGTAATCACAGGAACAGATCAGATAAGCAGTTAACTTCTCAGGGAACACTGTAGATCAGACAGCAGGGTTTGAGCATGACAGCTGAGTTTAAATAGCCCGCCTGGCGCCGGGGATCGCAGGCACACTCGCGCATAGGCACCCGCAACCGCGCACAAGTTTGTATGGGACAACTTGTCCCAGCAAGCCTTTCCTGGCATATCCCTTTCTTTATATAACTCAAATTTTGTACCTTTTTGATGTTTAAATTCTCAAGGTCATCCAACACCATGTTTCTAAACACCTCTATATGTTTTACTATCAGAATTTTGTGGATTAAAAACAGATTTGTTTCTAAGATGAGAATAAAGACCTTCATTTACTAGGGGTGGTCTAACACCCGAATCAGACAAAATATAGTTCTTTATATTCAGAATTTTCATGAACTTATGAATATTAACATACAGTGCCTTGAAAAAGTATTCATACCCCTTTACATTTTCCAAATTTTGTCATGTTACAACCAAAAACGTAAATGTATTTTATTGGGATATTATGTGATAGACAAAAAAAATATGTGAAAAGTGTGGCGTGCATTTGTATTCAGCCCCCCTGAGTCAATACTTTGTAAAAACCACCTTTCACTGCAAATACAGCTGCAAGTCTTTTTGGGGATGTCTCTACCAGCTTTGCACATCTAGAAAGTGACATTTTTGCCCATTCTTCTTTGAAAAATAGCTCAAGCTCTGTCAGATTGGATGGAGAGCATCTGTAAACCGCGATATTTAAGTCTTGCCACAGATTCTCAATTGGATTTAGGTCTGGACTTTGACTGGGGCATTCTAACACATAAATATGCCATAAATATGCTTTGATCTAAACCATTCCATTGTAGCTCTGGCTGTATGTTTTGGGTCATTGTCCTGCTGGAAGGTGAACCTCCGCCCCAGTCTCATGTCTTTTGAAGACTATAACAGGTTTTCTTGTGTTAGTTTTCCACCACACATAGCGTTTTGCTTTTAGGCCAAAAAGTAAAATGTTGGTCTCATCTGACCAGAGCACCTTCTTCTACATGTTTGCTGTGTCCCCCACATGGCTTCTCACAAACTGTAAACAGGACTTACTATGTTTTTTTCAACAATGGCTTTCTTCTTGCAACTCTTCCATAAAGGCCATATATGTGGAGTGCACGACTAATAATTGTCCTGTGGACAGATTGTCCCACCTGAGCTGTGGATCTCTGCAGCTCCTCTAGAGTTGCCATGGGCCTCTTGGCTGCTTCTCTGATTAACGCTCTCCTTGCCCGACCTGTCAGTTTAAGTGGACGGCCATGTCTTGGTATGTTTGCAGTTGTGCCATACTCTTTCCATTTTCGGATGATGGATTGAACAGTGCTCCTTGAGATGTTCAAAGCTTGGGATATTTTTTTTATAACCTAACTGAGCTTTAAACTTCTTCACAACTTTATCCCTGACCTGTCTGGTGTGTTCCTTGGCCTTCAAGATGCTGTTTGTTCAATAAGGTTCTCTAACAAACCCCCTTTCTTTCCTCATTGGGAAGGTCTCTCGTGCAACATCGCTGGATATAGATGGACTAAGAGGGGCTGCTGCACACAGAAGTTTTTTTTTTTTTTTTTTTTTTTTATTTATTTATTTTTTTTTATCTTAATGCATAGAATATATTAATATAAAAAAAACTTCTGCCTTTACAACCACTTTAAGTTATATATTTATATATATTATATACACACTATATATATATATATATATATATATATATATATATATATACACATACACACAGTATCTCACAAAAGTGAGTACACCCCTCACATTTTTGTAAATATTTTATTATATCTTTTTATGTGGCAACACCTGAAGAAATATACTTTGCTACAATGTAAAGTAGTGAGTGTACAGCTTGTATAACAGTGTAAATTTGCTGTCCCCTCAAAATAACTCAACACACAACCATTAATGTCTAAACCGCTGGCAACAAAAATGAGTACACCCCTAAGTGAAAATGTTCAAATTGGGCCCAAAGTGTCAATATTTTGTATGGCCACCATTATTTTCCAGCACTGCCTTAACCCTCCTGGGCATGGAGTTCACCAGAGCTTCACAGGTTGCCACTGGAGTCCTCTTCCACTCCTCCATGACGACATCACGGAGCTGGTGGATGTTAGAGACCTTGCGCTCCTCTTCCTTCCATTTGAGGATGCCCCAGGGTTTAGGTCTGGAGACATGCTTAACCAGTCCATCACCTTTACCCTCAGCTTCTTTAGCAAAGCAGTGGTCATCTTGGAGGTGTGTTTGGGGTCGTTATCATGTTGGAATACTGCCCTGTGGCCCAGTCTCCAATGGGAGGGGATCATGCTCTGCTTCAGTATGTCACAGTACATGTTAGCATTCATGGGTCCCTCAATGCACTGTAGCTTCCCAGTGTCGGCAGCACTCATGCAGCCCCAGACCATGACACTCCCACCACCATCATGACTGTAGGGGGGACACAGTTGTCTTTGTACTCTTCACCTGGTTGCCACCACACATGCTTGACACCATCTGAACCAAATAAGTTTATCTTGATCTCATCAGACTACAGGACATGGTTCCAGTAATCCATGTCCTTAGTCTGCTTGTCTTCAGCAAACTGTTTGTGGGCTTTTCTGCAAGCTGTACACTCACTACTTTACATTGTAGCAAAGTGTCATCTCTTCAGTGTTGTCACATGAAAAGATATAATAAAATATTTACAAAAATGTGAGGGGTGTACTCACTTTAGTGAGATACTGTATATTTATATTTAGCATTATTGCTATTATAAGGAGGCTAAGAGGCCCCCTTTGTGATAGCATTGGTCAGGTAACAGGTCTTCTTTATAGAGACATCAGGAGTCTATTATACTCCCAATGTATGCCCTGCCCTCCACTGCGGCTAATCAAGAACAGATTGAAAGCACAATACCTGAGGAATTGTGGCTGTGAACCCGCACTCAATACACACTGATTGCAGGTTTATTAGTCGTGGGGGAGTGGGGGGGGGGGGGGGGTGTTGATATCTATTTTTAATCCTGAAATATGTACCAAATAAAGAATATTTATATTAAACACATAGTGAGTGCTGGAAATGTGCTGTTGGTTTCAGACTTCCCCTCCATTAAATATATTCACCATTAACAACGCTACTATGCCATTGTGCTATTTCTTGACTTTGATTTTGGCTTTGCAGATCATCTTGGTACATTAATATTATTATTTATAGTTTATACGATTAATTACCAGTTCGCAGGCATTGTGATTAGACTGAACCTGTACTTATGCAGGTGACATTTTATATCACTTTCTGTGTTTTATTGTTTAATTGAATTGTCATTTTGCTGAAATTCTATAAATTTACAATAACCATATAAATATAATAAAAATACAGACTCGTGCAAATCTCATAAATGTATAAAAAGATGTCAATGTATTCTCATATTCCACATACCCTTACATTAGTCTCTACTTTTTAATGTAATATTTTAGGATGTTCTCACAGTGACATAAAACAAAAATGAAATCTTTGAGTTGTAATTGAACTAGCTGTCATTAAAATTAGAGACAAAGGAGGCTTTTATGGATACACTTCAACAGGAGTTCTGTCTCTCTCTAGATCCAACCCAAATTATAGTGACTTATGCCCTTGGAAGTTGCATGACAGACTATGATAATGTTAAAGGAGCGAAGGAAGTTTTGTGAGCCAAGTAAGAAGAATATGGAATATGCAGTAGAACCCGTCATATTTTCTTTGGTGTCAAGTGTTAAGGAATAAGCCAGTATGCAGTATGTTCAAGGTGTGTTTGTTTCATTTTATATATAGTTTTAACTGTAATTATGCAATGGGCATAACTTATAGCCTAAATTTAAGAAAATTAACAACTTTAGCAGAAAATAAATTACAGTTTTATTAAAAAGATTTCTGCTGCTGCGTAGTTTTCAGTTAAACTCTACTCAGTTTTCCAGTTCATAAAGACTACACAGCCTTAAGGTATATTTAAACCCAAAGGGTCTGGTATAGAATTTTGGGGACCACGCACCTTTTTTGTGGGATTCCTTTTGACGTTCTTACCAGACTCTCATTAAGGATAAGAGTCAGGTATGTAATGTTTTTACCAGATAACTTCTATATTAGACCCTCATCTAGGATAAAAGTGTGATGTAGATGGAGGAAATTGAGTGTTGATTGTTTGCAAACAGAAGAAAGCTGTCATTTACCATTTACTGTCAATTTAAACAGCATTCTTTTTTGCCTATTTTTCTGCAGTAGGTTGTATACATTGTACAGATGCACTACTTTATATTCAGGATAAGGGCATCCCCACTTCATCTCTATGAATAAGCCCCGATGGGCGGGGTAAAATGCATCAGTAACAGGGCTCGGGAGGAGCTAAAGGCTGAGGCCATTCACATTTCTTTTCACCTGTTGAGCTAGTGGTGTCTATCATCTATCATCTCCGCATACTTCCCTGCTTTCTGGATTGAGCATAAGACAGCCTGCACCCTTATATTTCTGTGAAACACCAGATCTACCAGAGTACCTTAAGCAGCACTATATGTGGTATATGGTATCCCCCAGTCATGTTTATTAAAGTAATTTTACATTTTTTAAAGTTGACCTTAAGGCATTATTAAATAACTGCTCCTCACCAAATGGTATTAAAAAAGTTTTTGATTTGGTATATTTTGACCAGGACAATGCTCAGCCCCCCATAACATTTGTATTACAATACCTAACCTATTAACCTAGAAAATGGCCATTACCCTTACTGTTTTTTTTAACATTCAACTCCTATTGATCAAGGGGTTTGGATTCAGCACCTGAACTTTTGTTGTATTCTGAAAACCTGTCTAGAACGAAACCCAGATACATTTGGCTCATCTCAATTCTCTGTAATAAAATGTTGTAATTGTTAGAATAATTATGTTGTATCATGGTCACGTGATACAACATATTTTTAGCCTTTTTATTCAATATGTGCAAAGAGAGATCACACAAATATAACATTTATTAACCACTTCCTGCCCGTGCTATAGCCGGAAGACGGCTACAGCGTGGCCTTAAGTGCCGGGAGGACGTAGATAGCTGCAGAGTGAAAGCTGGTTGTTAAGGAGCAGGGTCGCAAAGCTGGCCACTACATCCTTAACAACTGATGAGTCGTCAGCTGTCAATGGGCTTCCCCGCTAAAGGCCGAATGAAAAAAAAATTGCCAGCAATGTAAAAGAGTGAAAAAAAAAAAAACAGTGTGGGGAACCCCCAATCCATACCATGCCCTTCGGGTCTAGTATGAATTTTAAGGGGAACCCCACACCAATTATTTTTTTTAAATAATGTGGGCTCCCCCAAAATCCATACTAGACCCTTATCCAAGCATGCAGCCTGGCAGGCCAGGAAAGGGGGGATGAGCGAGTGCCCCCCTCCTGAACCATACCAGGTCACATGCCTTCAACACGGGAGGGTGCATGTTGATGGGGACAAGGGCCTCTTACCCACAACCCTGGCTGGTGGTTGTGAGAGTCTGTGAGCAGGGGGCTTATTGAATCTGAAAGCCCCCTTTAATAAGGGGGCCCCCAGATCCCTGCCCCCTATGTGAATAATAATGGGATACGTGGTAACCCTACTCATTCAACAAAAAGTGTCAATAAGAAAAAAAATAACAAACAATGGGACGTGGCTTGGACATCACGACGGATGGCAGCACATTAGAGGAGCTCCTTGAACCCAGCAGCCTTTCCAGAGCCAGTGGCACCGACATGGGCAGAATTCTCCACCATTCATCCCAGAGCCATCAGCAACGAACAGCAGGAACATCTCTACCATTTTTAAAGCACAGGTCACAGCTCGTCCTGGCGCCATGAATCAGACTACAGCGAGGAGTTGCTCTCAGCACCAGAGGACAGGGTAGGGGACGTTTCCTTCCCCGTACCATACACTAACCTACATGGACATGACCACCATAGCCACAAACATAAATGAAACCTTTTCCATGGCCATCACAGACCTTAAAGCAAATCTGCTGGTGCTAACAGAAAAACTTGCCTCTACAGAGAGAGCTGGAAAACATAGAGACAAATCTATTCAATGCTTGGTGCATACCACTGACTCCCACACTGCACATCTAATAGAGATGAACAGGCAAATTGAGGACTTGGATAATTGTGGCCTTAGATAATCAAGGCAGACGCAATAACATTAGGGTGTGGGGAGTCCTGGAGTCTGTTCCTCCTGACCAAATCAAAAATGCTCTCCAAAAAAATCTTTAATGGCCTGTCAGAGAGACTGGAGCATGCCTCAGTTGAATTAGAGCTCATAGAGCTCTTCGAACTAAAGGCGCGGGCACTTCTCCTCCAAGAGACATAATCTGCTGTTTTCTGAATTTTCCCATGAAGGAAGCACTCTGTTTAACAATGAAGCCATTATTCCCTATCATGATCTCTCCCCTCTCACTCTTAGAAACAGAAGACATCTGTGCCCCCTGCTGGATGCCATTAAAAACAATGGACATGCATATACTGTACAGTAGATGCAAGTTTCCCTTTGCCCTGAGCATCACTTACAATGGCAACTCCGCACACAGGAGGACCTGCCAACATTTTGGGATGCCATACAAATACTGCAAGTTACTGTTCCAGAGTGGTATATGGAATTTAGACCCCCGAAACTGCCTAATAGCCCTCCACCTTCTACACTCTTTTCTCCTTCAAAACAGCCAAATAAAAAATCCAAGGTGAACATATATCACACTGGGACCCCAGGACGGGTATCGTACCAATCCAAGTCTCCCAGGACACCAGGATCAAGAGACATCTTTTGAAATGCTTGATCTTTGACACACTATAGCACTTGTTGTAGTTACCTGATCCAATTTTGAACTTTGATTATTGGTCAGAAACCTTTAGGACCAGAGACTCGCCCATACCTTGGGCTAGAGTAAGATCTGGGACAGGTCTGCATCTGGCCTCATCCAGATCAAACGTCCTATGTTCTCCAATCTCCACTGACACTCTACTCTACTCGGGATACCTAAACAACTCCAATGATACCCATCTACGCCACTCATCTAGGCCAATTATATTTGAAGCTTGGATCAACACTACGCACAGAAATTGCAGCTACTCCCAATATCCGTTTGACGTTAAACCATCTTTCCGTAAAGGATAAGACCAATTTTCTCATGTCATAACTCTCAACTATCACAAGAAACGTTGTTGAAGGTCCAGCTCTATTACATCATAGATCACGGCTCTTCCTGATCCTAAAAGAGACTGAATATTCCCAAAGACTAAACACCCCGTGCTCATCTATTGCATGTTGCTATATCTCCACTAGGGATGAGCCCGGTGTTCAATTCGAACCCATGTTCGAATCGAACATCGGGCGTTCACCCGCTCGGCGAGCCCAGAACTATTTGGGCCGGTCGCATCAAATTCGTGTGATGCGAGCGGCCCGCAATGCACTGCGCCAGTCGCAGTGCATTGCTGGCTGATTGGCCAAGCATGCACTGTGACCCGCATGCTTGGCCAATCAAAGAGCCAGCGGCGAGGAGAGCCATAATTGGCCACAGGCAGGATGCCTGTGGCCAATTATAGCTCAGGGGGTTTAGTACACACCCCACAGTATAAAAGGACACCGCACCGGCGGCCTCGCATATTGTGTTGTCAGTGTCAGCGTGTCAGTGTTATGTACTGCTGACATTATGTGCTGTGATTCTGGGGATTAGTGTGTGCGTGCTGTTAGTACAGCATTGCAGTATCACATCTGGGGGGTGTCTATAGTATGCCTGTGAAGGGGCGCATGTTTCCTGTGCTTCGAACTGTCCCTGCACAAAGTGTCATTTTTGCAGGAAAAAACGCTATTTAAAATCACTCGCGGCTAATGAATTGACGGCTCCCATAACACAGAGAACAGTCATTCATTGAAAGCCATTGATAAAAAAAAAAAGTCATTGATAAAAAAAAAAAAAAGCGTGGGGGTCCCCCAAATTCAATAACCAGGCCCTTCAGGTCTGCTATGGATATTAAGGGGGACCCCAGCCAAAAAAAAAAATGAATCTTCTCCTTCCAGCATCTTCTTCCGGCATCTTCTTCTTCCATCATCTTCTTCCTCCGATCTGCTTTTTCTTGCTCTGGTCTTCTCGTCCGGCATCTTCTTCCATGGCATCGGCGTCTCTTCTGGGCCGCTCCGCGCAATGGGAGGCTCCCGCTGTGTGAGGCTTCGCTGCGTCTGACAGGTCTTTTATAATGGAGGGCGGGGCCACCTGGTAACCCCGCCCCCCTCTGACGCATGGGGACGTCATGGGGAATTCCCTATGGCTTTCCCCATGAGGTCAGAGGGCGGCGGGGTCACCAGGTGGCCCCGCCCTCCATTATAAAAGACCTGTCAGACGCAGTGAAGCCTCAAACAGCGGGAGCCTCCCATTGCGCGGAGCGGCCCAAGAAGAGACCCAGACGCCGTGGAAGAAGATGCCGGACGAGAAGACCAGAGCAAGAAGAAGCAGATCGGAGGAAGAAGATGATGGAAGAAGAAGAAGATAAAAGAAGAAGATGGAAGAAGATGCCGGAAGGAGAAGATGAAGAAACCGAAGGATGAAGAAAGGAAGAAGGAAGACCCGAAGAAAGAAGATTTTAAATAAAGGAATTGTCAAAGACTGTCTCCTGTCATTTTTACCATTTTTGACAATTTTGGTGAAATGGTAGGGGTACTTTTGTACCCCTTACCATTTCACACAGGGGGGGGGCCGGGATCTGGGGGTCCCCTTGTTAAAGGGGGCTTCCAGATTCCGATAAGCCCCCCGCTCGCAGACCCCCATAACCAATGGCCAGGGTTGTGGGGACGAGGCCCTTGTCCTCATCAACATGGGGACAAGGTGCTTTGGGGGTCTCAGACCCCCAAAGCACCCTCCCAATGTTGAGGGCATGTGGCCTGGTACGGTTCAGGAGGGAGGGGGGGCGCCCTCGTCCCCCCTCTTTTTCCTGCAGCCTGCCAGATTGCGTGCTCGGATAAGGGTCTGGTATGGATTTTGAGGGGGACCCCACGCCATTTTTTTTGGGCCGGGGTTCCCCTTAAAATCCATCCCAGACCTCAAGGGTCTGGTATGGATTTTGAGGGGGACCCCACGCCATTTTTTTTTTTTTTTGGCTGGGGTCCCCCTTAATATCCGTAGCAGACCTGAAGGGCCTGGTTATTGAATTTGGGGGGACCCCCCCACGCTTTTTTTTTTAAATTTTTTTTAATTTTTTATCAATGACTTTTTTTTTAATCAATGACTTTCAATGAATGACTGTTCTCTGTGTTACGGGACCCGTCAATTCATTAGCCGCGAGTGATTTTAAATAGCTTTTTTTCCTGCAAAAATTACACTTTGTGCAGGGACAGTTCTAAGCACAGGAAACATGCACCCCTTCACAGGCATACTATAGACACCCCCCAGGTACGAAATTTAAAGTAATATTACACTTTTATTGTTTCACTTTAAGCATTATTAAAATCACTGCTCCTGAAAAAACGTGCGTTTTAAAAAAAAAAATTTGCATTGATACATGTCCCCTGGGGCAGGACCCAGGTCCCCAAACACTTTTTATGACAATAACATGCATATTAGCCTTTAAAATTAGCACTTTTGATTTCGAACATTCGCATCCATTGTAACTAATAGGGTTCTTATGCTCGCACGGACTTTAGGTCAGTTCGCGGGTTCTGGTGCGAACCGAACCCGGGGGTGTTCGGCTCATCCCTAATCTCCACATAACAACTATATCACTATCACACCTATTGGGTGCACTCCATATATGGAGATCTCACGCTGGAGTGAATAAAATCTTTCCCCCTTTCTCCCCCACCCCTTCTTCCCACCCCACTCCTCTCCCCCTCCCCCTTTATCTCCTCCCCCTTGTTCCCTCACCCTCACCCTTACTTGTCCTCCTCTCCCTACCCTTCCCCTCATTCTCCGCTCCTGGTGCCACCATAAAGGAGATCTATTTTCAATTGTATTTTATTTTAGAATTCAAAGGAAAGGTTATGGGTTCAGAACTACATTGTAGTTACTAACTTTCTGTAAATAGTTTGTGGGTTGCCATATAGCCCCTCCCACGCACCCCATGAAATCAGTTATACAAACTGCTTTTTAGACTAGAATATTGAAACTACGACCATAATTTTTTGCCTCAGGTGTGATACACCAAAAGGCATTGTATCTTAGTGCTTTATTCTCTCTATACAGAGTGTTTACTTGGTTCATTTACTGATTGTATAATAATCATCTTCTGTTTTATTATTAGTCAGACATATAATACTTTTCTTCCTATCTCATCTTTGCTATTACTTCCCTCTTGACATCTCTGGACTATTGAGATACTAGTCCGCATCAGCCGAACAGATCGCAAGGCACCCGATCCAGTTGAGGGAACGAGTGTCTCACTAAGTACAGAGACAGATTCCTACTCCATATTAACTGCAACTTGATCCACAAGGACCCTTTATGCCCTTGGAAGAGGCCCCACAGTGATCTTTTAACTGCAGAGGCCTAAACATACTCGAGAAAAGAATTCCGCTCCTACGATAATTAAAAATTCCTACAGAAAACCCACTCCCGAATCTTGCATATTCCTAATCTGACAAACAAACACTTCACTACAGTATTCCACGCCACCACATCTACATCAAAAACCAAAGGAGTGTCCATTTTGGTGAACAAAGAGAAGCCATTTGTTCTTGAACAACTACTACAGTATGTGACCCAGAAGGCAGATACATTTTTTCTTAAAGGTACTCTAGAAGGCAGACCTATTACATATGCCAATGTTTACTTCCCAAATACTGCACAGATTTTTTTTTCTGCCAACATATTGTAGAAGAACTCAAATGGTTTGCCACAGGATATATCATACTGGGAGATGATTTTAATGTACCTTTGAACCCCTCTGTGGACACTTCAAATGGACACTCAAGTATCAAATACAACATACTGTATTTCATATCAAAGAACCACTACGATCTCTGACATTAGCTGATGCTTGGAGAACATTACACCCAGATGGTCAAGACTTTACATACTACTCTATGGCCCACGATAAGTACTAACGTATTGATTACATCTTCATAACCCAAAGAGACTTGGCAGATCTCAAGGAAGCAAGTATAGGAACTCAAACAATCTCTGACCATTCCCCAGTTTCCATACAACTGTAACCATCAACTTACCTAATGTGGAAAACATTTAACTGGAGATTGAACTCCTCCCTACTTACAGACCCTAAAATTCACCAACATATCTGTGAAGAGATTTCACACTTTTTCGTTTCCAATACCCCAGATGAAACTGCTACTATAACTATTTGGGAGGCACACAAAAAGCACTATAAGAGGCAAATTCATCAAATGGGCCACAAACCGCAAACGCGAAAGAGAATCTGAAATCTCCAAACTAGTTGACCAAGACCAGCAAAGTACTCCTAGAAACCCACGAACTCCTAGAAACCCACAAACTCCTTCGGAATATTTTAGATCCTAAAGATAAACACATACCGTTTCTACGAAAAGGTGTTTACTATGAACATGGGGATAAGACTGACAAATTTCTTGCCAAGGTCCTAAAAAATTCCCAATTAGCCTCTAATATCCACGGCATCAAAAACAAATCTGCGAAAATAGAAAATTTGACAGAACAAATTGCGAAACAATTTCAATCCTACTACTCCAGTTTATACAATTTAACCCCACAGCATAAACCTGCCACACTGCAAGGCAATAGAACCTCCATAATAAATGATTACTTACTTCAGAGTAAAATTCCCACATTGGAAAAAGCTGAAAGCGATGATTTGGAGAGACCGATTTCTGATGAGGAATTAACAATAGCGATAAAATCATTGAAGCCAGGTAAAAGTCCAGGACCAGACAGATATACTGCTCAATATTATAAAACCTTTCCATACCTACATAAAACCCCTCTTTTGAATACATTCAACTCTCTTAATAAACTATAAGACATACCCAGCTCATTCGCCTTAGCGCATATAACGGTGCTACCGAAACCTGACGAGGACCTTACAGAATGCTCGAGCTACAGACCGATTTCACTTTTGAATCTTGGTCTGAAGCTCCTAGCAAAAATGTTAGCGAATCGCCTATGACCACTCCTATCTAAGGTCATAGGACCTGAACAAGTGGGCTTTATGCCAGGCCGTGAGGCAAGGGTTAATGTGATTTAGGTAGTGAGTTTGGTTCATAAAATTCATACTGACAAAGTCAGTGGCCTTCTCCTCTCCACAGATGCAAAGAAGGCCTTTGACAGAGTGGCTTGGGACTACATGTTTGCTATTTGTAGGCATATCGGGCTGGATAGCTATATGCTGTCTTGGATTTCTTCCCTTTACCACAGACCATCGTCAAAAGTCAAAATAAATGGCTCATTATCTGAACCTCTACTAATACAAAACGGTACTAGACAGGGTTGTCCACTGTAACCGTTATTATTTATTCTAACCCTTGAGCCATTCATACACACCATACATCTCAATGCCTCTGTCGGTGGTCTAGTGGTGGGGGACAGGGAATATAAGACTTCAGCTTACGCTGACGACCTTCTATTTTTCATATCCCAACCACATATCTCTTCCCAATTTACTGACAGCCTTTAACACATTTGGATTTATTTCAAATATAAATTACCACAAGTTTGAAGCATTAAACTTAACCATACAGGCCAACGACCTATCTGCCATACAACACAATAGCTCATTCAAATGGTAAACCAAAGCCATAAAATATTTAGGTGTAAGAATCACAAGAGACCCTAATAAACTGTTTGAACACAGCTTCCCATCCCTATTGTCAACTATTGAACAAGATCTCAAAACATGGTCAGCCAAAAACTTCTCATGGTTTGGAAGAGCATCTATCTGACAATTCTGCCATGCCTATTATACTGTATACAAGCTTTCCCGAACATCATTCCCTCCACCTATTTTAGAATGTTAAAAACCATTAAATGTGTAGTGTTTTAAATAAACTCTGTGCCAAAAAATTAATAAAAAAAACAAAATATTAAAAATTAAGCTGCTCCCCTGATTGCACTAAGTGATCAATTAGAATTGGTAGTAGGTAGAGGGCGCTAGTAGATTAGCTAGTGATAGTAACAATATTGAAATAAAACTATTTAGGCAATTGGCGTAATTACAAAGATAAAAGTGTAAAACACCAAGTGATAAAAGGTATTTAGGTGTAAGAATCACAAGAGGTAATTACCAAAAATATATATAAGTATATTGGGTAGAACCACACAACAGCTAAAGATTAGAATAAATGAGCATCTTGCAAATATCAAAAAAGGCCATCTCAATCATAGCGTCTCTAGACATTTTAAACTCTTTCATAATAGCTATCCAACACTTCTAATGTTTTATGGTATAGACAAAATATCAAAACATTGGAGGGGTACACACATGAAGAGAGCTATATCATAAAATTAAACCCATTGGCTGTATAAATTGCACACTATACAGCCTTTTGGGATGAACATCGAACTAGACTTAAATTGTTTTTTGACAAAGATTAATTCCTTCAGGTGTCTACATCCACCTTTCTCTTCAGCCTTCTTTCCCTTTTTGGCAATTAGAGACACCCTTATCAGGGTGTCTCTAATTTTGCAAATTTTTTAATATCGCTATTATTCTGATTTTCCCAATTTGTTGATTAGATACACCCCTAACAGGGTGTTTCTGGTTTTCTAATATTTTCATTATTGGACAGGGATTGTTTTATTTATTTTTATATTTATTTTTTATTTATTTACATTTTTTTAAATATATATTTTTAATATATTTTTTTATATATGTTTTATTATATATATTGTGCCCATTGGTTATTGGATATATTTAATCATGTACACATGATTAATATAAGCCAATTTAGTATTTTGATTGTATGTAATGAAAACATCATTAGCAATGAATGTGAACCAGCACATTAAAAGTCCCCCTTGTTTTTTCGTCACAAATGTGCTTTTAAATGAAATGTTCCTCCACTCCTACACCAATGCTATTATAATAAATTTGAAGACTAAACCCTCAAAGGAATGAATACATTTAAGTGCATCAAATGTTTTCATTAGCCTCAAGTAATGTATTTGCATTACGATTATGTAATACCATTTTCCCTAGTGTATAATTATCATGCCTACTAGCCCACCCCCTTCCACTACAAACAACTGTTCCCTAGTGACCAAGGTATGCTTCCTGAAGACGTTATTACAAAATGTACGTCAGGGCGGTACCTGGTCACGCTATCCTACGTCACATCCGGATCTTCTGGTTGTTGCTATCATCGGGTGGAATGCACGCCGACCATGGAGGTGGTCTACGACATCCATGCACAGCCTTATTACCGATGAGCGAGCAGCTCCAGTTCCGGGTAGGCACCAGTACATGTAAGCGGCCATTTGGCTATGTTTTATGCTTTTAATCTTTCTTAATAAACTGTATTACACTATGGACATATCTATTGTCTTTTATATATCCCATGTCTAATAATCCGGGGGGGAAGTTTTCCAATTTGATCTCCAGTCTCCATATGTGAGCAGGCACAATCCTGCATAAGCGCTCTATGACGTTCTTTTTAATTAAAGAAGTCAATTGTATCTGGTAAGCAGATTTTTTACTCAGTACTGTGGGGTGTCGTTTTGCTTTTTGGTGAAGGAATTCCCACTATCTACATAAAATATTTTATATACTTAGAAGACCACTCTGTCTACAATATAATTGTTGTTCTTCACAATTGGGACTTTATATTTATCACTATGGTTCAGTTATTTGATTGATCATTTTTTCATATATTTATATATATTTTTTTGTAATTTACTACCTTTTATCACTTGGTGTTTTTATCTTTGTAATTACGGCAATTGCCTAAATAGTTTTATTTCAATATTGTTTCTATCACTAGCTAATCTACTAGCGCCCTCTACCTACTACCAGTAAAAAACATTAAAACCGGCTTTGTCTGGGCCAACAAAAAAACCCAAGCTTTAGTCACATGACCAAATCAAAACCATCTGGAGGCATAGGACGCCCAATTTTCAGGCAATATTATTATGCAATTCATATTGCGAGGGTGGTTGACTGGAACTTTCACGCAGACACAAAGGATTGGATACACTTAGAAAGAACCTTTTCTACCTCCCCATTGGAGGTTAGCCCTTGGATTCCTTCATTGAGGTGCCCTAAAACACTCTTGCAACATCCATTAATAGGGAGGACCACTCTAAAGACCTTTCATCACATTATTAAAAGGGATGACATCTCCTCTTCTCCTGGACCACTCAATCCACTAACAAACAACCTTGACTTTATTCCAGGAATAAACAACAAACACATTACCATGACCTCAGGTAAACCTTTCTTGGCAATTTCATTGTTTTAGAGCAGGGACTTTTAAACTCAAATCTACACTGATAGATGAATTCAAATTCACTGACCTCACGTTTTGCACATACCTACAGATCCATAGCTACCTCACAACACACAAATCCAAAAATGTTTTTAATAGGCCATTAACAACCTTTGAGACACTTTGCCTCAAAGGGGTGAGAACAGACAAAACCACCTCCCAATCATATACATGGCTAAAACAAGGTGCTGACCAATAGAAAGACAACAGGTGCAAAGTTAGAAATATTACTGCAAAAAGAGTTCAAGATAGCAAAAAACACGCAGGCACTGCAGAGTCAGATTTTGAAAGATACAAACATGGACTCGTAACAGAAATGTCTCTGTGACTCAGGAGACAGGGATGAATAGCATAGTATCAGTAATCCCCCGTACACACGATCAGCTTTTTCGGCTGGACTGTCCAGCGTACTTAGTCCGCCGGACAATCCGCCAGATTTTCCAGCGGAGGTCCTCCGGACTTTCCGAACGTGTGGACTTACCCACAAACGCTCGGACTTTTGAAATGAATGGACTTGCCCATACATGGAGGAAAGTTCGTTCATTTAGAACGTGACTCCAGGTAGACAGAACTAGCAAAGGAAGTGAATGCCGCCGCCTCGATCGGCGACATTGAATCCTCGCTAGCTCCGTCACCTGGTATGGATTTAAAGGGGAATCCCTACGCCGAAAAAATGGCGTGGGGGTCCCCCCCGAATCCATATCAGACCCTTATCCGAGCACGCAGCCTGGCCGGTCAGGAAAGGGGGTGGGGACGAGCGAGCGCCCCCCCCCCCCCACCTGAGCCGTACCAGGCCGCCTGCCCTCAACATAGGGGGTGCCCTGGGGAAAGGGGGGCCCCTGTTAGAAAAAGAGCTGTAAGAAGAAAGCAAAGGCCCGGGAAGAAGAACAGAAGAGCGGGACACGACCCCCGAAGTTGGAACAAGACCCCCAGACGGCGGCGGCGGCGACGAAGGAGAAAGCCGGGCTCCTCTGCTAGTGAAAGCACTAGTAAAAGAGCAGAAGATAGCGGAGGAGTCCGTCGAGAAGACCCCCCAAGACGGAAAAAGACCCCCGGAGCTGTGCAATAAAGTATTTTTAAAAATTGTGTTGTTTTTTTTATTTACACTTTTTTCCTTACGTAAATGGGTAGGGGTACATCGTACCCCATACTCATTCACATAGGGTGGGGGGCCGAGATCTGGGGGCCCCCTTATTAAAGGGGACTCCCGGATTCCGATAAGCCCCCCGCCCGCAGACCCCGACAACCAACGGCCAGGGTTGTCGGGAAGAGGCCCTTGTCCTCAACAACATGGGGGCAAGGTGCTTTGGGGTGTGGGGGCCGCAGGGCCCCCTTTCCCCAGGGCACCCCCTATGTTGAGGGCACGCGGCCTGGTACCGCTCGCTTGTCCCCACCCCCTTTCCTGACCGGCCGGGCTGTGTGCTCGGATGAGGGTCTGATATGCACATGGGGGGGACCCCCACGCCGTTTTTTTGCCGTAGGGATTCCCCTTTAAATCCATACCAGGTAACGGGGCTAGCGCGGCGGCATTGAATTCCTTCGCTAGACCCGTCTACCTGGAGTCACGTTCTAAATGAACGGACTTTCCTCCGTGTGTGAGGCAAGTCCGTTCATTTCAAAAGTCCCGTAGCACACAGACGGTGGGATTGTCCTCCAGACTGCCGAGTCCGGCGGACAATTTTAAGTCAAAACTTCAAACTAGGTCTGCTGGACTTTTGGGAAGAAAAAGTCCGCAGGAGCCCCACACACGGTCGGAATGTCCGGCGGACAATCCCGCCAGAAAGTCCGATCATGTGTACGCGGCATAATAGTCTATGACAACAGAGAGTCAAGCTGAAAATCACTTTGTTAAAAGCAGTTCAGAACACAGCAACCATACATTAACTGCATAAACAGTGTCCCTCACTGTAAAGTCCACAGTAGTTCTAATAACACAAGTAAACTTCTGAGGGATCCAAGGCCCAAGAACAAAAAGCCACTGTAATACTGTAAAACTTAAATTGGGTGGTGCTCCATAGTTGGGTCTTTTGGAGAAGCTGCATGCTACTAGGTTTTAGCCCAGCTGCCCATATTCTGGTTCTGACAGTGGATGGCCACTCACCTCCTGCAGATCACTTACCCAGCTACTTCAGCCTCATCAAGTGTTGCCTCTGAAAGTTGAGAGGTGGAGAAGCTGAGCATCTATACACCCTGGTCATGTCCAGGAGATCAGAATTTGTGGGAAATGGAGTTAAAAGGGCCTGCACCTGAGCATAGTTTCTATATATGACAGCTTCCCACTTCCAATAGTTGCTAAGAAAGCTGCAGGTGCTGGCACCTACCATGCCCGTAGCAACCACTGACATCACTGGCACCATTGACTTACATGGCTGGGATTCCCTAGCACGTAAGCAGAGGAATGGGGAAAGTGGTAACATTACTGGCCAAATATGGCCAATCTCCATATTTAGTCAATGACAACATGACTATGGCCTTATCTGGTCGATGATGTGACCATTATCCCTGACCTTCCCTTTTATAGCTGATGACAGCTCAAGGAGGTGTAATTCCATGTGTAGTAAAGCTGGGATCAGGCATATGCACTGGTTTTGTCAGGTTTTTTTTTTCTTTTAGAGAGTCAGCGAGGCAATAAGGGACTTTTTTCTGGAATTTTATTTTAACAAAAAACTTATCAAAGGTTTTGGTGTGTTTATTTCTAGGCTACATTTTTTGTGAATGAGTAGGGGTATTATGTACCAGTTACTCATTTATCATGTAGGGCGGTATCTGGGGACCCCTTCCAGATTCTGATATCCTTCTTCCTGCAGACCCCCACAACCACTAAGCCAGGGCCTGATGGCCCCCAGGGTAGTGCTCTTGCCTATTAACTCATAAAATTAGAAGTTTTGATTTGACAGATTCAGCTCCCATTGATTTTAATGGGGTTTGGGTTCAACTTTTAATCATATTTGGCAAGTTTGCCAAACCCTGCTTAACCACTTGGTGTCCGCACTATAGCCAAATGACGGCCACAGCACGGACCTGAATTTTCGGGAGGCCGTCATATGACGTCCTCCCCTTTGCATGCCCCCTGCAGGGCATATGCGCTGTGAACACTGAGTCACTGAAACTCGGGTGATCACAGATCTGAGTATGGGGCCGATCCTGGCCCCTTACCACATGATCAGCTGTCAGCCAATTACAGCTGATCACGTGATGTAAACAAGAGCTCAGTAATATATTTTTTTCTCCTCGCGCTGACAGCATGAGGAGAAAAAAGCCGATCACTGGCTTATGTGCAAGGGACATCAGTCCCGAAGAGGAAGGAGGCACATCTGCCTCATCTGTGCCCACAATTACCACCTGCCAGTGCCACCTGCCAGTGCCCACAGTGCCCACCAGTACCATCTATCAATGCCCATTAGTGCCACCTATCAATGCCCACAAGTGCCACCTATCAATGCCCACCAGTGGTGCCAATCAGTGCCTCATCTGTGCCACCTAGCAGTGCTGCCTATCAGTACTACCTACCAGTGCCGATCAGTGCCCATTATTGTCACCCATCAGTGCCCATCACTGCCACCTATCAGTGCCCATCACTGCCAGCTATCAGTGTCACCTATCAGTGCCACCTATTAGTGCCACTTCTCAGTGCCCACCAGTGCCACCTATCAATGCCCTTCAGTGCCACCCATCAGTGCCATCTCTGTGTCACCTCTCAGTGCACACTAGTGCCACCTATCAGTGCCCACCAGTGCCACCTTATCGGTGCTCATCAATGCAGCCCATCGGTGCCCATCAGTGCAGCCCATCGGTGCCCATCAGTGCAGCCTCATCAGCGTACATCAATGAAGGAGAAAAACTTACTGTTTGCAAAATTTTATAACAAAATATTTGTGGGGAAAAAAAATGATAATTTAATTGGGTACAGTGTTGTATAACCGCGCAATTGTCATTCAAAGTGCATCAGCGCTGAAAGCTGAAAATTGGTCTGCACAGAGGGGGGTTTAAAGAGGAAGTAAACCCTCTCTAAAAAAAAAAAACAAAAAAAAAACACCCTGCAGGACAAAGGCATAATTAACTAGTATGCATAGCATACTAGCTCATTATGAATTACTTATCTGAGATTGAAGCCCCCGCAGCGACCCTCGTTCACCTCCTCCGTTGCCGCCATATCTCCCGGAGTGACTTCTGGGTACTGATGCTCCGACACTGTAACTGGCCAGAGCAGCGATGACGTCACTCCGGCGCATGCGCATGGGAGACGGCAGTGATGGCAAGATCGCCTTCACTAACGGCATGCTCAGTGCGCCTGCGCCGTTGTCTATGGCATGCATGCGCCGTAGACATCAGTGCCCGTTTTTTGGAAAATATCTCCTTAACTGTGTAGGTTAAGCAGATATTTATTGAACCTACAGGTAAGCCTTAATCTAGGCTTACCTGTAGGTTAAAGTAGTCTGTAAGGGTTTACAACCACTAAGTGTCCAGTAAGCAAGTGGTTAAATAGTTCAGCTTGTCCCCAGTCTTTACGTGGTTGTAACAAGTTAGGCACGCATATCCACATATGGTGGGAGTGCTTCATAGTGCAATCCTTCTGGTCAGACATATTTGTGATACTTTTAACACCTTTTGCCACACATTTAATGCCTGATCCAACTGTTGCGCTCCTGAATAAGAAACCCATGGCTTTGGCCCATTGCCAGTTCAAGCTTCTACTACAAATTACCACAGCAGCCAAACAGACTATTGCAAAGGCATGGAAGTCCCCCTCACTATGCATTCTCACGACAAAGCCCAGAATTACTCAGGTGATGGGCCATGCTAAAACTAAAGCAATCCTATTAGAGTGCCTAAATACTGTATGAGAAACTTTGGAGACCCTGGGTAAATCATTACTTACCACCAGGATTTGATGACACCTTGCTGCTTGCAAAACCATCCAGACCTGACCCTTCTGAACTTGATACATGTCTGTTACTGTTGTCTTTGCCTCCCCTAGGGACCCTCCCCCCCTTTAACCCCCTCTTCCTTCCCCCCTGTATTACCTTCCTAACCTTTCCTCCATTCTATGCCTGTTGGCCTTTTCTTCTACCCTTTCTTTTGCCTTTCCTATCCTATTCCAGCTCATGTATCCCTTCCTTTAAGTCTCCTCTGCAGCTTCTTTGTGCCTTGTTTTGGCACATTTATGCTGCAGGCCTTTTCCCAAGTACGTTGGCAATAAATGTTCAAGACTGCAGTCTCCCAGTACTTTTCTTGTTTATTGGTAAAACTTTTGTGACTGGTGTACCAGACTGCAGTCCCTGCATTCATTGTAAGACCTGTGTATTGTAAGCTGTGCATTCTACCCTGCCTCCCCACCTTCTATGTCAATTTACACAATACACCTAGACTATTGGCTTACTTTGGACCATTGCTCTTGAGCCTTGTCGTCTTATGTCAAATGCTGTTTGTAATGTTTATAAGAATGGTTGCTTCCATGCTGGATGTTTTTTGTTATGTCATATTTCTTGCATTTTATCACAGTGCACTGTACAGGATTGCATGTCACTGTACAGCGGTGCAGCATGTAAGGGGGCTTGTGAATGAATAGTAATGGCACAATTCCCTGCTCCTCTTCTTCCCTTCCAGAACAGCAACCAACCTGCTTAAGGTATTAACCCTCCAGCATCTTGTTCCCTCTCTGAGGCCTCCTCACAACATTCCCTGCCATTAACCTTTATATTCCAAAGGAAGGAATGTCCACCCAAAGATAGTGTTGCTGCACTTTACTCATGTTACTTTAAAGATGATATTCACAGTCACATCACAATGACATACTACCCGGATGGCGGAGCCAGCAGCCAAATGAGATGGCCGCGTGAGGAAAAAGCTTCCGGACCTCACAGTGGTTCCCAGCCTAATACAGCAATGGCAGACAGCTCACAAGCGCCTTTCCAGCCTCTATAAGATGGCGCAGGCCGGTATCAGCCATGCTCTCCCTCCTGTCACAGCACTCTGCTCGTATTTCACTCCAGCAGAGGCAGTTGCTCCTCTCACAGAGACTCTCTGGGCAATAGCCCTGTTAAATGCAACTCCAAGAAGTCTCCAGCACATCAATATGCAGGTGAGAGGGGACAGGGGGATAGATCTGAAGAATCATCACATGAGTTCATTGAATGTATAGATGAATACCCCACCATAGGGAAGTCTCTCTCCGATAAGACACTGAAAGACATGCTGGTGTCGCTGAGGGGATCCCTCCATAAGGATATGATGTCAATGGTTTCACAAATCAAATGGGAGGTGGATGATATGGGAGAGAGAATACATCACGTGAAGAGTAAAATGGGAGACTTTGCGGTGGCACATAATGAGCTTGTGAATGCTCATAATGAAGCAGAAGATGAACTAACGGCTATTAAATTAAAATTACCTGACCTGGAAGATTGTTCTAGGAGAAATAATGTAAAGTTATGTGGAGTAGCTGAAACCATACTTCCAGCTGATCTGCGCAACTATATCCAGCAACTAATTGCAACTCTCCTACCTGAAGTGCCAAAGAGGGAAATTGTAGGCAGGGCACACGGGCTTCCCAAACCACCCTTTTTACCTTAAAAAGTACCACGAGATGTATTCGCCAGAATACACTTCTACCATGTGAAGGAAGCACTCATGCAACAGGCAACGCAAGAATCCGAATTCTCGGAACCGTGCTCTGAAATCCCATTATATGGTGATTTATCCAAGCACACAATGCAAGCCTGCAGTAAGCTAGTCACTCTTACTAAATTGTACCGCAATCACATTGTCGTTTACCGCTGGGGATTCCCAGCCAAGTTGCTTGTTACGTTGGAGCGTAAGAATTACACAGTGCTTACAGTGGAAGAAGGAATGCACCTAGCAAACCAATGGGGCCTATTGCCCACAGAGCACCAAAGCCAGTCAGGTGGTGCTTCACCAGCAAAAGTTGATTCTCTGTGGAACACAGCTCCCAGTTGAATACATCAGTTTTGTTACTTTAAAGCTGGAAGGCTCCCAAGTGAAATATAAGGGAACCCTGTGGCTCTGATGTGCTGACACACCCACCCTAAAAAGCAGTAGTTACTGCTTCAGATGACTTGTTACTTGTTTTTTATACCTTACCTTCTTAGTTTATGTTTAACTTTCTTTAATTTCTTTGTTGACACCATTGATGCCAAGTACACCTCCAAGAAGCTTCTAGATCCACAGCCGAACTGCCTATTATGTCCACGCCACTGGATGATGCAAAGAATAAACTTCCTACCAGGTACTTTTTGCAATATATCTTTTTGTATTTCAATTCTGATTTTATTGAAAATTTTAAGAAATTTACATAACAAGCAAACAAACAACCAAAAAATAAATAAAAAAATAAATAAAAAAAACACACATTACCACATCCTATAGGTAGTAATAAAGAACAAACAGGGGATTTTGGGGACTTTGGATGAGGCACATATGTGGTATGCCTCCATCCCTAATATATATAGAAAAGAGAAGGAAAATGGGAACCTGGACGAAACAGATGACTCGGCGGAGGCAGATTGAAAAAAACACAAATTTCACCAGCAGAGAGCACTGTATGAAACACGGCAATGCCAGAAACCTTGTGTATAAGAGACCCATTTCTCAGCCACCAAACCTCCCAAATGTTCACATAGACTATTTCCCCATTTATTTACTGCAAACGCAGAAGTAAAAAAAAAGAGGAACTTTAATTGCGGTCAAAAACTCTGTCTCCTTTAAACTTCATTAGTAATGGACCAAAATGAAAGATACATTGTCCTAGTGTGTGACATTAATAACATCACTTATACCATAGCAAATATATATGCCCCTAATACGCACCAAATAGCATTCCTGCACAAAGTTCTAAAGAAAATCTGCGGAGATTTTAACGCTATTGATCACAAGCTGGATTCCACCGCAATGACATAAACCTGTCCACATTGCAACCCTTTCTACACAGCGAAAATCTGTATGATATATGGCGATGCCTTAATCCAACAGATTACACTTATTATTTGGCCCCACATAAGGTTTACACATGAATTGATCTTTTTGTGTCTGACTTGCAAATGTTGTCCAGAGTGTCTGTAGTAAAAATGTATTCTATTCTCTGTCGGACCATGCTCCAAGTTCAATATCTCAGAATTAAACGCTTCAAGGACCACTTACATGTGGAGTAATAATGTAAGCCTCTTTTCCAGGCTGCCATTTAAAGAGAAATTAAAACAACAGATGTGTCCTTTTCCTCAGTCTGATGTGCTCACAAGGCCTTCATTAAAGGCCTATTGATACAAATGGCAGCCAAGGAAAAAAGGTGCAGATTGCAAGCTATGTCTGACTTGTTGTTACAAATTAAACAGCTTGAATCTCAACATAAATCTACTTTGGCAGAGGACAAACTACAAGAACTGATACACTATAGAAACCTATTTAAATCTCCTTTGGAAGCAAACCATGAGAAAGCCCTGAGGAGATGTAAAGCCTTACACTACTCCCAAGGCAACAGAGCAGGAACATTTCTAGCCAACTATCTTAGACAAAGACAAATTAAATCCAAATTGGCTTCCATTATTGACCTTGAAGCCCAAACTAAAGTATTCCACCCTGAGCATATTGCCAATGCCTTCCTTAAATACTATAACAACCTTTATAACTTAGCTAATGAACTAATGACTCCTCAATGATCTGAGTTGTAAATCTACAACTTCTTAAATTCCGTCTCTCTTCCAACGGTATCTAAAGAGGAACTTGATGCTTTAAATTCCACTATTAGAGATGATGAGATTCTAGCTGTTATAAAATCATTACCAAATAACAAGTCACCAGGTGCAGATGGGTTTACAGCTGAATATTATAAAACATTTCAGGATGTATTAACACCACATCTGAATGCATTGTTCAACCTATAAGCCTCTACAGCTTCTTTCCCCTCAGAAATGTTAGAAACCACGATAGTGACTTTGCCAAAACCAGGGAAAGCTCCAGATTGCCCACAAAATTGTCGCCCCATATCATTGTTAAATTCCGATCTTAAAATGTACATGAAGGTATTAGCTAATAGACTGGCAATTATCACCCCAACATTAGTCAAGTCAGACCAAGTGGGATTTGTTCAGGGTAGGCAGGCTCCCGATGGCACCCGTCATATGCTTAATCTTATACGTATAGACGAAGTGCGAAGAACATCATCAGCATTCGTGGCTCTCGATGCAGAAAAGGCATTCAATTGGGTACATTGGGGATACTTACAGGCTACCCTGTGAAAATTTGGACTTCAAGGATTTGCTCTGTCTGCTATCTCTGCATTATATTCTGCAAGTATCTTTACATTTAATGCATTGTCTGAGGCTTTTCAAATTACTAATGGTACAAGACAGGGGTTCCCCCTGCCCACCCCTAATATTCACTTTAATAATGGAACCCCTTGTTGAATCAATCAGAACCAACCAAGTAGTCACAGGTATTACAGTAGCAGGTCAACAACATAAAATTGGACTGTTTGCCGACGACATAGTCCTCACTCTCACCAACCCGGCAGCAGTTTGAACTATTATTAATAATTTTAGCAGAATCTCCTATTACAAACTGAATACTACTAAGTCCACAGTTTTACCAATAAATATTCCCAGACCATTACTAGAATCCTTAAAAAAAACAATTTCCCTATACCTTGGCCCAATGGAAAATTATCTTACCCAGGTATAGTCCCTAGTCTCCTTCAGTCAACACATATAAAGTAAATTTTCTACCACTCATACCAACAGTCTCTCAAGATCTTTTACATATTGCAACATTTGAATTAAATTGGTTGGGCCGTATAGCAGCATTTAAAATGATGGTGCTTCCTAAGATTCTCTATTTTTTTAGGACAATTCCCATTATAATACCAGCTAGCTTTTTCCAGAAGATTAACGCCCTCCTTAAAAGTTTTATATGGCAAGGGAAGATACCAAAAATTGAGCTTTCTACACTAACAAGGCAAAAACAAAGTCTCCCAGCATTGAAAAGCTATCACAAAGCAGTGTTATTAGAACAGCTACATGCCTGATTCCACTCTCCTTCTGATCGATACTGGGTTTCTTTAGAGAGGGCCTCAACGGATTTCTCAGACCGTACCTCCTTATTAGCTTAGATAACAGGTCTTCCAATAAATATGCCCAATTTCCCTGGCATCTGTGTATGACTGGAACTCGATCCATCAAAAACATAGTAAAAAAAAAAAAATTACAAATCTCCACATCACCGCCTCTGTTTCAGTATTAGAGTACATAATTCCTTCAATTAAAGTACAACCCTGGATCTCTCACAGTGTGCAATATATTAAAAACATTAATGTAGAGAACCCGAACTATATCCATTACAGGTAAGGCATTTGCTTACTAAACAAGATGTACGGTCCATTGAGGTAAATGGGGAGATTTGTCAGGAGCTCCAAGATAGACCATTTAAAAAGGGAGGCATCTCAAGATTTTATGCCCATCTACAATCCAATGATAGCTGCATAAAAATGGCCCCTATGTTGGCTTGGAACAAAGACCTAGGCACTAATTTTAGTTATCTAGAATGCAAACAAGCTAGAGGAATTACTTTTAATGCATCAATGTGTGTTAACCGTTGGGACAACTTCCTAAAAATGCTTAACAGAAGCTATCTCGTTCCCCTCAAGCTATCAAAATTTTTCCCTAAATCTACTTTTAAATGTTGGAGAGTCTGTGGAGACATAGGAACTTTATTTCATGTGTTTTGGAATTGTAGAAGCCTTCATAGCTTTTGGAATGGAATATTTTCCCTGATCTCTAAGGTCACAGGCTTCTTCACTTCCCCAACTCCGGAGATGGCTCTCCTACATCACAAGTTACATAAAATCCCTAAACAATTTAATTTTCTAATTGTCCAAATCCTCACTGCAGCCCATATGACTAAAGCATCACTCTGGAAAACCAATATAACCCCTAATGTTTCGAAAAATTATCAAAAAAGTTCAAAAGATTGCCCAATATGAACAGTTACTAGAACATAGTACAGACTCACTACAAAAATGTAATAATAATTGGAAAAGTTAGTCTTGTATATTCCCGATAAGAGACATATAATTTGAAGCCCCAGTAGGATCTTGCCTCTTGGAATTCTTTTGTTTTGTTATATTATGGCCTCTGTTATGTTACATTTGTTTCTTTACATCCATTTTTAGTTCCCTTCTCTTTCTTTACCACTTAAGTTTTATAAAAAGTACAAATCCCCAGTCGGGGAAAAGATTTATGGTATATAACTTTTCTGATTGCATCTTGTATGCTTAAATATGCTAAAAGTCACTTGTTCTATAGTACCATTGTATATTTTATTTTGCATGGTGACTTAATGACAGATCCAATATCATTTTCAATATTGCTCAATAAGAACTAATTGAAGAGACATACTATCCAGGTTCACTTGATAGTACATTGTCAATCACATATAGTGGATGATCTGCAGCAGTCACATGTGGATGCAGCACAAAGGACATTTAATAGGATATCTTCCTTAGCTCAGTCTCTCTGCACTCAGGGTCATTAGTACTCACTCAGAGGGCCTGAATCAACTTAGGCTGTCTGTGTCCACTCACTGTTACTTGCAGATAGTCGCACTGAGTTAGGATTACTGCAGACACCTCTAGCTTAAGTACACCTATCCCAGGTCCTCCAGGGAAAAAGCCTTACTCCATCTCCATGTAACAGCTAGCCTAGTCTAAAAGGCCTTTTGTATACTTGAAATAAGTTTGTGCAAAAACAAAGGAATTATTTGATGCACTGAATCACTCACCACAACGTCGTTGTCCCCCCCCCCCCCCCCCCCCACCACCACCTCAGTTGGAAACAAACAGCTGCCAAAGAGGTAAAACACTCCTTCAGCTTTCCATTCCAGTATGAATTCAGCCTTATGGTTTTATGAGCCATGGCCCACGTTGTACTAAGGCAATTCAGATCCGACTGCATTTTGGGAAGGAAATGCTCTTTTGTTTATTGTATCACACTAAGGTATAGTAGGAAGAACATTTCAATGATTTCATCCTCTTAATTGGTCGCACCTGATTTTAACCATGCAAACCACAAACGGTTTCAATAGAGATATCCTTTGTTAGGAAGCAAGAAAAAAAATGCCATTAGAGGTCACAATGAAGACAATGCACAACAAATGTGCTGCACCGGAAATGTCCAGTAACAAAAAAAAAAAAAAACTATTGTGTGCACATAAACTCTAAGTTATCTTTTATATAAAATTTGTCAATAGGCTAAGAATGTATGATGTGTGTAGAGATAACTTACAAGCATTACGATATTAATCTTAATATTACGTACGATATTAATATTATTACACTACAGAGATTTTCATTATCTTGCATATACCAGTGGCTATAAGGAAATGTCTTCCCTAAAAATAATGATAGTATTAAAGTTCCACTCAGCAATATAAAAGGAAAAACTTTATTTTGTAATGCTTTTATATCTTAGAATGAATGGCTGGGAATTTAACGTTGTAAACAATTGGACCAAAATTTAATCTTTTCTTATTGTTAGCTTATTTATGTTTTTCTTTTTCTTTCTTGTAAATCTAAGGAGCACTATCTGATGCTTAAAAGCCTATCAGGCTCTTGAACAGCTGTACTAATACTAAAGTGCATCAACAGTATGAATTAGAAATGACATTTTTAAATTGAGTTTCCTGTCGAAAAAGCATCACTTTACAATTCTGAATAAAAGTGTAATGAAGATTACCAGTGAAGGCACAAGCAGTAATGTACAATAATGAAAAATAGTTTAGTAATATACATTTTTGCATGTGTTACACATGTGCATATGCATGTTAACATGCTTTTTAACCAGTTGCCAACCGCTGCACGCCGATATACGTCGGCAGAATGGCACGGGTGGACAAATGGGTGTACCTGTACGTCCCTCCCTCCCTGGGGGCGGGGGGCACACTCATGCCCCCCGTGCCTGTGGCGGTCGGATTCGTTAGAGGACCGATCAGTCCTCAGGGCCAGACCAATGATTTATGGTCTGGACCTGCTGATCGGCCCTAACGATTGAAATCCTTCCCCTGTCTGTGTAAGTGTAAACACAGACAGGGGGAAGTGATGTCATCTCTCCTCGTGGAGTCTTTTTGATTCCAGTGAGAGGAGAGAAGATGTCTTACCATGAGTTGCACAACACTACACTAACACCAGTACACATAGGTAAACTTGCCATCCCCCGATCACCCCCTGATCGCCCCCCCCCCCCCAGTTAACCCCTTCACTCCCTGTCACTGTGTCACCAATTGCAGTTTTCAGGTTTTTCACTGATCACTGCATCAGTGTAATTTGTGACTGTAATAAGTGTTGGGGCAGTTAGTAGTAGGCCCCATTAGGTCTAGGGTACCCCCCTGAACCGCCCTAATAAAGAATTGCCCCCCAGTTAACCCTTTCACCCCCTGTCACCAGTGTCACTAATAGATCTTTTTACTGATCGCCGTATTTGTGTCACAGGTGATGCTAGTTAGCCAGTTAGTTGATTTGTTTCACATATTACATAATAAAGGTTTTAACCCCCTGATTGCCCCCTAGTTAACCCTTTGACCCCCTGTCACCAGTGATCACTGTATTAGTGTTACGGGTGATGCTGGTTAGTTTGTTTGTTTTTTATAGCGTCAGGGCACCCACTGTATATTACCCAATAAAGGTTTAACCCCCTTATCACTCGGCGGGTGATATCAGTTAGTGTCAGTCAGGGTCTGCGACGCCCCAGGCAGCTTCAGATTAGTGCCAGTAGTGTTAACACCCATGCATGCACCATACACATCCCTTAGTAGTATAGTGTCTGATCGGATCGATATCTTTGATCTGATCAGAACTATAGTGGCATCCCCAATAGTTTAGGGTTCCCAAAAACTCAGCATTAGCGGAATCAGCCCATATACCTGCTAGCACCTGCATTTAGCCCCTCTACCCAGCCCACCCAAGTGCAGTATCAATTTATCACTATCGCTTACAAAAACATATATGCAGCATTCGCAGAGTCAGGCCTGATCCCTGCAAACGCTAACAGTTCTTTTGGTAGAATTTGAATCAGTCGCTAATAGTCAGGAGCTCTTTTTCCTGTGAGTCTCACT
The DNA here is from genome assembly GCA_028564925.1 of Lithobates sylvaticus. NCBI lineage: Eukaryota > Metazoa > Chordata > Amphibia > Anura > Ranidae > Lithobates > Lithobates sylvaticus. Next base: position 145,205,144 of record CM053036.1, on the reverse strand, counting down.
AGTGTACCAGTAAATTTAGAGACCAAAATGTAAAATCGAAGGTATGCTAGTGAAGAGGCCTACACGTTTCTGAGCATGACAGATGGTGAAGAGGAAGTCACCCATCTGTCAGATTCAGGCTCAGAATACGATCCTGTAGACATCAGCGGCACCCTGACACATAGCTCTGACGATGGAGTTGTGGTCCTTGCCAAGGTCAGGCATACCCGACCCCATTCTTCTGCTGTCATTGAGGTGCAAGAACCACATGGCTCTCGTATGGAGCAGAGAGCCAGTACTAGTGCCACTAATAGTAGTCAAACCAGCACTGCAGTATCACATGGTGACGTGGTGAGTCTCATAAGTGCAATTCAAGCTGGTGATGTGGCTAGCACAACTAATGTCCTGCAGCCACCAAGAAGACAAAGACAGGCCTACCACTTCTGCAGCACCCATACTTCCCCCCATTCACTGGTCAACCCGGAATTCAGGTGGAAACAGTTGATTTTACATCACTTGATTTTTATTTGCTCTTTTTCACTGAAGATCTCTATAGATCTATTGTTGACCAAAGCAATTTGTATGCTGGTCAATTAATCACTGCTAATCCCCATTTGACCCTTGCCAGAGATTGGAAACTATTACGGTTTCCGAATTTAAGACCTTTCTGGGCCTATCCTTCCTCATGGGCGTAACTAAAAAGAGTGAGTTGCATTCATATTGGTTCACTGACCCAATTCCCCATATGCCCGTGTTCTCTGCCTCCATGGCCAGGGCACGATACGAGCAGATCTTGCGTTTCATGCACTTCAATGATAATGAACTCTGTTGTCCTCAGGATAGAATTTCCCTTCCTAGTGGTGGGCGCAGGAATGGGCCCTGCTGTGAGTTATTAGATCAAGATTTGTAATTGCAAGCACCTGATGAACAGGGCAGAAAAATTGGGCCTTTGGCGGTGGTGGTGGACGGTGTTGCAAGACTGTAGGCCCTCATAGTTACTCTTGGTGGGCGCAGGAATGGGCCCTGCTGTGAGTTATTAGATCAAGATTTGTAATTGCAAGCACCTGAACAGGGCAGAAAAATTGGTGGCGGTGGTGGTGGACGGTGTTGCCACAAGACTGCAGGCCCTCATAGTTACTCTTGGTGGGCGCAGGAATGGGCCCTGCTGTGAACTATTAGATCAAGATTTGTAATTACCCCGCCCCTGTTAAACAGGGGCTGAAAAATTGTGCCTTAGGCACTGGTGCTGGTGCCACAACACTGCAACCCCTCACAGAGATTGTACTTGGAGCACAGCAGTCACACGTGTTGCGAAGCATTTTTTTTAAAAAATTGGAAGTACACGCCCCTGTTAAACAGGGGCTGAAAAATTGTGCCTTAGGCACTGGTGCTGGTGCCACAACACTGCAACCCGCCCTCACAGATACTGTACTTGGAGCACAGCAGTCACACGTGTTGCGAAGCATTTTTTTAAAAAATTGTAAGTACCCGCCCCCTGTTAAACAGGGGCTGAAAAAATTGTGCCTTAGGCACTGGTGCTGGTGCCACAACACTGCAACCCCTCACAGATACTGTACTTGGAGCACAGCAGTCACACGTGTTGCGAAGCATTTTTTTAAAAAATTGTAAGTACCCGCCCCTGTTAAACAGGGGCTGAAAATTGTGCCTTAGGCACTGGTGCTGGTGCCACAACACTGCAACCCGGCCCTCACAGATACTGTACTTGGAGCACAGCAGTCACACGTGTTGCGAAGCATTTTTTTAAAAAATTGTAAGTACCCGCCCCTGTTAAACAGGGGCTGAAAAATTGTGCCTTAGGCACTGGTGCTGGTGCCACAACACTGCAACCCGGCCCTCACAGATACTGTACTTGGAGCACAGCAGTCACACGTGTTGCGAAGCATTTTTTTTAAAAAAATTGTAAGTACCCCCCCTGTTAAACAGGGGCTGAAAAATTGTGCCTTAGGCACTGGTGCTGGTGCCACAACACTGCAACCCGGCCCTCACAGATACTGTACTTGGAGCACAGCAGTCACACGTGTTGCGAAGCATTTTTTTAAAATATTGTAAGTACCCGCCCCTGTTAAACAGGGGCTGAAAAATTGTGCCTTAGGCACTGGTGCTGGTGCCACAACACTGCAACCCCTCACAGAGACTGTACTTGGAGCACAGCAGTCACACGTGTTGCGAAGCATTTTTTTAAAAAATTGGAAGTACACGCCCCTGTTAAACAGGGCTGAAAAATTGTGCCTTAGGCACTGGTGTGGTGGCATGGATCATTGAGGAGGAGGAAGAGGATAGTCAGTGAACATAAGAGGACAGTCACTCAGCATCAGCATAGGCAGTCTTGAAGGGATGTGACATTAAAAATTATTCGGTTATATCCGCCTCAGGTGCCTGGTAGCTGGTGGTGATCCAAGACTGATTCATTTTGATGAATGTCAGTCGATCAACCGAGGCGGTGGACAGGCGCACCCTATGATCAGTCACAAATCCTCCAGCAGCACTGAATGTGCGTTCGGAAAGAACGCTGGAGGCAGGACAGGCCAGTAGCTCAATTGCATACTGTGCAAGCTCTGGCCAGTGATCCATCCTCAGGACCCAGTAAGCCAGAGGATTTTCGGTGGGAAAGGTGTCCAAGTCTGACCTTGCCCCAAGGTATTCCTGCACCATGTATATCAGACGCTGGCGATGGTTGCTGGAACCGATCATACCTTGGGGACTGCGGACTAAAAAATTGTCTGAACGCATCGGTCAGACGTCCACACCTTCCCCACCGCTCCTTCTGCCACTGACCGAAGCCTCAGCAACTCGTCGCCCAGGACCAGGAGTTTGTAGCCTCCCAGTTTCTGGGAACGCGTTGCACAGACCTTTCTGCAAGGCCTCCCTGAGATGTCTCATCCTCTGCTCCCTCTGCGACGGCAAGATAAGGTCCGCAACCTTACCCTTGTACCGCGGATCAAGGAGAGTGGCCAGCCAGTAATGGTCCCTCTCCTTGATCCGAAGAACACGAGGATCCTTCCGCAGGCTTTGCAGGATCAGGGAGGCCATGCAGCGTAGGTTAGCTGAGGCATTCGGTCCGGAGTCTTCTGGGTCACTGAGGATGACATGATCGCCAGCCACCTCCTCCCAGCCACGTACAAGTCCACTGGTTTGTTGGGGACTGTACATCATCCCTAAAAGACTGCTGCTGCTGATGCTGATGTGCCAGGCTCCACCTCCATGCTCACACAATCCTCCTCCTCCTCCTCCTCCTCCTCCTCATCCTCTTCCTGTGTGATGGTGGGACAGAAGGAACACTGTCCGGATAAAGGGGGCCTTGAGAGGCAAGGAAGTCCTCCTCTTCCTGCCTCTGTTCTGCCTCAAGTGCCCTGTCCATTATCCCACGCAGCGTATGCTCCAACAGGTGGACAAGAGGGACAGTGTCACTGATGCATGCACTGTCACTGCTCACCATCCTCGTGGCCTCCTCAAATGGTGAGAGGACAGTGCATGCATCCCTGATCATGCTCCACTGACGTGGGGAAAAAAAACCAAGCTCCCCTGACCCTGTCCTGGTGCCGTAGTCGCAAAGGTACTCATTGATGGCCCTCTGCTGCGTGTGCAGTCGCTGCAGCATGGCCAACGTTGAGTTCCACCTGGTGGGCATGTCACATATTAGGCGGTTCTTGGGCAGGTTCAGCTCCTTTTGCAGCTCAGTCAGCCGAGCACTGGCATTATAAGATCGGCGGAAATGCACACAGACTTTCCTGGCCTGCTTCAGGACATCCTGTAAGCCTGGGAACCTGCCCAAGAACCGCTGCACCACCAGGTTGAGGACGTGAGCCATGCAGGGCACATGGGTGAGCTGCCCCTGTCGCAGGGGAGAGGTGTGTCACAACCAGTAGCAGTAGTCGCGTTTTGGAGGCGTGGTGGCGGAACAACCTCCAACACTACTGCACCTTGTCCTGCATCCCTCCCAGCTGCCAATAGAGTGACCCAATGGGCCGTGAAAGAAAGGTACCGTCCCTGTCCATGCCTGCTGGACCATGAGTCAGGGGTGCTGCTGAGAAGAATATATAGGAGCTCTGTGTGATGCCACTAACACACTAGAAGTCCTATGGGTGCTTCTGCAAAGAAAATAGAGGAGCTCTGTGTGATGACTCTAGAAGTCCTGTGGGTGCTTATGCAAAGAAAATAGAGGAGCTCTGTGTGATGCCCCTAGAAGTCCTGTGGGTGCTTCTGCAAAGAAAACAGAGGAGCTCTGTGTGATGCCACTAACACACTAGAAGTCCTATGGGTGCTTCTGCTAAGAAAATAGAGGAGCTCTGTGTGATGCCACTAACACACTAGAAGTCCTGTGGGTGCTTCTGCAAAGAAAATAGAGGAGCTCTGTGTGATGCCACTAACACACTAGAAGTCCTGTGGGTGCTGCTGAGAAGAATATATAGGAGCTCTGTTTGTGGCCCCTCGTAAAACCACTTCAACCAACAGTTTGCAGCCTTGTTTACTCCCAATCAAGTTGTCTGCATTGATGAGTTCCTGATTAAGTTTTGTGGCCGCTTGTCTTTCAAACAGTATCTCCCAGCAAGCCTGCCAGATATGGGGTCAAGATGTATAAGCACTGTGACAGGACCACAGGCTATATATATAGTTTTATGGTTTACAAGGGAAGAGATAGTCACGTAGAGCTGGAGAACTGCCCAGACTACATGGGGAGCACTGGTAAGATTGTGTGGGACTGGGTGTCACCCTTATTTGGAAAGGGGTACCACTTGTATGTGGACAATTGTTACACGAGCGTGCCACTTTTAAGTCCCTTGTTTGATCATGTAATTGGTGCATGTGGCACTGTGCAATCTAATTGCTGGGGCTTACCCCAGCGGCTTGTAGATTCCTGTCTTAGGCTGGGGGAGAGAGCCTGCTTGAAGTGTAATAATTTGCTTGCTGTGAAGTGACATAATTAGTGAAATTATGTCCACCTGTGTGCAATCTAAGTGTCACATGACCTGTCATTAGATATACACACCTTTTTGAAAGGTCCCAGAGGCTGCAACACCTAAGCAAGAGGCACCACTAACCAAACACTGCCATGAAGACCAAGGAACTCTCCAAAAAAGTAAGGGACAATGTTGTTGAGAAGTACAAGTCAGGGTTAGATTATAAAAAAATCAAAATCTTTGATGATCCCTAGGAGCACCATCAAACATAGCACAACAGCAAACCTGCCAAGAGACGGCCGCACACCAAAATTCACGGACTGGACAAGGAGGGCATTAATCAGAGAGGCAGCACAGAGATCTAAGGTAACCCTGGAGGATCTGCAGAGTTCCACAGCAGAGACTGGAGTATCTGTACATAGGACGACAATAAACCGTATGCTCCATTGAGTTGGGCTTTATGCAGAGTAGCCAGAAGAAAGCCATTACTTTCAGCAAAAAAACAAAATGGCACGTTTTGAGTTTGAGAAAAGACATGTGGGAGACTCCCAAAATGTATGGAGGAAGGAGCTCTGGTCTGATGAGACTAAAATTTAACTTTTTGTCTATCAAAGAAAACGCTATGTCTGGAGCAAACCCAACACATCACATCACCAGGGCCGGACTGGCCTACCGGGATAGCGGGAGATTTCCCGGTAGGCTGGCTGCCCTGGGACCGCTGTCAGCTAGGAGCTGTGAACAGGAGGCGGGGCTGGCTGAGGAATTGAATTCTAGCAGTGCGGCAGACAGGTCTGTGGTGTGCAGGAGGGAGGGAGCATGGACACTTACTGTGTGTTTACTGGGCAGTGGACTGATCATTTCTTTTAGCAGGGAACCCACAGCCAATAGCGCTGCTTAGGGGAGTACAAAGGAGGACTTGCTCCTCCTCCCATCCATCCACAGCCAATCAGCAGGCAGTGTAGCCCTCCCCCGCTCACATTTGACTGTAAGCGCTGGAGTGGGGCTGAATGGGGACGCCAGAAGGGAGATACAAGGAGGTATGAGTGACTACAACAATGTAAGTTCTGCAGGAACAAGTCTGGCTGAATGGTGAAAACAGGATGGTCTGGAGCACAGTATCATCTTGCTGGCCGGCTGCAGTGTCTTCCAAATGTGATGAGGCCGTGTGCAGGTTACCGATCAGCCTCCCCTCCCTTGTGTCTCCCTGATTATTTTTTTTTATTTGCTAACCTGACCTGCCCATTGTCTGATCACACTGATAGGATCTCTGGAAGACGCTGCAGCATTCTATGAGACCAGGACACATGGCTGTTAACCCTTTCAGCTTATAATCAGCTATTTAGCCAGAGCTCTGTGTGTGCTGCACAGATTGTTTGGGTTTTTTATTTATTTTTTTGGAGGATGTACTGCTGGATCAGGCTAAAAGCTTCACAGCCCCATTAACTGGTTACTGTCCTCCACTAATCCTGAGCAGTTTAGTGTTTGCAAGAAAATTTGTATTTTGGAAATGGGATGTGAAGCCGTGTTCTGTGTTCTGTCACTTGGTTGTACTTTCAAAGGAAAATGACTAACTTGATCTTGCAGAGATGGTTTAAATAGAGTGGAGCAACCCTGCGATACTATATACCTATACACTGAGTTCAGCTTTAAATGCAGTCTCCTGCAGTCTGCGATCCCTAACCTGTGCTATGTCTGCAGTCTCTGACCCTCTCCTATACTGTCCGCAGTCTCTGACCCTCTCCTATACTGTCTGCAGTCTCTGACCCTCTCCTATACTGTCTGCAGTCTCTGACCCTCTCCTATACTGTCTGCAGTCTCTGACCCTCTCCTATACTGTCTGCAGTCTCTGACCCTCTCCTATACTGTCTGCAGTCTCTGACCCTCTCCTATACTGGCTGCAGTCTCTGACCCTCTCCTGTACTATGGCTGCAGTCTCTGACCCTCTCCTGCACTATATATACAGTCTCTGACCCTCTCCTGTACTATGGCTGCAGTCTCTGACCCTCTCCTATACTGTCTGCAGTCTCTGACCCTCTCCTATACTGTCTGCAGTCTCTGACCCTCTCCTATACTGTCTGCAGTCTCTGACCCTCTCCTATACTGTCTGCAGTCTCTGACCCTCTCCTATACTGTCTGCAGTCTCTGACTCTCTCCTATACTGTCTGCAGTCTCTGACCCTCTCCTATACTGTCTGCAGTCTCTGACCCTCTCCTATACTGTCTGCAGTCTCTGACCCTCTCCTATACTGGCTGCAGTCTCTGACCCTCTCCTGTACTATGGCTGCAGTCTCTGACCCTCTCCTGCACTATATATACAGTCTCTGACCCTCTCCTGTACTATGGCTGCAGTCTCTGACCCTCTCCTATACTGTCTGCAGTTTCTGACCCTCTCCTATACTGTCTGCAGTCTCTGACCCTCTCCTATACTGTCTGCAGTCTCTGACCCTCTCCTATACTGTCTGCAGTCTCTGACCCTCTCCTATACTGTCTGCAGTCTCTGACCCTCTCCTGTACTATGGCTGCAGTCTCGGACCCTCTCCTGCACTATGGCTGCAGTCTCGGACCCTCTCCTGCACTATATCTACAGTCTCGGACCCTCTCCTGCACTATATCTACAGTCTCGGACCCTCTCCTGCACTATATCTACAGTCTCGGACCCTCCCCTGCACTATATCTACAGTCTCTGACCCTCTCCTGTACTATGGCTGCAGTCTCTGACCCTCTCCTGTACTATGGCTGCAGTCTCTGACCCTCTCCTGTACTATGGCTGCAGTCTCTGACCCTCTCCTGTACTATGGCTGCAGTCTCTGACCCTCTCCTGTACTATGGCTGCAGTCTCTGACCCTCTCCTGTACTATGGCTGCAGTCTCTGACCCTCTCCTGTACTATGGCTGCAGTCTCTGACCCTCTCCTGTACTATGGCTGCAGTCTCTGACCCTCTCCTGTACCATGGCTGCAGTCTCTGACCCTCTCCTGTACCATGGCTGCAGTCTCTGACCCTCTCCTGTACCATGGCTGCAGTCTCTGACCCTCTCCTGTACCATGGCTGCAGTCTCTGACCCTCTCCTGTACCATGGCTGCAGTCTCTGACCCTCTCCTGTACCATGGCTGCAGTCTCTGACCCTCTCCTGTACCATGGCTGCAGTCTCTGACCCTCTCCTGTACCATGGCTGCAGTCTCTGACCCTCTCCTGTAATATGGATGCAGTCTCTGACCATCTCCTGTACTCATGGCTTTTTTCTCAGAGAATAGGTGCAGGGACTCAACCATGCCCTGCACACACTCCAGGCACCTGCATCCCCCTTCTCCCCATCCTGCATTCAGTGGGAGCCACTCGGGAGATCAGATCTGAGGGAGCCAAGCTGTCACTTGTAAACACAGAAGTCCGGCTCCCACAGTGCGATAGTGGTGAGCAGGGAGCAGAGGCCCTGAGGTGGTGGTACTGAGTTTCACCAAGTTCCAGCTGAAAAGATCCCTGCCTGTACTATATCTGCAGCCTCTGACCATCTCCTGTAATGTGTCTGCAATCCCTGCAGGAGAGGACATACACACTGTACACACTTCCCCATCTGCCACAGCAGAAGTATATTACAGCCCCCAGTCCTGGACCAGTAAAGAGGGAGGATGCTTTATGGTGGGCGCTATGGCCTCCCCCAAAAGACAATAATTCATTGGGTGCAATATACATATAGGTCTAAATACATACTGTGTGTGTGTGTGTGTGTGTGTGTGTGTGTGTGTGTGTGTGGATAAAGAAGTGAGAGAGTGGGGGAAAAAAAACAAAGATGGAGAAGGAATAAACGGGGAGGAACAAAGAAAGCGGCTGAGAAAGAACATGACAGATGGATAGAGAGCGATATATGGGGAAAAAAAGAGACATTAGGATAGAGAGAGATAAAAGGGAAAGAAAGGAGAACAAAGAGAAAGTATGGTACATCCATGAGGTACCATAGGGGTACCTTATGCTAAATATACTGTACGAGTGGATGGGACTCGGAGTGCTAAATGACAACCCATGCTACACCACTGGGGCTGCTATGAAATTATTTCCAGGGCTGGTTTTTATGCCCAGTCCGGCCCTGCACATCACCCAAAAAAATACCATCCCCACAGTGAAACATGGTTGCTGTAGCATGTTCTGTATAGCTACAAATGCACCACTTTACAGGCACATTAAGGGCCCCCTCAGGCCCCAGGAATTTTTAATTTTCATTGTTGCACTTTAGGCATCATTAAAATCACTGCTTCAGATCTATTTTTTTATTGATACATGTCCCCCAGGGCAGTACCCAGACCCCCATACCCCTTTTATGGTCAATTACTTGCATATAAGCCTTTAACCACTTCAATACCCACCTATTGTCAAATGACGCCCACAAGGTGGATCTCCCATCCTGGGTGGGCGTCATATGACGTCCTCCCATTCCCGGCCGTCTAGGGGGTGCGCACGCACCATCGCTCGGGACCCGGTGCGCGTCCCCGGCGGCCGCCGGGCACCCGCGATTGCCCGGGAACACAGCAGGACCGTGGATCTGTGTGTGTAAACACACAGATCCACGTCCTGTCAGTGGAGAGGAGACCGATGGTGTGTTCCAGTACAGAGGAACACCGATCGGTCTCCTCCCCTTGTAAGTATCCTCCCCACACAGTTAGAATCACTCCCAGGGAACAAAATTAACCCCTGCAGCACCCCCTAGTATTAACCCCTTCCCTGCCAGTCACATTTACACAGTAATCAGTGCAATTTTATAGCACAGATCGCTGTGTAAATGTGAATGGTCCCAAAAAATTTGTCAAAAGTGTCCGAAGTGTCTGCCACAATGTCACAGTCACGGAAAAATTTGCAGATCGCTGCCATTACTAGTAAAAAAAAAATGCAATAAATCTATCCGCTATTTTGTAGACACTATAACTTTTGCGCAAACCAATCAATATGCGCTTATTGCGATTCTTTTTTACCAAAAATATTTAGAAGAATACGTATCGGCCTAAACTGAGTCAAAAATGTTATTTTATTTTAAAAAATGGGTTATTTATTATAGCAAAAAGTAAAAAATATTGATTTTTTTTTCAAAATTGTCGCTCTTTATTTGTTTATAGCGCAAAAAATAAAAACCGCAGAGGTGATCAAATACCACCAAAAGAAATCTCTATTTATGGGAAAAAAAGGACGTCAATTTTGTTTGGGTGCAAGGTCGCACGACGTCACACGACTGCGCAATTGTCAGTTAAAGCGACAAAGTGCCGAATGGCAAAAAATGCTCTGGTAAGAAAGGGGGTAAATTCTTCCAGGGCTGAAGTCGTTAAAATAGGCACTTTTGATTTGTCCTGTTCGGCTCCCATAGACTTCAATGGGGTTCGCTGTTCAAGTTAGGACATTTCCGCTGTTTGGGAGTTTGGCTGAGAACTGAACAGAGGGGTGTTCAGCCGATCCCTACCAGTCACCATTGAAACTTTAGGGAGGTGGCAGCATGGTTGAGATTTGAACCCATAAGCTGTTGATGACTGTTGCTAGCTAGGAGTGCACACCACTAAGCCACTGTGCTGAGTACAATTCTACCTGGAATACACATTAGTACCATGATTAAAGAATTCACATATATAAATAAAACTCTATATTCTCAAAAAATACAAATTAAGCATTTAAAAAATATTTGACATATAATAGAGATTTAACTGTAAATAATAAAAAAAGCGAATTATATTATATTTTTATATTATTACTATAATATTTTTTGGTGAATGAGTGGCCCAAAGCACCCCCCTTCCCCCCATGTTGAGTGCATGTGGCCTGGTATGGTTCATGCCAGGCTGCATGCTCGGGTAAGGGTCTGGTATGGATTTGGGGGGTACCCAATGCAATTTTTTTTATTTTTGCGTGGGGGTTGCCACTTAAAATCAGTGACAAACGGGGGGCGTGGCCTAGCGAGCGAGCCGGATGGACGTGTAACAGCGGAGCTCCGGCAAACTCAGGGACAACAGCGACCGACGAGCGACCATCCACGGCGGAATTACCGAGACACAAAGCGGGCATACACCTATCACACATGAACGATGTCCGGGAAGAGAAAACAGGACCGAAAACCGCAACGGCTGACGGACTATTACCCTGCGAGCGGCAAGGCCGAAAGTCAAGATGGCGCCGAGGCCTACTCGTCACCAGAAACCTCGAGGCAGCAGCGGACCTCATCTAAAGGTAATGGGCCACAAATGAGGGACTTCCCGGACGATAGACGGCAGTACCCCTCTACCCCATCCACATGTAGCCCAGCCAAGACCAAACCCAGAATGGATGACGAGGGATTAGACAGAGCGGGGAGCCCAACATCAGATTCAGGGGAAGACACTAGGGAACTACCGGAATCAATAGAATCGTTCCCCACACAAAACATGCCGGTCATGGACACTGTCCTAAAAGACATGCTTCTATCGCTGCGCAGCTCTCTGCAATCAGACATGGCAGGATACATGCACAGGATCAATAGAGATATACAGGAGGTGGGAAACAGGGTGGACCACATTGAGTCCAAGATGGGAGAATACGCCACAGCCATCAATAAACTAGTGGATGACCATGAGGAGAATGAAGCCGAATCAGATTGGATCAAAGCCAAAATGGCGGATTTAGAGGACAGATCCAGAAGGAACAACCTGAAAATCAGGGGGATCCCTGAATCTGTGCTGCAGATTGATCTAGCTGCACACGCTACCGCCATATTCAAATCCCTCATGCCATCACTCACAGACCTAGATGTCACCATAGATAGGATACATCGGCTGCCCAAACCTACCCACCTATCCGACCAGATACCTAGGGATGTGATTCTTAGACTACACTTCTTCCACATCAAGGAACAACTGATGTCTATAATGAGGAAGCAAGACCAAATCCCCGCTCCCTGCCAAAACCTTCAATTTTTTGCTGATCTGTCACAGTACACTCTGCAAAAACGGAAAAACTTAAATGCAGTGACAAAGGTACTAAGAAACCACAAAATAATATACAGATGGGGCTACCCTACAAAACTAACTGTGACTAGGAACAACCACACTTACACTGTGACCTCCCTGGAAAAAGGTATAGCCCTCCTGAGGGAATGGGATATACTGCCAGACCCCCAAGAAGAATCTGCTATATCTAGCAATCCCCGCCGACTCACCCAGGAATGGAAAAAGATCCCGACTAAAAATACTACCTCTCACTCTTGAATGGAATGCATGGATGAGACAAAAATTGCAACTTGTCCCTGACCATTGGAGTCGCTAGGAAAAGACTTACCCCCCAACAACATCTCACAGCGATAAGCTGTCTATGGGTATAATTACCCCCAAGTTAAGTTGCAACCAGATGTATGCAACAAAGTTAACAACTTATTTTTTTTTGTGGCTGCTTTATGTCTTTTTTCTCTTTTCTGCACCCCCTGCTCCCCTCTTTCTCCTGTTCCTTCCCCAATCTCCTACTAGTGCACGTGGGACGTGGTCGACTCCACATCGAATCTACAGAAAACTCCAGAAGAGCGGCAGAGAATCACAACGGACTGTGACACCAACACAGCTCACAACTATACCGCAGGGCTATCTAACAGCAACAAAATATCCAAGTAAGTCTTGCTTGCACCACGACACTACCAAAACATATGTATCTTGTAGACCAAGTGTTGAGGTCTGGGCCACCACCCATCTCATGACTTTCTCTATAAATGAACTATGGCTATTAATATAATCTCCATCAACGCTAAGGGGCTCAATCACCCCATGAAGCGCAAGTCCCTATGGCAAGAAGCCTTGCTCCACCAAGGAGATATCCTATGTGCCCAAGAGACTCACTTTTGCAACAAAGCACCACCGAAATGCTCTCACAAGAGCTTCCCAGATGTATTCACATCTAACGCTGAAAACAAAACAAAAGGAGTGCTAATAGCGATACGAGACACAGTAGCATTCACACTTCTCCAGAAGATATGTGACACCCAAGGCAGATATTTGATCTTAGTCTGTACGATCAACTCCGCACCGTACACAATAGCAACGGCTTATTCACCCAACAAACACCAAGTACATTTCTTCAATAAATTGATGACAAGAATCAGAAAGCACCAGAAAGGACCACTTATTCTTTGTGGAGACTTTAATATCACCCCGGAACCAGAGATAGATTCTACATCCGCACACCTACGTAGCCCTCCTTCACTAAACCCCTCCATCAGGAGACACGAAGTGTATGACGCATGGAGATGCATCCATGGTAACGAAAGAGACTTCACCTTCTTCTCAGCACCCCATAAGGTTTACACAAGAATAGACCTCGCATTAGTAGATCAACAGATTTTGTTCAACACTAAAGACGTCCGTATTAACAACATAACCTGGTCTGATCACGCCTCAATTGTACTCACACTAGCGAACACCACCCACCCCAGGCCCAATTCAATATGGAGGCTGAACACCTTCCTACTGCAACAGAAGACCATCAAGGATCAGATTGAAAAACACCTAAACAATTTTTTTCATGAAAATGTTGATTCTGTGCAATGTCCTATTATGTTATGGAACGCCCACAAAGCGTTCATAAGGGGTATGCTGATCCAAATAGGGGCAAGGGCAAAGAGGCAGAGGCAGCAACGCACTACGGAGCTAACAAAGCAAATTTCAGATTTAGAAACCAAAAATAAAACACTTGCTGATAAGAATACCTCCCAGAAATTATCGCAACTTAGATACGACCTTAGACTCCACCTCCTAGACAATTTTGAAAAAGCCACCAAACGGCTAAAAATGAATTACTATGTGAATGGCAATAAAGCAGGAAAACTCTTAGCTCAGAATCTACAAGGACACAGATATAAAACTAGAATACCCTATATTATTCATCCTGCCACTAATGTAAAAGAATTCCACCCCCAAAAAATCGCAGATGCATTTAGCCATTACTATGGTTCTCTGTATAATTTAAAAGACGACCCCACCACTAAACAGCCGAACCCTGAAATCATCAATGATTTCTTAGACAAGCTGTCCATACCCAAATTGTCACCCCAACAACTACAATCCCTGAATCTCCCATTTTGCGAAGCAGAAATTCAAAAAACAATAAACTCATTACCCTTAAACAAATCCCCAGGGCCAGATGGATTTAGTAGCGAATACTACAAAGAATTTAAAACTACACTGACCCCCTTCTTGACTCCAGTATTTACCAAAGCAGCTGCCTCTGCCTCTTTCCCCCCAGAAATGTTGGAGGCCCTAGTGGTCGCTTTGCCAAAACCAGGGAAGGAGCCCACTGTCCCCTCCAATTTTAGACCGATCTCTCTATTAAATATAGACCTGAAGTTGTACGCCAAACTTATAGCTTCCCGACTATTGGATATATTACCCACATTGATTCATCCGGATCAATCGGGCTTCACCAAACACAGACAAACATCTGATGCGACCAGGCGCATGATTAACATAATCCACTTAGCAAAAATCCAGCGAAGGCCTTCTCTGCTCTTGGCGTTGGATGCAGAGAAGGCCTTCGATCGAATACACTGGATGTACCTGGCTAAAGTATTGGAATCTTTCGGATTCTCAGGGCCCATATTCTCAGCCATTATGGCTCTCTACTCCACACCCTCCGCCAAGGTGTTCATGTCCGGCACCATATCCAAACCATTTAACATTACTAATGGGACCAGACAAGGCTGTCCCCTATCCCCCCTCATCTTTAACTTATTGATGGAGCCCCTAGCTATCTATATCAGAGAACATCCGAAAATAATAGGTTTCCCTGTTGGCCAAGACAGGCACTCCATAAGTCTCTTTGCAGACGATATCATAATGATTATGACAGATGTGGTTTCTTCCCTGGAGGCGGCTCATCAAGCTCTGAGTCTATTTAATAGTGTGTCTTACTATAAGGTCAATGATAACAAATCGTATATATTAGGACTGGGAATTGATGCACCCACAAGAGACAACCTCCAAAAGCGGTTTCCTTATAAATGGGCAGCAGAAGGTATAAAATATCTAGGGGTAACCCTGACTTCAGAGACAAACAAATTGACAGACGCTAATTACACTCAATATCTACTAACAATACCTCATAAACTACAAGCCATATCCAAGACTGAATCGACCTGGTCAGGCCGCTTGGCGGCATTTAAAATGATGTTACTTCCCCAGCTATTGTACATATTCCGAACCCTTCCTATCCCTGTGCCAGATAGGTTTTTTACCCAAGTACAGGCGTTGGTCAATGGATTCCTCTGGCAAGGGAAGAGAGCAAGATGTGCGTTCCACAAACTGATCAAAACCAGGGAGGCTGGAGGAGTGGGTCACGTATTAATAAAAGATTACTATTACGCTGCAATTCTAGCCCAACTAAAGTCTTGGTTCCCTGGTAACCATGAGACGAGATGGCAATCACTAGAGAGACACCAAGCTCCCAACCACAAACTCTCTGACCTATTACTGGTACACGAACATATGCCTCATTCCCCCAGATACTCACCAACTATAAGAGCCTCCCTATCAGCATGGAAACTTATCTTAAAACTACCAAAAGCTGACATACCACAGAAAACCATTCCGATACCTATCACAAGCCTAGAACTTCTAATACCAGACCTTCATGTTAACCACTGGCCACAAATGGGGATCAAACACATAGAGGACCTTTACATAGGTCCAGCACTTAAATCTTTCAGAGCACTTCAAATTGAACACCAAGTAGAAAACAAGGACCAATTCAAGCATAGGCAGATTTCCCACCTACTGACATCCAACATACTATTTAACACAGAAGTCCCCTGGAAAATATATCTTTACTTGACTAACCCCAAGACCTCTATTAAAGGGATCTCTGTATTCTATGGCTACCTTAACTTAAAAGCAGTATGCACCAAGTCCCCCTCTATGAGAACCTGGGAACTAGACCTTAATTCTACATATACTATTGAACAATGGCAAATAGCTATAACATCCATATACAAAGCATCTAAAAGCGCGAACCTATGGGAACTTTACCAAAAAATATTTCTTAGGTGGTATATGACCCCCACAAGACTAGCGGGATTTAACCCAGACATACCTCCACTATGCTGGAGGAATTGCGGCCATAGGGGCTCCATCCTACATATTTTGTGGGCTTGTAATAAAATCAAACAGTACTGGCAAAAATTTTTCCATATCATTCAAAATATCTCCAATAGTCGAGTCCCTACTACTCCGGATATGGCTCTACTCTCATTGGGCATAGAGACACTACCTCACCAAACAAGACACATAACAACCCAGATTCTCACGGGCGCTAGACTAGAACTCACAAGAAAGTGGCTGAAACCCGAAATCCCCTCTATTACAGAGGTAATAAGAACCACTAACCTGCACATAACATATGAACTGATGTTCGCGGCCTCTCAAGGGAATTACACAACCAAATGTCAAATCTGGAAACCTTGGGTCGAGTGGTATAGCAGATGGGATACCGCCCGCCAACCTTCTAGACCACTGTAAACAAAACTAAATAGCCAATGGAGCACCCTGCCTCTCTTCAACCAGGGAGGGCCACGTCCCGCGCGCACCCCACCCACCCTCTTCCACACCTACCCCCACCGTACCCCTCTCCTCTCTTCTCTCTCTTCTTTTCTATTTTTCTTTTTTCTCTACCACTCTCTTATATTTCAACATGAACATGTAAGCTTCAGATATTCAAACGAACGATTACACTCACATTCCATGTACAAGTTTCAGCAACCTATAAGCATAGGTTCACAGGGCACACAAACCTAACAACTGATGACTTAAGACCATTATAAATGACGCATAGGATGGAAAAGGTATGGGCCAACCAATGGGGGGGACCACTCCCTGGTCACAGTGTGATCCCCAAAGGGGTGACTAGGGGGTGGACACCCACCTGAATGCTGCACCACAGCAAAACTCTATCCTGAAACAACAGACGTAGATGGACCTCCTATTTAATTCAACAAGCTAGGAATGCTAGTGAACAACATAATAGCGGTTAACAAACTTATAATGCACCTATTAATGTTACTCCTTTATAATGTTGAAATTTTGTTCTGTTTTGTTCATAAATATAAGAAACACATATGGCGCTGTGCGCATTGTTACTGTAATTGTTCACAACAGTTCTCAAATAAAAATTATTGAAACTAAAATCAGTGACAAACCTGAAATGTTTTTCACAATTTTTATTTGCCAGCAATGTTAAAGATGTTGGCTCCAAAAGCTTCCATCTGGGGCGCTGCTTAGGAAATGCCGCATTTGCATTGAACATGTGTTAACCTGCCTTAGACATTTGACTATTAGCCTGGGTTCAGACTAGTGCGGTGCGAATTGAAGGCCGTGCTTAACTGCGCAGTGAAACGTCGGCTGTTCTGCGGTTTGTCCGCGTTTTAGGTGCGAATCAGCTGCAAATTCATTAGTAACCCTTCCTGTCTAATTTGAGTTGCTAATTTTGAGCTTACCAAGCACTTTTGCTGATTGTCTGGCTGCTTATAAAATCTGGGAGGTTTGTGTACGCTTCCTGGTTGTCCAGCAGTCTGTAGTGTGTTTTGTGTGTTTCTTTGCAAAATGTGTGCTGCTCTGCCTATGATAATGCCAACAGTTGTTGCTGCAACAGCAGTGTGTCACATGTATAGTGTGATTTATATTTTCAAGACACAAGTCCATCCAGTCTAACCTATGTGTGATTATGTCATTTTAAGATTATTGTAACTAATAAGCGTTGCCCCCCCCCCCCCCCAAAAAAAATACAAACTGTACATTATTTGAGCATGCAGCCTAAAGGGCACAAAATGAGCGTCAGCTAGCACCCCCCTCCTGGTGTAAACCAGGTCATATGCCCTTAAAATGTTTTTTTTTTATATTTTACCCCCCAAATACCTTGGCCCAAATTTGCTGGTGACAAGGTGCTTTGTGGGTGGTGGTGTTGCCACGCAGCTTCGTTTAGCATTTTTGGATCAGACAATTGTTACTGTTAAATTAAAAGGCCAGTGGCTTCTGTTGAAATGAGGACCCATATGTCTTTTTTTTTTATTTTCCTGCCACTTATTTAGCCATAATTATATTGGAACTAAGGATGCATGCCTTGTTACCATAAATAATGTCCTTAACCACTTACCTTACTCTTTTTTATACAGTAGGCCCAAATGTTTTTCCCACATGTATTTATGAATTTAATATTTTTTTTTACTCAGTTTTGACGTATTGCTTGGCTTAATCTCCCCTCGCTTGGAGCGTCAGAACACGAGCTTCAGAACAAGTATCCAGCCTGCTGAAAGATTATTGATCACATTAAGGTAATTATCAGCACTCATGTCATTTGTCATGCGATTTATTTACCATGTTTTTTTTTTTACTTACGGTATGTTTTTTTACCTGGGTATTTGTAAAAATATGACGGCACAAAAAATGTTGGAATAATTATTTATTCACGTATCATAAAATATGATAAAAATATAAACTTTACCCATGTATAAAACATAAATTAACTCTGAAATAACTTAAAAAATTTACTTGCCTGTCAAGTAGGCCTCTTCCCTGTTGTTTTATCAAAATGTGTCATGTTGGTCCTTAACCTTGAACAGACCTCATCACAGATTCTGATATGTTTTTGGGAAAGGGGCCTCATAGGAGTATTGAGTTGCGGAAGATGGGTCGTCACTGGCAGTGTGGGGAGCAGGCCTAGCCTCCCCATGTTGACTTGGCACACACATACCCTGAGTTTGGGGGGGGGGCCCTAATTGAAGGAAGTGGGGATGGGATGGGATAGGGAAGGTTACTGTGTGGCACTTCATATCTGGAGATTGGCTTGTCGTAACTTATATATGATGGATATGATGGTGGATTTTAGGGGTAAGGATGGTGTTGCTGCTCAGGGTAGTGCGTGTATCTTGGGTAGTTATGGGGAGATCTTGGTTGGGGCACATTTGGGTAGTTAAATGCAGCTTTCTGCTGTGGCTGGGAGAAGGAGTGCATAATTTTTTCTATATTTTTTCACATTTCATAGTAACGCTCTGGGGGTACCTTTTTAATTAGTGATACAAAACTGAGCGCCAGGATTGTATCGGGACATAAAAATGCATCCACGCCAAAGTGTTTATGTCTGGATCTCTTTCCAAACCCTTTAGTATTTCAAATGGGACCAGACAGGGGTGCCCGCTTTCCCCCCTGATTTTTAATTTACTGATGGAACCTTTAGCCACATACATCAGAAATCATCCTGACATATCAGGTTTCCCCACTGGCCAGGAAGTCCATTCTATAAGTTTATTCGCAGATGACATCATTATGATATTGACGGAGGTGGGTTCCTCCCTGGCAGCGGCGCATGAAGCTCTAAAACTGTTTAATAAAGTGTCTTACTACAAGGTTAATGACAACAAATCATACATCTTAGGACTAGGAGTAGAGAAATGTACATCAGATAGACTTCAGAGACAGTTCCCATATAAATGGACAGAGGAAGGCATAAAATATTTAGGAGTAACCTTAACGGCAGACACAAATAAGCTGGTAGAAGCTAATTACACTCAATTTTTACTTCATCTGCCTCCCAAACTACAAGCACTATCTAAAACTGAAACCACTTGGTCAGGACGCCTAGCAGCTTTAAAAATGATGTTATTACCACAATTTATATATCTGTTTCGTACCCTCCCTATTCCAGTGCCGGGTGGATTCTTTGCCCGCGCACAAGCTGCGGTCAATGGATTCCTCTGGCAAAAAAAAAGAGCCAGATGCGCATTCCACAAACTAATTAAATCCAAAAAAGCTGGGGGAGTGGGCCATGCACTACTAAAAGACTACTACTACGCAGCTGTCCTAGCGCAATTGAAATCGTGGTTCCCTGGCAACCACGAGACAAGATGGCAAGCCTTGGAGAGGTTTCAATCTCCCAACCATAGGCTCCCCGATCTACTATTGGTATCTAGACACATGCCTCACCCCCTCAAGCTTTCACCAACCATAGAAGCCTCCCTACAAGCGTGGCAACTCATTCTGCAGCTACCAGAATCGGAACTAGCACTCAAAACTATACCAATACCTATCACAAGCCTAGAACTTATCATACCGAATCTACACATCAAACATTGGATGCATAAAGGGATCAGAAATATAGAAGATTTATACATAGGACCCGCACTAAAATCCTTTAGAGCATTACAAGTTGAACACAACCTAGAACCTAAAGACCAATTCTTATATATGCAAATTTCCCACCTACTATCATACATCACGGATGTTAACTCTAAAGTCCCCTGGAACGCATACCTATATCTAACAAGTCCCACATCCTCTATTAAAGGTATCTCACTTTTTTATGGCCTTCTTAATATGAAAGCGATATGTATCAAATCTCCCACTATGAGAACATGGGAAATTGATCTGAACACATCTTACACTATTGAACAATGGCAACTAGCTATCTCCTCTATTTACAAGGCCTCCAAAAGTGCGAATTCGTGGGAACTATACCAAAAAATCTTCCTTAGGTGGTACATGACTCCCACACGTTTGGCGGGATTTAAACAAGATACATCGCCACTATGTTGGAGAAAATGCGGACACAGAGGAACTATCACACATATCCTTTGGGCATGCCCTAAAATAGACAAATACTGGCATAAAGTCTTTCACATAATTCGAGACATAATTAAGTCTCATTGTCCCGCCAATCCAGGTATGGCACTACTATCACTAGAAATGGAACTGATACCCCATCCTATGAGACACACCACAACACAGATCCTTAATAGTGCTAGACTAGAACTCACAAGGAAATGGCTAAAAGATGAGGTACCCACCATTACTGAAGTAATTCGTACTACAAACCTACATATATCTTACGAACTGATGTTCGCAGCCACACAGGGCACTTATGCAGCCAGGTACCAAGTTTGGGAACCATGGACTAAGTGGTATCAAAAATGGAGCACCACATGACACCTACATCTCCCCTCCCCTACTGTCTACACCTACTCTTTTTCTCTCTCCTTCTTTCCCCCTACACACATTTACAACCCCCTAAACGTTAATACGTCACAAACCATAAGCTTTTTAGGCTCAAATAAAACCTACACTGTTTTATCAATAATAGATCTTCTGACTAGTAAAAAATAAGGAAAATGATGTAATAGGCACAAGACTCATACGCCCAAGCAACACCGCTACAGATAGCACAAGAGTCACACAACCCAGCCTGGTAGGAGTGGGGGCCATCCCCTCGGCGCAGTGTGATCCCCTTGGGGGCGTCGGGGGTGAGGGCCACCCGCCCAAAACACATTATCATCTAACCAAGACTCTAAATGTAGCTATAGAGGGTAAAACCAAAATTCTTACACAGTGAATACGGAAGATTGTAAATGTTTATTGGATCATTGAAACTAAACCAGCAAGGATGTATTATGTTTGATCAGACCACGTTAAAGTTTTGAATATGTTTTGTTTGCTCTAAAAGTGGTAACATGTTGCGCTGAGCGCAGTTCCATTGTAAATGTTTTGTCACATGGTTAATTCTAATAAAAACTTATTGAAATTAAAAATGCATCCACCTTTGCGGTCATGTTTTTTAACATGTCTAATAAGCGCTCACTTAGGTCAGGTTGGGATAGTGCTGGGCGCCTCCGTGGCACTTTGCCGGGCTAACCAATGTGTGCAGGAGCAGAGGATGTCCCAGGGACAGCCTCCTCTGCCCCTGAACATTGTTCATCTGGATTTGTTTCCCAGAGACTGGGAGATGTTTGGATTAGTGATAAATCCTCTGTGTCTTCTGGAATATCAATGGGTGCTTCCTCCTCTGTTTGTTGTTCTGGTTCTTCATCCAAAACATCTTGCTCCTCCCAACTAGATTCTGTCCTGTTTTATATTGTAAAAATGTAAAAAATTAACTAGGCATATTAATTATTAACAGATTGTGCGATACATAGATGATGTACATGAAAACTTACTCCCTCATCTCCACAATGGGTTGGAGAAAATCCAAGTCCCTGGCAAACATATAGGGTACCCTAGGCGCTGCCCCCGAGCCACTCCTTGTTTCTTTGAGGTGCCGCATATATTTTCTGTAAGCATCACGCATGCTACGCCATCTTGTCTGTAAGTAGTGCACTGAAAAATATCTAACAACATAATTTTATTTATTTTTAATTTTTTTTCTAGGTACTTAGCAACAGGAAATTCCTTTGGAAGTTTGCACTATGAATTCAAGGTTGGAAAATCAACGATTAGTGGCATTGTTCATGCTACCTGCCTAGTCATATGGGAAGAACTGAAGGATATTGTTATGAAGAAGCCCAAAAAACAAGAATGGCTGATGGTAGCGGACCTATTCTGGGAGCGATGCAACTTCCCCAACTGTCTTGGAGCCATTGCTGGCAAACATGTACGCATCCTCAAGCCTCATGCTAGTGGGAGCCAATATTTTAATTATAAAAAATATTTAATGGCAATGTGGGAGGGTGAGTCTCCGTATTGTATTCTGAAGAATTCCACTTTCCCCAGATAGTATCAAATTTTGGCAGGGAATTTTCTTTAACCGCTGTAAGATGTTCCATTCTACGGATGTCTGCGATGGTTGAGAGAAATTGTGCATAAGTAGGGGGTGTGGTAGTACACCAGCATTGCGGTATAGCTCGTTTAGCTGCCAATAGAATATATGCCATCAATTAATTGAGTGATTTTGTGATTTTCTTAAGGGGTAGGCCTAGTAGGAGATGTATAGGTTGAAAGGGAATTTCCAGCACTTTTTCCAAAAGAGCATGAACTCGTGACCAGAAGGGGATGATAACAGGACATTCCCAAAATATGTGGAAGTGGGTACCTAGGGAGGAGCCACATCTCCAGCAGTGACTATAAGGTGAAAGTTTGTGGGCTGCCAGGAATTCAGGGGTCCTATACCAGAACATTAGTATCTTGTAGGCCGTTTCCTTCTGGGCTACACATCTGGAGACCTTAGAAGTAGCATCCCATGTTTTTCCCCATTCTGCCAGAGAGATAGGTCTGTGAAGGATCTGGGACCATCTCCTCATGTGTGAGTGACCCTGTTCAGTAATAGGAGCTAAACTATGAAGGATTTTATAGATAGTGGAAATTTGGTGGAGTTCATGAGGGCCATTTGAGCATAGTATTTCAAATTCTGTAGGTATGTCTAAGGTTGTTCGTGGGGATCTAGTAGTAAAAAAATGTTTTATCTGCAGGTAAGAAAAGAATAGTGTATTCGGGATCTTATGTTTAGTTTGTAAATCAGAAAAAGGAAGTAGTTTGCGTGTCACTGGATGTACTAAGTGTCTTAGTTAAAATATGCCAGCTTGGGTCCACGGTAACATGGAATCATAGGATAGGCTGTCTGGTATTTCTGGGTTGAATAAAACATTTATTAATGGTGAGCACTGAGAGGATAGGGCGTATTTACTGGAACAGCGCTTCCATATTAAGAGTGTGAATAGCATGGGGTTTATATAGATTTTCCGTAATTGGGGGGTAAATTTGTCTGAAAAGGGCCATAGCATACAGCACGGATGGGCAGGGACTGTGATACTCTTCTCAATTTATTACCATCTGTTTGGGGTGAATCTAGATTTCCAGGAAGAAATGGCTTTTAGATGGGTAGCATAGTAATATTTTATGATATCCAGGGCTCCTTCCATAGGCGGGGTGCCAGGAGGACCGAGTTAGCCACTCTATGAGATGCATTATTCCAAATAAAATTCATGAAATTCCTGTGGAGCATTTTTAGTTGGGTCATTGGGATCATTATGGGGAGAGTTTCAAAAAGATATAGAAATTTGGGGAGTATAGACATTTTAAGGACGTTAATCTTCCCCATGAAAGACAGGGTAAGCGCTGTCCAGTTCTTTAGTAATCTGTTGATCTCTGAGATTAGAGGAGGGAAGTTTACTTGATATATGGTGGAATATGAGGGAGATAAGCGTACACCGAGATATTTAAGTGAATGAGAGCACCATCCATATTTGAAATTGTTTTGTAGGGTTGTCGTTAATTCGGTCGAGAGATTTATAGGTAGGGCTTCAGTTTTAGTTGGGTTTATTTTGAAACCAGGTAGGTTGCCAAATGTTTGTAGGGTTGAATGAAGTGATGGGAGTGAAATATGTGGGTGGGTGACTGTTAGTAATATATCATCTGCAAAAAGGGACAGTTTGTACTCTGATGTCTCAACGTCACTTCCCGAATGTCTGGATGGGAACGTATGGCTGCTGCCAGAGGTTCAAGGCTGAGAATAAAGAGCAGGGGTGATAGGGAGCAGCCCTGTCTAGTACCGTTGCTGAGGGGGAATGACGCTGAGACATGGGAGACCATCTGTACCTGGGATGTAGGAAAGGAGTATAATGCTCTTAGGGCTTGTAGAAAGGGGCCAGAAAAAACATATTGTGATAATGTGGCAAACATGAATGACCAGTTCAGGCGGTCAAATGCCTTCTGAGCACCTAAGCTCAGAACTATAGCAGGTCTTTTAGTTTTGGCAGGAGGTCTATAAGGTCTATGGTGTGTCTGGTGTTGTCTCCTGCGTGTCTGGTGGGGACGAATCCAACTTGGTCCATATGTATTAGCGTAGGGAGTAGTAGGGATAACCTATTGGCTAATATTTTTGTAAAAATGTTGTAGTCAGAATTTAAAAGGGCTATGGGAAGGTAATTATCCGGTAGTGAGGGGTCTTTTTCTGGCTTTGGAATCACTGTGATGAAAGCATGTAGGAGCTGAGCATGAGGGATATTCCCTGTCATCAATGAAGAAAAATGCTTCTCCATGTAAGGTAGTATGGTGGGAAGAATTTTTTTTTTTTTTTTTTTCCAATAAATTTTTTATTGAGAAGAATAACAGAACATTGTATACAGTAAATGTAAAATAGGTACAGAACAGTATACATAAACAGAATATTACCAAACAGAGCATCAACAGAAATCGTAACAGATAGCCGAGGTAACAATTGGCTAGACTGTATATCAGATACAGACTGAGAGGGCTAAGGGAGACATGTGCTAAGCAATGTGTGGTCAGAGCTCAGAACAAAGGTGTCGGATATTACGACTAATATAGGTCAGGAGCCGTGGAATAAGTCTGAAAGGTATGTATACTATCGTGATTTATCTATATTCAGGATCTGTATGGGTCCATGGCGCGTATGATTATTTGCCTGTCGTGGAACAGAACCGAGGCGGTTCCCTCTCAACCCCAGCACCCCAACTGGGGACTTGCTGTGCTGGGGGAGCGGGGAAGTGATGAGCTTATATTATAAGATGGGTGGTATTCCACAGATGGTATGTCAAACCTGAGCGCATCGGAGGGTGGTCAGGGTCTTTAGGGTAAAAAAAGAGAAAAAAAATAAAAATTACGTTCAATACTTCTGTGTCTGGGTTGTATGTGATTAGAAGTAGGATGGGGTGGGGTTAAGGTGAGAGGGGAAAAGTGTGATTTAAGATGTAGGTATCTAGAGGGCCTAAAGGGTGTGGGGGAGAGAAGGTTATAGTACCGGAAAATCGGTATGTGGGCTGATTACAATAATATGAGAACGAGAGCGGACGGGCACAGCATATCATGACGGACACCTAGCCAGATGGGAATGGGTACTGTGAGTTGGTGCTGGGACCAGTAAACTAAATTTTAAGGGGGGCCAAGAAGCTCCTGATATGTTTGGGATGTCTTGAAATGTACCCAGCAAGACCAGGTATTACTATACTCGGTCGGAGTGTCTTTGGCTTGATGAATAATACTTTCCATCTCTGATGTTTTTTCAATACGCTGAAACCAATCTGATATGGTCGGTGGAGTCGTAGTCCTCCACCGAGTAGGAATGCATTGCCTAGCAGCATTGAGTAGGTGCGGGATGATGGACTTCTTGTAAACTGAATGAGGGAGTGAGATGTGTTGTAGGAGAAATTGCGAAGGTGTAAAGTCTACCGTATATGTGGAGATGTGTGACACCGCAGCATGGATTTTTTTCCAAAAAGGTTGGATCATGGAACATTCCCACCAAATGTGAAGTGGAGTGCCCATTTCTAGACCACATCTCCAACAGATTGGAGAGACTTCCGGGTGGTATTTGTGTACGATATTTGGCGTTCTGTACCACCTTGCATATATTTTGTAAGAATTTTCTTGTGCTGAGACATTGACGGTATTTTTGTGTATACATCGATAAATTTGCTCCCATTCCTTACTGGATAGATCCATGTTGAGTTCTCTTTCCCATGTCTTGACTATTGCGTTTTGTTTAGGATCATAATCATTAAATAGGAGTGTATAAATTTGTGAAATAAGATGTCTTTGGGGAGAGTCACTGGTGCACAGGGTTTCGAAAGGCGTGAGATTTCTGATCCATAAGTCAGCGTTACGTATCCCGGTAAGGTAGTGCCTGATCTGGAGAAAATTATAGAACTGGATGCGGTGTTCTGGGAAGCGTGTCTGGGTGTCGTGAAAGGAGAGAAGGGCACCGTTGTGAAAGAAGTGGGAGGCCCGAAGTATCAGGGGTTCTAGATTGTCAGTCAGATTTCAATAGGGTATTCCTGGTGGGAAGTCTGGGTTATCTTGTAATGGGGTCATTGGGCCAGGGGACGGGGACCAATTCAAAGCTTGGGAGACATATTTGAAGGCTTGTAGGGTAGCTCCGGTGAGAGGATGTGAGGAATAGGCTTTGGGTAATTTAGATTCCGAGATCCATGGCAGAAGGATAAGTGGAGTGTTATCGAAGGAGTTTTCAATTGCGATCCAGTCTTTGGAAATTGTGTGGACGTGCCAATCAATTATTCTTGTGAGGTGACAGGCAAGAGAATATTTTTGGATATCGGGGAGGCCCAGACCCCCTTTGGATTTCGGGAGTGTGAGCGTGTCCCAGCTAAGTCGAGGAGATTTAGCCGCCCAAATGAAGTTACGACATAGACGTTTGTAAGTCGAGAAGAAAGAGGGAGGAAGTTCGATCGGTACGGCCTGTAGAACATATAATATGCGGGGTAATATATTCATTTTTAGTATTGCTATGCGCCCAAACCATGAAAAATGTCCAGATGTCCATTTGAGGAGGTCACTTTGGATGGTTTGTAAAATTGTGAGGTGGTTCAAGCGATATAGGTCATTAAAGTTGGTAGGCAGTTGGATTCCCAGGTATGTAAGAGATTCCTCTTCCCATGTAAAGGGGAAATTAGATTTACATAGGGATATGGTTTGTGGTAGGAGGGATATATTTAGAGCTTTTGATTTTGAAAAATTAATCTGCAAGTTAGAGAGTTGTCTAAACAGTGCAAAGTCTTTTAGAAGATTAGGTAGGGAGGTGAGTGGATTGGATAGGAAGAGGAGTATGTCGTCTGCATAGGCCGCTAGTTTGTATTGTTGGTTGTGCACCTCTATTCCAGAGATGTCTGGGTTATTTCTGAGTTTACATAGGAGGGGTTCTAAGGAAAGGATAAAAATAAGGGGCGATAACGGGCATCCTTGGCGAGTGCCATTGGAGACAGAGAAGGCGCTCGACAGGCGACCATTGATCCGCAAGCGGGCAGTCGGATGTGAGTACAATGATAGTATCATTTGTAGGAATTTAGGAGGGAAGCCCAGTGCCGAGAGTGTAGCGGACATGAAGTCCCATGCCATCCTGTCGAACGCCTTCTCTGCATCCAACGATAGGAAAAATCCCTTCTGAGTAGATTTGTGAGAGAGCCAATAGTGGATATTAAGGGCTTTCAATGTATTGTCCCTGGCTTCTCTCCCATGGACGAAGCCTACTTGATCTAGGGCAATTAATTTCGGTAGGAGTGGGAGGATACGGTTTGCAAGAATCTTAGCATATCATTTTAGGTCAACGTTTAAGAGCGAGATGGGTCTATAGTTAGATACCCTAGTGTCGTCTTTACCTGGTTTGGGGATCAGTGTAATATGCGCTTCCAAAAGGTCACTGGGAATTGAGTCAGGGGAGGCAAGCGAGTTAAAGGTAGTAGTGAGGTGTGGTGCTAGCACATCAGTGAAGGTCTTATAGTAGCAAACAGTCAATCCGTCCGGGCCTGGGCTCTTGCCTGGTTTAAGTTGTTTTAAGGTAGACAGAGTTTCTTCTAGAGTAATAGGGGAGTTAAGAGTTTCCGCGTCTGCCGTGGAGATCGGGGGGATGCCGTATTGCGATAGAAAGGTTGAGATAGAGTCCTGTCTATGGGCAGGATGGTTTGCCGAGTCATTTCTTGGTAAGTTATATAGTTTAGTAAAATATGAGAGGAATTGAGTGGTTATGGCCTCTGGGGATACATGTATCTTACCTTCAGAGTCAATGATTTTATGTATTGTTGCATTAGCTTTTTTACGTTGTAGGGCTTTGGCAAGTAGTTTTCCTGTTTTGTTTCCAAACTGATAAAATAGTTTTTGGGATAGAAGAAATTTACGCTTTAGTGTTTTATATAATTACTCTTTAAGTTCGTCTCTGGCTTGTACAAGGTCTGTAAGTGTTTGTTGGGCAAGGGAGGCTTTGTGGAGTCGTTCCAAGGCGTGGACCTTAGCCGAGGTTAGAAATGTGAAGTCGTTGTAGTTTATTTCTATGTGCTGTCATGGAGATGAGTTCCCCTCTGATTACACATTTATGAGCTGCCCAGGTGATTGAAGGTGTGCAATCAGTACTGGGGTTTTCTTGAAAAAATTGGACCAGTCGAGTGTTGAGTTTTAATGTGTTGGATGCATCAGTCAGTAAGGAGTTGTCCAGGCGCCAAATGGGATTGGGGGCTCGGGTCTGTGGTATAGAGAGCGTCATAGAGATAGGGTTATGGTCTGAAAGGATCATAGGGTCTATTGTAGCATTTGTAAGGAGTGTCAAGTCCGCTTGAGAGATGAAAAAGTGGTCGAGTCTAGTGTATTTGTTGTGTGGGGGAGAGAAGTAAGTGTAGTCCTTTTCGTTGGGGTGCAGGGTACGCCACATATCGTGGAGGGTGAGTTCTTGAAGCCTCTTTTTAATGTCTCTTAAAGCTCTATATGTTAGAGTGGAGGACCCAGTGGAGGAGTCTAGGGTAGGTGTGAGTGTTACATTGAAGTCTCCACCTAAAATTACAATACCAGAGTGGAATTCCGTAAGTAGGTCGAGAGTTTCTCGGAAGAAGGGGACCTGTTTTACATTGGGTGCGTAGATGTTTGCTAACGTAATAGGTCTGTTGTGTATCGTACCTTTGATAAAAAGGTATCTGCCATTATCGTCTTCTTTAATGTCAGTAACCAGTAGTGGGCAATGTTTGTTTCAAATCTTACTTTATTTCATTTTCACATCTTGACAAACATAAAACTTTGCAGTTACATGTATTATACAGGCATTTACAGTTGTGTCTGTTTATAACTCCATAGTTTCTTATTCCTGTACTTTTGCGTATTAGTTATATAATGTTGCTATTACTTTCATTCTTACTCCCCATCATATGTCATTAAAACTTATCAAACAATCTATCATACTCTCTTCATTCATATTAGTGTCCAGTAGAGAGAAAAAAAAAAAAGAAAAAAGAGAAAAGAGAAAAAAAAAAAAAAAAAAAAAAGGAAAGAAAAAAAAAAAAAAAAAAAAAAAAAAAAAAAAAAAAAAAAAAAAGGGATTTTGACAAGGTCTCTCCCGTCCTCCCTCCTCCCCCCTCCCTCTCATATCGTCCGCAGCAATAAGGACGACATCCTATAGTCTCTCCATTTTTGCCAAGTTTCGTTTATGTGATCTTTGGGATCCTCTTCCTTTATAATCCTCTCTTCCAGTGAACGCATATCATCCATTTCTATGATCCATTCCTCAATTGAGGGTGCTATATTGTTTTTCCATTTCCTTGCTATTACTGTTCTAGCTGCGGTTAAACAGTGTTTTAGTATCCCTTTTCTTATCTTTTTGATCGTACCTGGTATCATTGATAAAATAGCGATCTTTATTTCTGGTTGTATGTTTATATCTGTCATCTCGCTATATATCTTAAATATTTTTTCCCAGAATATGTACACCTTTGGGCATAAAAACCAGATATGTGACATAGTCCCGGTTGCTTTTTGACATCTCCAACAGGTGCTATCATTTTCTACATTAATTTTATACAGGTCAATTGGGCATTTGTACCATCTCACTAGTAGTTTGTAGTTTCTTTCCTGATGTCTATTGGATAGAGACATTTTGTGTGTTAGTAAAATTGCTTTGTCCCATTTCTCTCTGGGTATGGCCTCTTCCATCTCCTGTTCCCATTTTCTTACATATTTTAACTCTTGTGTGTTACTGTTTGAAATTAAATATTTATATATGTTGGAAAGATTATGTATGGGTCTTTGTTCTTGTAATAATAATGTTTCCAATGTTGTGGGTGTTCTGTCCAGTATTCCTGTTTTCTCAAGAGTATTTATATATTCCTGAAGCTGTCTGTGTTGTATCCATTTGTGTGCATGTTCTCTACCCATGTCTTCTAGTCGAATAAGTTTTTTGTTCTCCATTGTTTGTACTATTCTGATGTTGTCTTTTTTCTCCCATTTTAAAAAGGTTCTGGATTCATTTGCTGGGGGGAAATCGGGATTGCCGAAGAGGGGTGTCATTGGGCCTATATATGATGACCCTATTCCCCTTTTCATCAGTCCGTCCCATGTTTTCAGTGTTGCTTCAATCAAAAATGGCATTTCTTGTCTTAATGGTCTATTCTCTTTTTTTATCCATGGTAGTATTTTTAAATTTATATTCATAATTTCTTCCTCTAGTTCCACCCATTGTTTAGTTCCTTTATTATGAAACCAATCCAGAATCCTAGTGATCAGGGATGCCTTAAGGTATGTGGATAAATCCGGAAGGGCCAAACCCCCGTCTTTTTTAGATCTTATAAGTGTTTCCCTGCTGACTCTTGCTGGTTTACCCGCCCAGATGAAGCTGCCTATCAGTTTTCGTAGAGTATTCAATATGTTTTTGAGGGGAAATATTGGAACTGTTTGGAATATATATAGTATTTTGGGAAGTATGTCCATTTTTATAATATTTATACGCCCTGTCCAAGAGAAAATTCCTTTGTTGTAGTTTTGAAGTAGTTTCGTTATTTTTTGTATTAGTGGGACATAGTTGTTTTCTTGGAGTTTTCTGATGTCATTGGGGATAAATATTCCTAGGTATTTAATAGTACTATTTTGCCATTTAAAAGAGAAATTCCTTTTAAGAGTATCAACAATGTTTGTAGTAAGTGAAATGTTTAAGGCTTCCGTTTTATTATAATTAACTTTGAAGTTACTAACTTCAGCAAAGCGTTTGAATTCTTTTATTAGATTGGGTAGCGTCACTATGGGGTTTGTAATATATAATAATAGATCATCTGCGTATCCTGAAAGTTTATATTCCTGATCTTTTATTCTAATTCCTTGTATATCCTTATTTATCCGGATTGCTGTCATCAGATGTTCCATAGTTAAAACATATATCAGTGGGGATAAGGGACATCCCTGTCTGGTTCCGTTTCGTATTGTTATCGTGTCTGATAATTCCCCATTTGCTCGAATTTTGGCCGTTGGATTCTGATATAGAACCAGAATCTTTTCTAATAATCTAGGGCCCAGTCCCCATTGTTTCAATGTCTCTTCAAAGAATCGCCATCCCACCCTGTCGAACGCTTTTTCAGCGTCTACTGCCAATAGACAGGATGGGATGGCGTGTCTTTTCGCATATTCGACTAATGTCAAAGTTTTAAAGGTGTTATCTCTCGCTTCCCTTCCCTCCACGAATCCTACTTGGTCTAAATGTATCGTTGTTGGTAGTTTAGGGGTAAGCCTATTGGCTATAACTTTAGAGTAGATTCGGAGATCTATATTCGTCAGGGAGATCGGTCTATAGTTTCCACATAGTGTATGGTCTTTATCGGGTTTGGGTATGAGAGATATATATGCCTGCATACTTTGTGATACAAATGGCTGAGCTATAGATACAGAGTTAAATGTGCGTTTTAAAACTGGGATAAGCAGGTCTTTGTATAATTTATAAAAGCGTGGGGTAAATCCGTCAGGCCCTGGGCTTTTACCTATTGTCAGTGAGTCTATTACTATTTGTATTTCCGTTTCTGAGAATTCATTCTCAAGTTGTTCTATATCGCTATCAGGTAGTGGTGGTATCGGGGTTTCTGTTATGTATTGTTTTACCTTTTGGTCAAGGTCTTCTAGGTTTTGTTTTGTTAGTCGGTTAGGTAGGTTATATAACCCAGAGTAAAATGTATGGAAAGTTTCCATAATCTTTTTGGGATCATACGTCAGTTCCCCTGAGTCTGTTTTAATTTTGGGAATTGATGTAGTTCTTGTTTGTTGTTTTAAAGCTCCAGCTAATATTTTACCTGGTTTATTCTCTTGATGGTAATATAGGGCGCGATTTTTGTCTCTAATTCGAAGTGATTGTTCATTCAATATCGTTCTCAACTCTACTCTTTTATCCGAGAGGACCATTAATGTTTCTCGTGTTGTATTCTGTTTATGGTGTTTCTCTAATGCCGAAATTTCTTGTATCAATTCTTTTAACCTATTGTTTTTCATTTTTTTTAATCTAGACCCATGTTTAATAAGGAGGCCCCTTATTATACATTTAAGGGCTTCCCATTGATTTGGGAGTGATGTATTATCTTCTATGTGGTCTGATGTAAAGTTCAATATCGCGGAAGCAATTTCAGTTCTACAGGATTCATCAAATAGTAAATTATCATTTAATTTCCATGTACCTCTAGGCATACTTTTATTTATTGTATCTATAGTTAGGTAGATGGGTGCATGGTCTGACCATATGAAATTCCCTATCTCGGGGGTAGAGGTTGTTGCAATCGCCGAGGAGTTTATCAAAAAGTAGTCCAGTCTATGGTATGTATCGTGTACCTGGGAGTAAAATGTATAGTCTTTTATACTTGGATTTGTTATTCTCCATATATCTATTAGTTGGTATTGTTCTAGTAGTTTTTTAAATGCTCTTTTCTCACTTTTCTTTTGAGGTCCTGTCTTTGATGTGGTATCCATATTTCGATCTAGAACAAAATTGAAGTCTCCTCCAATTATGATTGTCCCTTCTGCTTTAATCATCATCTTTGTTAGTAGTTGAATGCCTGTTTTAATTTGATCTATATTTGGTAGATAGATATTAATAAAAGTGTATATCTGTCCGTATATATATTCAGCTTTAGCAATAGTGCTCTGCCCTCTCGACTTGTCCATTTTTCTAAAACCTGATGAGGTATTGAGTTATGAATTACTATTGAGACCCCTCTGGATTTTGAATATGGGTATGTATCGTGATACCAGTTGGGATATTGTCTATTTTGTATGTTTGGTAGTTGATTTGTACGGAAGTGCGTTTCCTGGAAGAGAATAATTCCTACATTTTGTTTCTGGAGAGAATATAAGATTTGTGATCTCTTAGATGCTACATTTAGTCCCCTTGTGTTGAAAGAACAAACTTTAATAGCTGTCATATTTCGACAATAGGGGGTCTAGAGGAGGGAAGAGGGAGAGAGCAAAAGGGGGGGGGGGAGGGGGAAGAGGGGAGAGGAAGGAGAGAGAGAAAAGAAAAAGAAGAAAGAAGGAAGGGAGAAAAAAAAAAAAAAAAAAAAAAATTTAATATTTTTTATTCTTATTTAAAAAAAGCTTCTCTTCTGTAGTTCACGTTCACTCGCACTAAGAGTCAAATGCTCTTTGGTGTTCTACTCACTTGAGATTAAAACTTTCATACTTTATCATTCTCTAAATGACTCGTTGAGTCTACCCTTACAATGTAAGTTCCCTATTTGGGGGTATATAGGGATTTCCTTAGGGTTAGGACGTGTCCCTGGTCTGGGAATAGTTTAGTTTAAATGATGTAGGATTTTAATGGGTATTTTAATCCTACATCTTATTTATCACCTTCATGAGCTATTATTATTGTGTTACTTATGTTTGTTCTCCTATTCTCTTCCCCTCCCCCTCCCCCCCTCACCTTTGAAGTTATATTTGAAAGCCGACAGTTTATGTGGTATATATACGTCTTTTCCATTCTGTTATTCCATTATTACAGATTGGTATTTGGGTTGTTTCCCATGGATACAATGTGGTTTATTGGTGCATAATCTATACAGTTTATTTCCTCTGCTCTTCGTTGTGGGGATAGAGTGGGCAGAGAGAGAAGGAGAGAGAGAAGGGAGGAAAAGGAGAGGGAAAGGAGAAAAAAAAAAAAAAAAAAAAAAAAAACCAAGAGGAAAAAAAAGGGGAGGAAATTTTAAATAAAACCACCACCCCACCCACACCCACCCCACCCCAGAGGGTCGTTTTTTTTTTTGGAGGGCAGAGGAAGATTGAATCAATTGTATCCAATGGGAGCAAACCAATTTCCCAAAAGCCCACAGCTCATAAGTGTCCATTTTTCAGGTACATTACAATTTATACATTTTTATCATATTTTCATTATATTCTGACATATTATATTTATAACTCTATGCATTTAATTTTGAGTCCCTGTTACCCCATTTTTCTCCCCAAAAAAAAAAAAAGAAAAAAAAAAAAAAAAAATAAAAAAAATTTATAATAATAAAAAAAAAAAAAAAAAAAAAAAAAAAAAAATTTTTAAAAAAAAAAAAAAAAAAAAAAAAAAATTTTTTAAAATAATAAAAAATAAAAAAAAAAAAAAAAAAATTTTTAAAAAAATTAAAAAAAATTTTTTTTTTTTTTAGAATTATAAAAAAAATTTAAAAATTTAAAAAATAAAAATTAAAGAGGGGGGAGCACCTAGGGGGGGAGGGGAGGCCAATTCTTTTGGAATCTCCCCAATCCCCCTTGTTCTCCTCCCTCGTTCCATTTCCCCCTCCTCTAGAGATGTGTGTGTAAGTAATAGATTATAAATTGTGTCTGGTGTGTCCGTGTCGTGTATATATAATATTAGTGTACAGGCATGTGATCGGTGTATCCCTTTCCCTTCTACCCTTCCCTCCCCGGTCCTATGTCCGCCCCCAAAAATGTGAGTCCTTGTGTAGATATGGTAAAGTTATGTGATGTGTTCCAAAAAAAAAAAAAAAAAAAAAAAAATGTGCCCCTATTCATACTCAAATGATTCTGGTCTTTTCCCTGATCACTTCTAATATTAACATTATTTCCTCTTTATCTATTACATATCCGCAGTGTATATTGTGATGGTTACTGTTTGTACCCTATTCCTAAACCTCCCTCTTTTCTCCCTCCCCTCACCCTCCCATCTCCCCCTTCTCCGGAAAAAGAAGGAGAGGGGGAAAAAAAAAAAAAAAAAAAAAAAAAAAAAAAAAAATAAAAAAAAAGGGGAGAAGGGGGGAAATTATGTATCTCTTTACCTTCTCTTTCCCCCTCATTTCATTCTGAAGAGATTTAATATATCTGGGCCCACAAGGGCAGTTCTATCAGAGGGAGTCCCAAATGGTTGAGGAATTCTTGTAGATCTTCAATACTCCGAAACACCGTCTTCTGGCCTTCTTGGTACACTATTACTTGAAAGGGGGATCCCCATTTATAAAGGAATCCCTTCTCTCTCAATAGCTCCAGTAGTGGTTTCACCGCTCTTCTCTTATTTAATGTATGTTTAGATAGATCTTGTAAGAATATAAGTTGAGCTCCCTCATACTTGAATTCCCTTTGTGTTCTTGCTGCTATCATTATATTTTCTTTGGTTTGGAAAAAATGTATTCTACATATTATGTCTCTAGGTCTCGTTTGATTGGGATCTCTGGGTCCTTGAATTCTGTGTGCTCGATCGATCTCTATTGCTGTTGTCTCAGGTTGTTGTAATAAAATATTAAATATATGTTGTAATATTTGTTTCAGATTCTCGGTGTCTACTGATTCTGGAAGTCCTCTTATTTTTATATTGTTACGTCTATTCTTATTCTCGAGTTCATCTGTTGAATCTCTTATTTGTTTTATTAATCGATCATGTTCTATTATTTTTTCTTCCAGGGTACGTGTTTTCTGGTCGATCGTCAGGATTTTGGCATCTATGATATTCATATGCTCTTGGGTGTCTATTAAGGATACCTTCAATGAATTTATTTGCTCTTTATATGTAGTCTCTAATCTATAGACATAATTATCCATATCCTCTTTAGTTGGTAGTGATTTTAAGTGTGTCTGTATGTCCCAGTTGGGATTGTTTGTTGATCTCGTTGTGTCCATTATGGGATATTGTGTACTCCCTATGGGGCTATTGTTGAGTGGGAGCTCTGGGCTCATACTGGGTGAAGCAAAATGCAATTCAGTGGAAGTCTCTGCGTCTTGCTGTGGCGATATTAATGGCTGTTTGAAAAACCCCTTTATATCTGAGTTCTGTGCAGAATGTGGCTTAATCTGATTTTTTGTTGTTCCACCTGTGGATCCTCTCTTTGTTTTCTGAGTGTGTGTACTTTTTGGTGGCATCCTTATAGAGTTTTTATCTGTTTCAAAGTAGTAGATGGAAAGCAAACAACCAAAAAAAAAAAAAAAAAAAAAAAAAAAAAAAACCTTTCCTCTCAAGAGAAGTGTATATTCCACTGATCATATATTCCATATATATATGGAATGTTGTTCTCTTGGGTAGTTGTAGGGGTCTTTCTTATAACTTTTTTAATCTGTCTGGTGGGGAGGTATCTCCCGGGTTGCACTATCTTCACCCCCAATTTAAATCCTTTTTTAGCCGTCCATTTTTCATTAGGTTAAACTTCCCCTTTTTTTCTTCTTTTTTTTTCCTTTCCCTTCAAAACTCTTTATTGTACTCTGTATTCTTTGTTAACTGTCAGCAAAGTTTATCAGATATACCAGGAATATCTTTAATGGGTATTCTGTACAGTTATGTAATTATTTAACCCTTTTACGGTGAGGTCTTTCTCTCTACAGGAGGGTTATATTTGGGTGTTTTTCTGCTGGTTTCTGTAGGTCCCACTACAGTGTAGGTCCCACTAGAGTGACGTGACGTTTATGCCCTTAATACCCTTTATTATACAGTTATTCCTTTTCAATTTTTATGTCATAACACATATCCAAAGGGAAAAAGAAAAGGGAAAAAAACGGGGTTTTTTTGTCGGTCCCCTCCGCTTTACCTTTAGTCTGTAGGGTATATGAGATAGGGTACTTATCTGCTGGTTCCGTTAGTCCTGCACAGTCACTCTAGGGATTCCCTGTGGAGACCTCCGCTTCATGTAGTCTTCACAGCGGTGGTTGCTGCAACATTGATCTGTTGTGTTACCTTTAGTCAGCACTCTGGGGACGTCTCGTTCCCATCACTGCAGATAAGAGATCGCTGGGAGCTTTTTCTGTCTCTCTTGGGATTATATCCCAGCGCTTTTCTTGGAGCCTTTTCACCGCTATTTGCGCTTACCGCCAGCCAGCAAGCTAAGCTGCAGAGAGGTTGAAAAGATGTGTCCTTCAGCTGTGGTCAGAGCAGCATATCGTCGGCTTAGGGAGGGTAGGTGGGGATCATCTGTAGCTCATTGTGGTCAGCTGCAGGTGGTTTCCCAGACCTAGGAGGAGCTCCTTCGCTACACGTCCATCCTGTTCAATCCCCTTCCCCCATCTGGCTGTCCCTCATCAGTGGGCAATGTTTGGATATCAATATGGAGACCCCTTTAGATTTGGAAACATTCGTTGTAGCATGGTAAACCGTGGGATAGTAGTGGTTATGAAGTTTGGGGATACTGTCTGAACGAAAGTGAGTTTCTTGTAAAAATGCTATGTGGGTTTTATCCTTTTGTAGGTTGTACAATAATTGAGAATTCAGGAATATTCAGGCCGCGTATGTTGAGTGAACAGAACCTGACTTGGGGGAATACTGTCACAGCGGGAGGAGCTGTCCTATACTCCGGAGTATGAGGCGTTTCCGTCATGCTATGCTGTGCCTCGCAAACCCGTGTCTTAGAAGTTAAGCTTGTATGGGATAGTGGGTAGTTAGAAAAATAGGTATTCGGGGGGGAAGGGTGAATAGGTGTGATAGAACCGACGGGGATAGTCGTACAGGTTGGGGAGGATGGGGGTAGACAAGAACTAGCCTAACCCAGGTTAACTGGGATCAGGTCAGGCGGGTACAGTCGACAGTAAGCAGGTCAGTTGAGTGATAGAAGGTGTATATAATAGAGTACTGTGCTGTAGGGGGGTTGGATCGGTCCGAACAAGGAGGCAACCGGAAAACCAAACAGTTACATGGTGAGGCCGCCGTTGCCCCTCATGAAAGCATAAAGTGGGTGAGAGGAGTAAAAAATGCAAGAAAATAGTTGTGTTAAGAACCAGTGGCATTTTAAATCGTGAAATACCTCACAAGTGATGTAATGGAGAGTATTGGGGGGATGAGTAGAAGAATAGAGTTGTTAGATGAAGGTAATTGGAGGGGGAGCCTGTAGTTAAAAAGGGGAGCTCTGAGCAGCAAATGTAAAAAGGTGTAGAGAGGGAGAGAGAAAAAGGAAAAAAAAAAAAAAAAAAGGGGGATATTAAAGCAGAGTTGGATTTAGGCTGTAGCCAGTCGGTTAAAGTGGTGTCCATATGATCTGTTGTGGAGGGGTGAAAAGGAGAGCACATGTGAGGGGACTGACACAGTAAAGGAATGATATAAGGTATAACCGTGGCATCTAACTAGGAACGTTAGGGTCAAATTGGTACCAGTGCTTAATACTCACAGCATTTACAGGCCACAGTATAAGTTATCGTAGGCAGGGGGAGATATAGCCTCTGGAGAACGGGTAATAACAGGGCATCTACAAGATTAATGGGGATCAACAAGTAGCCCGGGACGTACTATGAATGTAGGGGGGGGATTTATAATCATCCGTATGTATAACTGCCGACGGGTAATATGGGTAGATCTAGTCAAATGAGTGCCTAGTATCAAGGCAGGGCACCTCATGGTAGTGATAGGGGGACGGTAAGACAGCGAGGGTTGTGCCATATTAGATAAAGCTCCCGTTCTCCATTGGCTATCGCTTCCAAATGGCGTTCGGTATGAAAAACAAAAGAACTGTACAATTTCCTAGGATATTGCAAATTTTAGTTCTAAGCATATATTAGCAATTGTATTAGTATAGTGTCCATTAAGGCATTAGTGGTATTCAAAGTGTCCTTTTTATGCTAGGAGCATGTAAAACGAGAGATCATTTAGAGTAGGAGACTGCAAAGAATCAGGGCAAAAGTGAAAATGAACAGGGGGTACAAGTCTCTCAGAGGGGTTAAGAGGTAATGAGCATGTGTATATATGGAGCGCTGAGGAGCCATAATTAAGCTCCGGTGGAGGCAAAATCTTTACAGTGCAGGCTTCAGGGGACATACGGGTAACAGCAGTATGCGTATGATGCCTTTACTCACGTGAACCTTAAGGGGGATATACATCAAAGGAAGCACGCTATAGTCCCATGTCACCGATGTTAAAACCGAGAGTCGTTCAGTGTAGGCAGGTATGAGAGGGTCTGCGGCGGAAAGGAACCTAAGGGGAAAAAATAAAAACAAAAACCTGAAAAAAGTAACATGCTCCCCTGTCAGGAGCTCGAAAGCTTGAGATGAAGATGTCCCTGTAGGGCAGGAAATAGATGTAGATCGCCGCCTCAGAGGTCTCTGTAAGGCCTTCGGGATCTCGAGGAGTCGGTGGGACCATAGCCACGATCCTGGTGTCTAGGAGAGCGCAGTCTTGAACCCGAAGGGGATCGGCGCCTGCTATGCTGGGTGTCTTGAACATCCATCTGGTCTTCGGTAGGAGAGGGTCGTCTGGCGGGATGCGGGCGATACTCTGCATACCAGTCTGGAACGTCGATGATTGGGATATCCAGTGTGCGGCAGAAATGACGAAGGTCTTCTGGGACTTTCAAGAGGGCTGTTCGGCCTAGACGGGAGGCGGATAGGCAGAAGGGGAATTTCCATCTATACTGGATTCCCTGTGCACGTAGGGTATCCAGTAAGGGCTTTAGATGTCTACGATGTTGGAGGGTGATTGCTGAGAGATCCTGGAAGATCTGAATGGGGGTGCCCTGATGTTGCAGCCTAGGGGTATCTCTGGCATGTCGCAGGATGTCTTCTTTTATTTGGAAATCTACAATGCAGCAGACAATGTCCCTCGGGGGGTCAGATTCTTTTCCCCTGGGACGTAGGGCCCTGTGAATTCTTTCAAATTCTATACGGGTTTCAAGTGGTCTGCGAAGTAGTGAGTTGAAGAGGGCCGTCATTTCGGTAGCTATGTTCTCCGGTGTAATGGTCTCTGGCACCCATCTGATCCGGAGATTGTGGCGGCGTCCCCTGTTGTCCAATTCTTCGAGATGTCGATTAGCCTCCCGCAATTGTAGGGTGTGTGAGTCAATTCGTTTTGTAGCTTTCCGGAGGACCGTTTCATGCTGTGCTGTGGATTTCTCCACATCCATAACCCTGTCAGAAAGGGCGCGAATGTCCTGCCTCAGGTCCGAGATGGCGGCTGAAAGTGTGTCTTTTATGTCTGCAGCGATCGTTCTTAGATCCTGCAGGCATAATTGGGGTTGAGGAGGCATGTTTCGGTCATCATCACTAGCCGGAGTTGAAAGCTGGAGGTTTGCCGTCTGGTCAGCATATGGTGGGGCTGCCGGCTGTGAGGTGTTGTGGCGGGCCGGCTCCATATTGCCCCTCTGTGATCGGAACATCTCCGGGATGTTTTGGCTCCCGTTGCCCGGTTGTTCGCGGGGGGAGCGGGATCTGGAGGCAGAAGTGTGGCGAGAGGCTGTCCCCATGATTTTGAGCAATTTCAGTAGCTGAAAGTCACCGATGAAGGCGGTTAGAGAGAGGCAACGGCGGGAGCTAAGTTCTCAAGCGGCCATCTCCTCGCCTGGTCAAGCCACGCCCGAATTTTTTTTATAGTATGAATAGGGGAGACCATCAGGGCCTGGGGATTTTTGGGCCGGGAGTTATTTGATAACTTTAGTGATTTCTTTAGCCGAAATATGTGCATTGAGTCCTAAACGGTCATGCGGGGAGAGGGTGGGGAGATTTAGAGAGTTAATGAACATGTCAAATTTGTCCTGTGTAAAATGGGAATTTGGGTCTGTGGCCAGACAATTGTATAATTTCTGATAGAAATCTCCAAAGACACCAGTCATAGCCTGGGGACAATATGTGGGGTTACCATCATGTTGTGTTAGGAAGTCAGGTATAGAAGCTTGGGGTCGTAGTTTTAGTTTATTCGCATTCTATGAGGTTTGTTGGCGAATTCGTAAAATTTTTGTTTTGACCAAAGCATGGATTTAGTGATTCTGGTAAGTCTAATGTTTTAATGCGGTTACGTA
The DNA here is from genome assembly GCA_028564925.1 of Lithobates sylvaticus. Taxonomy (NCBI): domain Eukaryota; kingdom Metazoa; phylum Chordata; class Amphibia; order Anura; family Ranidae; genus Lithobates; species Lithobates sylvaticus. Next base: position 145,164,059 of record CM053036.1, on the reverse strand, counting down.
GAGCTGTTACGGCACGGAGATGCTCCATTGTGGGGTGTCTGAGAATTTTTTTTCCGGCGTCTGATAGTTGAATCAGTAAGGTCGAGCTTTGTAAGGCTTGATCTTTTTTAAGGCGCGATCCAGTGGCGATACATTCACCCCTGAAGAATGCCTTGTGAGCTTCCCACAAGGTGGAGATCTCTGATACCGAATCTTTGTTTATCTGAAAGTATTCGTTTAGTTTTTCCTGCAGGGGTATTTGGGTCACAGGTGAGTTAAGGAGCGACTCATTAAGACGCCAATGGCATTTCCTAGGGTTAGGCGCAGACAAGAGGAGGTCTAAAGTTATAGGTGCGTGATCTGACCACGTGATTGGGAGAATGTTTGAGTCAACCAGGTATGGCAGTAATGGTGCAGAGTTAAAGAAATAATCAAGTCTTGTGTACAACTTATGGGGTGGGGAAAAAAACGAGAACTGTTTGGCGGTTGGATGTTTTATTCTCCAAGAGTCAAAGAGTCCATCCAACAGGGCAGCTCTGTCTTTGTTCAGGGACATGCAAAGGTTAAAATCCCCTCCGATAATCTGGAAGGGTTGGGAGAAGGAGTGGAGTTTCTCAAAGAAATTTTCTAGAAATCCAATTTGTCTCGAATTGGGTGCATACACGTTAGCTAAGGTAAAAGAGGTGTTCAAGTGATCACATTTCAGGAGAACATAATGGCCTTGAGGGTCGAGATCAGAGGATTTTACTCATATGGCAGAGGAGCGTTTGAGAAGGATAGCCACCCCAGCTTTTCCAGAGGGGTCAGAGGCAACATAGGCTGTGGGGAAGTGTCTAGATGCGAATTTGAATGAGCCCTCTGCCTTGAAATGTGTCTCCTGGACCATGATCACGTCTGCGTTAGAGGCTCTGAAAACTTTTAGCGCCAGCCATCTTTTGCGGATGGAGTTCAGGCCTTTAACATTGCATGAAAATATACTAACAGCCATAAGTATATATTGTGGACAAAGCACGCATTATATTCATAAAAACATAAGTTCTGCATAAAACCATGATGTAAAGAGCATATAATGTATACTTATATAGTTAAACCTGTAAGGGTAAATTTGGAGAGTGGAAATATAGTCATATTTCCTAGTTGGGTCAAAAAAGGAACCCGTGTAGAACCTTAAAAAGAAAATAAAAAACATCATGAAGTAAGGATGAACCTGTAAGTGAAAGTAGACCGTGTAGTTAAGTATGGGATCAAAAAGGATCCTTAAAAAAGAAAAGAAAAAATATAACAAAAAATGTGAACCATATAGGTAGAATGCCGAGGAGGAAAATCTCCCCAGAGGGACATGGTCAAAATTCAGGACCATGTTGGAGGAACATGACAGTCAGCAAGACTCAACTTGTCGGCCTTAGTCTGATCCAATCAGCAGGTGTAAGATGTAGATAGGGAACTTTTCAACTGTATTTGTCCCAGAAACAATTGCCCTTGGGTGGGAACAACAAAGAAGGGATGTCAGTCTCTGAGCCAGGAGACTATAGAACATAGAGGCGAGTGAACAGGGCCTCCATGTGTGAAAAAAGGAAAACCAAGGATATTTTCAAGTGGGGCCTTTAGATGATGCATTCCTCTGAGGGGTGAAGGTAGCTTTTCTGAATTTGTGGCGAACCGGAGTCCATATCTTCCTGGGTGTTGAGAAGGGTCTGGCAGATGAAGCCTGTGTTTGCAGATCCTGTTCAGGGACAGGAGGGAATCCCAGATTTTTGATTTTTGATTCACTTTCTTGGAGGTCTCTCATGGTGTATTGTGAGCCATCCTTGGTCACCGTCAGATGAAAAGGGAAGCCCCATCTATATGGAATCTGATGGTGCTGTAGGTGGGCGGTAATCGGGCGCAGAGGTCGCTAAAGATTTGAATCCTTTAAATTCCACTCTGGACCTGTTACGGGTGGCTATGGTTAAGGCTTCCTTGCTTTCGTAGAAATGGAAGCGAACGACAATGTCTCTGGGATTGGCACCTTGGGAGGCTTAGGAGCCAGTGACCTGTGAGCTTTGTCAAGGCGCCAGTCAATATCAGGGATGTTGGGTGCCAAATTAATAAAGAGAGCCAAGAGATAGGGTCTGATTTCTTTGTCTGTAATGGATTCAGGGACTCCGTGGATCCGGAGGTTCTGCCGGCGTTCCCTCTTCTCAATATCTTCTTGTTGTATTTGCAGTTGTGATACCGCATTCTTAAGATTAGCGTTTTCATCCTCTAATGCTTGGACATAGTTCACCATGTCATCAAACTTAGATTCTAGGGTATCTGTTCGTTCCCCTAGTTGGTCTATTTCCCCTCTGAGTTCATGAGCCAGTTTATTTACCTCCTTGGTTATGTTGTGTGTAAGGCTCTGAAGCAGGGCCTGTAATTTCAGGTCTAAAACTTCCACCGTCACTAAAGTAGCCATCGCTGGCTGATCTAGCTGATCAGGGCCCTGTGGTTTGGGTGGAGGTTTTTCAATAAAAAATTAGGGATCGACCAGCGGGAGTGCATCTGATGGGTCCGCGGCGTCCGCCAAACTAATCAAGGCCGGGGATTGTGGCCTACGCAGGTATTTGTCCATGGGGTATGAAGGCTGTAGTGCGGCCTGTGAGGAACGCTTTTGGTATATGTGCCTCTGATCACCGATCTTACCCATACAGTGTCCATAGGGTAGCTGGGTAGTTCCCGGATCGGGTGAGGGGACTCCCGGAGCTGTAGCCATTGATGTAGCAGAGCGTGAGCTTCGGATACAGGAGACAAGGCCAGAGTTTTAGTCTAGTGCGTCCGCCATCTTACGAGCCACGCATGCGCCCCCAATGCTGATTTTTTTCTGATCAAATTTGCATTCAAAATATGACTCCTCTGTGGCATTTTCTGTGAATGGTGAACTTTTGATGGGGTGACATCTGAACAACACCAGGATGAAGCAACCAAAAATTAGACATGTATGATGTGGTGAAAATTGCTAGCTAAGTTACATGTGTGCAGAGTTCATAGAACTATGCAGGATTTGATTTTAGTCAACAGATTGGGGAGCACTTGCTAAAATGCATACGCATACACACATTCCACACTGTATTTACATGAACAAATGCAAGAAGTCTACTGTGCATTGAATCAGGAAGTGATGTGTGTTCTGAGGCTCACTAAATACATACCCCCCCCCCCCAACACTAATGCTATGTACACACAACCGGTTTTGCTGTCGGAATAAACGCTGCCGGTTTTTCCGACGGAATTCCGCTGAAGCTGTCTTGCATACACACGGTGACACCAAAGTCCGACCATCAAGAACGCGGTGATGTACAACACGTACAATGGGACTAGAAAACGGAAGTTCAATAGCCAGTGGCCAATAGCTTCCATCTCGTACTTGCTTCAGAGCATGCATTGTTTTCGGTACATTGGAACAGCATACAGACGAGAGGTTTTCCCAATAGAAATTGGTTCCGTTGAAAAAATATAGAACATGTTCCCTTTCTAGGTCCATCAGAATTTTAAATGTAAAAAGTCTGTAGCATACACACGGTCAGAATATACAATGAAAAGCTCCCGTCTAACTTTTTCTGTCGGAAATTCTGCTTGTGTGTACGCGGCATTAGACATCTCCCAATCTCCCACACTTACCCTGCAAATCATAGTTACATAGTTACATAGTTAGTTAGGTTGAACAAGTCCATCCAGTTCAACCACAAATAAAAAAAAAAATATATATATACATATATATATATATATATATCATACAATCCCATATACCCCATTCTATACCCACAGTTGATCCAGAGGAAGGCAAAAAAAAACCCAGCAGAGCATTCTCCAATTTGCTAAAGCAGGGGAAAAAAATTCCTTCCTGATCCCCCGAGAGACAATCGGATTTTCCCTGGATCAACTTTACCTATAAATGTCAGTACCCAGTTATATTATGTACATTCAGGAAAGTATCCAGGCCTTTCTTAAAGCAATATACTGAGCTGGCTAGAACCACCTCTGCAGGGAGTCTATTCCATATTTTCACAGCTCTTACTGTGAAGAAACCTTTCCGTATTTGGAGATGAAATCTCTTCTCCTCTAGACGTAAAGAGTGCCCCCTTGTCCTCTTTGTTGACCGGAATCAGCAACATTTCGCAAGTAAAAAAAAGTGATCTTTCCTTGTTAACTTGTCGACAACTCTGAGCAGAACTATCACTTGCAAGTGCATCCGAAAGTCCTTCCACATGTGATGATGCATTTCCAGGTCAGAAGCTGGCCCGGGCAACCAATTGTAGGCCCGCTCACAATATATTTTCACATGTGTTCAATATGCTTATTTCGCTAAAAGATTATTTCAAAGATGGTGTTTATGGGTGATTAGAGAACACTAATGCCGCGTACACACGAAGGGACTATCCCGCGGGATTATCCGCTGGACCGAAGTCGAGCGGATAATCCCCTCGTGTGTGGGCGCCGGCGGACTTTTTTTGCCCAAAGTACAGCGGACTAAAGTTTTAAGTTTTGTTTTAAAATTATCCGCTGGACTTGGCAGTCCGGCGGACAATCCGGCCGTGTGTAGTCTGGTCCGGCGGACCAAAAAGGACGCATGCTCAGTAGCAAGTATTTTTCTAGTATTTTTCGTTTTCTAGTCCCGTCGTACGTGCTGTACGTCATCGCGTGAACCGTCGGACTTTTAGCGTGATCGTGTGTGGTCAAGTCTGTTCGCTTTTTAGTCCAGCGGACCCAGCTGGAAAGTCCAGCGGATTGTCCGCTGGACTTAGGTCCGCCGGCAAAAGTCTGTACGTGTGTACGCGGCATAATACTTAGTTTCACATGTTCATTAATTTGTGAAAGGAATGGGAAAATACTGCACTAAACCAACAATGTAAAGTGAAGATAGCAGCTAGCACTCAAACAAAGTCCAGGTGAATATACAAAAAATTTGTGTAGCGCTGAAAAATTTGACCATATGAGTGGAAACATCTGTGCATGAATCCAAAAAAGAACAGTGCACAAACAGATTGGTGGCTGGGAACAACCGATGCAAACAAAAGTATTATGTAAAAATAAAATCAGGCACGTAAAATGAATATATATAAATAAGAGTGAATATAAACACAAATTGTGTTAGTGAAACACAAAATATTGACATAAAAAGTGAATCAATGTCCAAACGGGTGTATTAAAATGGAAAAGTTCTTTCTCCTCAGTCTCCAGATAGAGTTGGAACATGTGGTCAGGATAGACTGGTAGAAACGCTTATAGACACTTCAAAGGAATTCACAAATAAGAGATTGGATACTCTTACCAGATATGGTGGACACACATACCATGCAGAAGTGGGTCAAACAAGCTTGTAATCCTTGGTTCCTGGTAGTATGAGGGTGCCACACTGGATTGAGCTGATCTATTTGCGACTCCAGATCATATGGTCAAACGGCAGTAAACACCCGACAGCCAATCCAAGGAATAATGGTGTGAGAGAGTAGTCATCAATGCCCAAATATAGAATGAAAAGGAAAAAGGGGCTCCATATGGCGCAGGTCGCCAAAAAATGGTTTATTGAGAAAAAAATTATCTTACAGCAGAATGCAGGGGCAGTGGGAGACCTTTTGAGTCAAAACACATCAGGGCAGCACCTCCTTGCTTCCCACATTGCTTTTATTCTTTTAATACTTTTTTATGATCACTTTTATATCATATATCCTGCATTCTGCTGTAAGATATATATTTTTTTTAATAAACCATTTTTTGGTTGACCTGCACCATATGGAGCCCCTTTTTCTTTTTGCCCCCTTCCTGACCAAGCCATTTTTTGTTATATGGCACTGCGTCCCTTTAACTGACAATTGCGCAGTCATGCGACATTGTACCCAAACAATGTTTATGTCCTTTTTCCCCACAAATAGAGCTTTATTTTGGTGGTATTTGATTACCTCTGCGGTATTTATTTTTTGCGCTACAAACAAAAAAGAGCGATAATTTTGAAAAAACACAATATTTTGTACTTTTTTCTATAATAAATATACAAAAAAAAATGTCTTCATCAGTTTAGGCCTATATGTATTCTACATATTTTTGGTTTAAAAAAATGCAATAAGCATATATTGATTGGTTTGCGTAAAAGTTATAGCTTCTACAAAATAGGGGATAGATTTATGGCATTTTTATTTTTTATTTTATTTCTAGTAATGGTAGCGATATGCGATTTTTATCAGGACTGCAACATTGCGACCGACAGATCGAACACTTTTGACACTTATTTGGGACCATTGACATTTATACAGTGATCAGAGCTAAAAATACGGAAATTTGCGCAGCCGTGCCAAGCTGACGCAGTATAACTGTGGCGGCTGGTTGGCTATCGGTTAAAATGTATGTTTTTGTGGAAGTAACAGTTATACAATGAGACAAACAATGAGAATCAATGGTTTACACTATATATAAATATTACATAGTTTGCTGATTCACACAATTTCACGGTTGTGGATGCATTTTTGGCATTTGCGCATTTTGGGAATTTACTACAGTGCATGGTTAAAACTGAATGAGGGGAGCATGGTCAGCTTGCCGGGGGGATGAGGACGTGACGCTCTTAGATTGGGGGAGGGGCCTGACCATGCCGCCGTCAACGAGGGGGAGAGGGTGATCGGAGACACGCTGCAACACTGGAGCCTAGGAGCGGAGTGAGAGGCTGTATACCACTCACAGCGCGCCGGCGAGCCGACTTACCAGCCCCGCACGCACGCCAGACGGGCCCGCTCAGCACGCCCAACCCGCACAAACTGCGGCCGTGGTCGGAGTCCGATGAGAAGACTGGGGGCCAGCTGACGGAAACCTCCGGGGGCGTCGGGAGCCCCATGGCCCCGTGAACCTGTCGGCGGCGACCAAAGGATTCCCAGGAAACTGCACGGAGCGTGAGGGGACACTGACGTCTCCCCCCCCCCCCGCTCGTCTGCCTCCCTATCCGCCCCGCCCACCCGCCCCCCTTTCCTCCCCGCCTGCCTGCTCACCTCTCCTCCCGCCCGCCCGCTCTCCTCACCGCACAGATCCAGGCGAATACAGTGGCCTGAGAAATAGGAGGACGGACCCACAAAGCTGAAGGAATCCAAGGAGGGACAAACAACGGTCAGAGACAGCAACAGCACCCAGAGGAGAAGCACAGAAGATGAGAGGTACTGTAAACAGCATATAATATCTGACAACTGTGACGATAAAATCAATTGACTGCTGAAAAGTGCTTAAATATCAGAATGTGTAAAAATTCATATATTATATACAAGAAGGATTTATAGGGCTGCTGCAAGCTGAATCATTTAATGGCCAGGATGAACTGTCACGCCTTCAAAATGGGGTACTATAGATGCTAAATGTGATGGACAAATGAACTACAGGAAGACGCCATTTTACAGGAAGGGGGCAAACTGTATAACAAGCAGCCTTCATTAACTGTTCTTCGTAAAGGGGGAAGGAGAGAAGGGAAGGAAAAAAAAAAAAAAAAGGCGTAAGTGAAACCCTTTTAGGATGGCGAAGAGGGCTGCCCCCTTTAATTGCCCCTCCTCGGCCTGTGCTTAGTCTTTTTGTTTTGTCTCTTTTTGTTTATTTACTTTTCTTTGCCTCCCACGTGAGAGTAAGGCACAGAAAACTTGAACACCAGCACTAGTACCACCAGGGGAAACGGCTACGCATAAAACATACTGTTAAGTGTTTAGCAGGTCGTGGACAGCCTGGACTATAACCTCAGCTGATTAAAACATACCTTGTTCTCTAGTTTTCTTATCGGAGGCCTTCCACCCCGTGCCGGGCATCTCCCTCCCCCCCCTCCTCTACCTACTCCCCCCCCTACTCCCTTACCCGCTCCCCACCAGAGGAGAGAAAAGTGGAATTAGAAAACTGCTGGGAGACCCCTGACGGGGATATCATTACTAACTCAGGGGGAAGGGAGACGGCGAGACCCAGATCCATCACAAACTAGGCTGGGAAAAGATAAGTAACACAGGAACCCACCATGAACTGTCTCTGACCTTGTCCTAATTATCATTAAAAGACTGTACAGCCGAAAACAGAATAAGAGGACTGGGGTTACTCCAGAAGTAAACACGAGTACGCAAAGCGCATTTGGGAGGGGAGGAGGGGCGGGAAAGGGGAGGGAAGATAGGAGGGAAGGGAGGGTATCAGGACAGGTTCCACGTAGGAAAACGATAATCTTTATTACGAGCTTTAAACTCCTTCGGGACGAGAACATACCTCCATGAAGAACCAAGTAAATATCCTAACATATAATGTAAGAGGCGGGAACGCTCCAAAAAAGAGATACAAAATTTTAGAGGAGCTTAGGCAATATAAAGTGGGAATAGCGTTCTTGCAGGAGACGCACATCTCCCAAGAAACAAATGTAAAATTTTACTCGAAAGACTTTCCGACCTGGTACTATGGGGACTCTCCAATTACAAGAGCGAAAGACTTTCCGACCTGGTACTATGGGGACTCTCCAATTACAAGAGCGAAAGGAGTCGCGATCGGGTTCGCCAAAACAATTTCATTTACACTAATAGACAGGATAACAGACCCGGAAGGGAGATTCCTTTTTCTGAAAGGCAGACTAGGGGAAAAAACAATCACCCTTGCCAATATCTACAGTCTGAACCAAAACCCCATCAGATTTCTCAAACAGACCCTGAAAAGTCTCATGGACTTTAAAAGTGGAGATTTAATCCTAGCGGGAGATTTGAACTTCTGCATAGACCCAGCGGTTGATAGTACGTCCCGGGTACAGGGGACAAGTAAAGCAATGTTAAATATGATAAAACAGAAAATGCACCAATACCAACTAGTAGATGTCTGGAGGGCGACACATCCAAAAACACGGGACTACACTTTTTTCTCCCCTGTACACGGGACGTACTCGCGTCTGGATTATATCTGGGTAGAACATAAATTGATGGACCAGATCGCCGCAACAAACATTGAAATTGCGACAATCTCGGATCATTCCCCGGTAACAATGAAAATGGAATGCCTAGACCCCTCAAAACAACCATATACATGGCGCTTAAATGAGGATCTGCTTCAAAATGATAAGGTAGTGGATAAAATAAATGAGGAAATAAAACGGTATTTCGAGAGTAATGACACAGGGGAGGTGACAGGGGCCACCCTGTGGGAGGCCCATAAGGCCTACATCAGAGGAATTTTTATTTCCGTTGCGTCCCGGGAAAAAATGGAAAGAGAAAAGAGAAGGAAGGCCCTGACAGAGGAAATCATAAAATTAGAACAAGAACATAAACAGGGGCAAAAACAGAGAGTTTTCCATCAATTAATTGTCAAAAGAGAGGAACTCGGAGATATTAAAGATCAGGAGATAAACAAAACATTCCACAGAATGGCCAAAGAAAGACTGCTGGGGGGAAATAAAATAGGCAAGCACCTGGCAAACATGTTGAGGAAAAAAAAAGAAAGGAATTTCATTGAAAAAATTCAAAATAAAAATGGGGAAACACTATATAAAACCAAAGAAATAGCAGAAGAGTTTAGGAAATACTATAAGGCCTTATACACCATAAATCAAAAGGGCAGCAGGGATCTAACAGCAGGAGATAAGGTCACAAAATTTCTGAACAATGCGCAATTACCCCAGATTTCACGAAGTGATCAGACTCTATTAGACAGACCCATATCAGAAGATGAAGTCTCCCAAGCACTTAAAGACTCCGCCTCAGGGAAGAGTCCAGGCCCGGACGGATACACGATCATGTATTATAAAAAATTTAGAGAGACACTGATCCCCAGACTATGCCAGTACATGAATGGGTTGGGAGTCAACTACGAGATGGGAAAGGAAGCCCTTGCAGCATCCATTACCGTTATTTGGAAAGAGGGAAAAGATAAATCGTTGTGCTCAAACTATAGGCCGATAGCCCTCCTAAACACAGACGTTAAGCTTTACGCCAAAGTTTTGGCAACAAGGCTGAAGGAATGGATGAACGACCTGGTCCACCCGGACCAGGTGGGATTCATCCCAGGGAGGGAGGGGAGGGATAACGGGGTTAGAGCAACGCTCCTCATCCAGGCTATCAAAAAAAGTGAGACCCCAGGTCTACTCTTGTCGATCGACGCAGAAAAAGCGTTTGACAGAGTAGACTGGGGTCTCATGATTAGAACTTTGGAAACAATGGGCCTGGGACCGAGGATGATAAAGAGGATACAGGTACTTTATAAAAATCCATCGGCCTGTGTCAGAGTTAACGGTACGAATTCCCAGCCGTTTGAGATGAGGAACGGAACACGACAGGGCTGCCCCCTTTCACCTCTCCTGTTCGTTTTGACCCTAGAGCCGTTACTCGCGACAATTCGTAACAACCCAGACGTGAAAGGTATAAAAACGGGAGGCGAAGAACATAAGTTGGCCGCCTTCGCCGATGATGTTCTATTCTTCATCTCAGAACCTAGGACCACCTTGCCAAATCTCTTAAAAATCTTGAAATTATATGGGGAAATATCCAATTTTAAAATCAACATGACAAAATCAGAAATCATGAAGATTAACATTAAAAAGCAGGAAGTAGAGGACCTGAAAAGGGCATTTCCGTTTCCGTGGCAAAATAGCTTACAATACTTGGGTATAAGACTTACAAGCACTCCGTGGAAATCTTATCAATTAAACTATATTCCACTATTGGACGAAGTTAAAATGGAGACAAAAAAAATTGCAATCAGACCCCTATCCTGGTTTGGGCGTATTAACGCAATAAAAATGGTGATTATGCCAAAAATATTATTTAAATTCCAGATGCTACCCATCCCACTTCCACAAGCTTACTTTAAAACCTTGAAAGCGATCTTAACGAACTGTATTTGGCTTAAACAAAAAAGCGAGAATAGCGTCTGCCGTCTTGGAAAAGGGGAAGAAATTTGGGGGGCTAGCTGCCCCAAATATTAACAAATATTATAATGCAGTCATACTTTCACGGGTGATGGAATGGGGGTATACCAGAAAATGAAAAAAGATGGGTCAAACTAGAAATCACAGCAAGTAGCACACAGTTAAATAAAGAAAAAGGCACAATGGCACACATATGGTGGGACTGCCCCGTCATCAAGAGTTACTGGAAAAATATTTTGATAGCAATTACGGAAGATCCCTGGGTATGCCTGTTCCACGGAGTGGAGATCCCGAGTAAACAATATAGAGAATCAATTGTCTCCACTATGATAAACGTTGCCAAAAGCCTAATACCCAAGAATTGGAAGGAAACGGAGGGCCCTAAAATGAAGAATTGGATAATAGGAGTGAACAACAGGTTTAAACTGGAGAGATTAGACCAGGGGGATAAAGAAGGAAATGTGACGGACCAAAACGATAAGTGGTCTAGATGGATAGAGTTCAAAAAATCATGGAAATATGTAGAAATAATGACCCAATAATTCCCGAAGTATAAGATAGGAGAAAATAGCTAGATACATAAAGAACTGGAACCAGAATATTAGAAAGAGTGGGGGGGAGGGGGGAGTAGGGGAATAAGGGGGTAGTGGTTTAATAGGATGTTTAAGAGTAATATCTTCTATGTGCAAAGATCAAACTGATGACTCTTTTTTTTTTTATTATTGTATATGAAAAATTTGAATAAATAAAGAATAAAAAAAAAAAAAAAATAAAAAAATAAAACTGAATGAGGGAAGGATAGTGACTAGTTTTCTAGTCTGGTCATGTTCACTTGTGTCAGTGCACAGTTGTAGAAACCGGGAGAATTTATCTCTTCTTAGACTTTCAAGCATCAATATTTCAAGAAATTTAAAAGCAGATCATCTACAAACAATATACCACGAGTTTAGGAACCATTTAATCTATGAGATCAAGCTCTAAACATTCTTTCCATGTGCAATTCTCCTGCTGTTACCACAGGAACTGATTTAGAATCTGAAAAGTCTTCAAGGGACATTTTCTCTGCAATGCAGCAGCGAATGGTGGTGCAGGCAGTGGAATAATTATTTTACATTCTCCCCTTTGTCTACCTAAAATATATTCTTACATTTTCCATTTCTTTTGTTTTAAGCACAGGGTCACTTTAATGAGAAAAGATTCTGATAATATAGATATCCCAGTGTGCCACTTCCCATGAAGGACAAAGAAAAAAGGTAAGGGGTGGGACTTTAAAGGCACTACCAATGATAGAGTTGAAGTAAGAAAAATTGTTTATTCAAAAAGACATATATACATAAAACAGTGAACATGAACAACTAAAAAATCACAGTATACAACATATAGATACAGTATCCTATACCCATCCTATTTGAGTATAGGATATTGTATCTATATGTTGTATACTGTGATTTTTTAGTTGTTCTCCTAGGGGGTTATCTGATAAGAGGAGGAGCCGCGAGAGCCGCCGAGGGACCCCAGAAGTTGGTGTTCAGGGCCACTCTGTACAGTGGCAGTAAGTATGACATGTTTGTTATTAAAAAAAAAAAAAAAATCGAACCTTTACAATCACTTTAATGTTCATTCACTGCTTGTTAAAGCAGAGGTTCACACAAAAATGGAACCTCCGCATTTCGGAACCCCCCCCTCCGATGTCACATTTGGCACCTTTTAGGGGGGTGCAGATAGCTGTATATTACAGGTATTTTCACCCACTTCCGGGCATAGATAGTGTCAGGGAAATACCGTACTCCGGCGCCGGGTTCCAAGAATGCGCATGCGCGGTAGAGCGGCTCGGCAAACAGTACAGGTACGCGAGGCAGCGGGTGTGCATGCGTGGGTTCACGGCGCTCGGGTATCTGCTACAGCTCATCCAGTGCGGCTCACTGCTATGCTCGGTGCTGACAGAAGACGAGTGCGCATGCGCACTCGTCCGGGTATCCCACCTGACCACTTACCTGGCCTATAAAAGGCCTTCTCTTTCCCTTCACTAATTGCTGGTTTGTTGTCTCTACTTCCTGAGTTCCTGGCTTCCAGTCCTTGTATCCTGTACCTTGTATCCAGTATCTTGTATCCTGTACCTGCCTGATTACCTGTGCCTGACCCGGAACCCTCCTGACTACCGCTACTGTTACCTGTGTTTGACCCCTGGCTTGCTTCTTGGATATCCTTCTACCTGATCATCTATGCTTGACCCTCGGCCTGCTTACTGGACATTCTCTGAGTTACTTACCTGTGTTTGACCCCCTGGCCTGCTTCTTGGATATCCTTCTGCCTGATCATCTGTGCTTGACCCTCGGCCTGCTTACTGGACATTCTCTATGTTACTTACCTGTGTTTGACCCCTGCCCTGCCTCTTGGATATCCTTCTGCCTGATCACCTGTGCTTGACCCTAGGCCTGCCTACTGGACATTCTCTGAGTTACTTACCTGTGTTTGACCCCTGGCTTGCCTCCTGGACACTCTCTTGTTGCTACTGGTGTTGACCCTCTGGCTTGCCTTCTGGATACACTTTGGTTGACTTACCTGTGTTTGACCCTCGGCCTGGCTTCCTGGACTTCCAGTTCACGTATGCACCTCAGGATCTCCCTCCAGTGTGTGTTCCGGTACCTCTACAGCCTCTGCCTCATCACGGTCCTGCCAGGTGTCTACTTCCAGTGCAGCTTCAGCCTCTCCTGGTCTACGTCGCTACTGCACACCACCTGCAACCCACCTGCTGGCAACCCATGCATCTTTGTGCCCGGTGTCCTCTGTACCCATTCCAGAGGCATCGTGCACCTAGTCGCAAGGGGAGCAGCTCTCAGCATTTCGGCCCGGGTGAGTACCTGTGACAGATAGCTTCAGAATCTTCACCCACAAGGACCTTACCTGCACAGGTACTCTGGGGCAGCTACTATTAGTGTTAGATAGAGAAATTAGGTTCTGCCTTGTTATGTTTATCATGCTGTCCTTTAAGAAACAATAAATGTAGTTAGTATGCAAAAAAAGCCAGAACTTGCCATTGACAGCTCAGTCTCAGAGAGATCTAGGGCAGAGAACCAAAAGGCAAGAGGACCAAAGCTGTTACTGTATGAGCTCAGCATTTCATTAGACCTAGCTCTGGAGTGGGGCACACAATGCATAATTTCCAATCACTGTCCCATCCAGGAGACTCCCCACTTTTGATGCTCTGGCCCGGGAATGTGCTCAGGTGTATTCGGCTCATCCCTGCTGAGGACTGATTTACTTTTTTTTTTTTCTTGTTATCAATTCTGGGCTTAGGTTTAAGGTGATTTAAAACTCAAGTGGTTAAAAATCTTGTGTTTTAATGATAAACTGGTAAAGGGATTTACTAAAACTAGAGAAGACAGAATCTGGAGCAGCTGTGCAAGTTAACTAATCAGCTACTAACTTCATTATGTTCATTTCATCTTTAAAAATGAAAGATACAAGTTAAGTGGGTGTCATGCATAGATGTTTCAGATTCTGGCTGCTTCAGTCTTAGTAAATTCCCCTCATGGTGTTTTATACGGTTGTCCAATGTGGCACTTTGGGTAGAAGTAGTGTCTTTTTATAATAAAGTGATCCGTGTGGAAATGAGAAGAGAACCACTTCTTCAGAGTTTTCTTAACATTCACAAATGCAAATAAAATAATGTACTAATTTCCAGTACTTTTACCAGTGGACAAAAGACATTTCCATATTACCTGCTATTGTTGAGTAATTGATGGTTAGATCAGGAGAGATATAAATACAGCATTCTACGCACTGATGCCTAACACAATGTGATAAAATGCCAGCACTGTAATAAGATATCTACTTCTTTTCTGTAGACTTTGAAAAGATGAAAAATAATTGTATATTAAAATGCTGATTTTGACTTTTTGCCTTTGACAGGGTTATCTGTAAAATGTACATTATAGCCATTTGGATGGAAATACAACATAACTATAATTTTCCTTCTTTTATGTTAGAGTGAGATAGAAGACCATGTCCCTGGGGTTATATTTATCAGCAGTTTTGTAGCTTCATCACTTGTGGTATAGGTATACAGGAATAATTTACAATATTATAAGCTCATCAATTTGGCCTTTGCTTACGTAAGTTTTTATTAGCATTGTTGAGTGAATAATAGGCCTTATCGTTGCACACAGCAAAAAGAATAATTAAGACTATGTTCAATATAGATGTTATGTGCTTGAAGACTTTAATAGTTGATTGCTATCTAATAGATGGATGGGCAAACATTTAAATGTTGTAAAAAAAAACTATTAAAAGTACAGTGTTTTGTTATGGCTTTTGGTTTCAAGTGAAATGTACCTTTGAGAAATGAGCTGGCTATAATATTCATTTGTGGCATATCTAATCAGTTCTGTTGTAACAAACTTGGGAGACCCAAGTATAACCATTTAAATCCTGGAAGCATAAAATAATCTAGGCTTCTGATGAGAAGCTTATATTATCTTACGCTTGTATTTGATACATAATTTACCTGTACCCTCAGGTCTGCACACAATAAAGAATATAACATTTCGTTTCCAGCTATATGTTCACTAATTTTTCCATGCACTAGCAGGCCCAGTATTAGATATCATGGGACCCCATGCAGCTTACCGGAGCACCCCTTCCCCATACACGCACACACACATGGGTTTTTAAAAATTTGGAGCCACCTTTGGGCAATGAGAGAAGAAAAATTAGGCCACACATGTGATGAATTGGGGAGGTGGCTGACAGTGGGAGGGTTTTAAGTCTTGAACCTACATACTGAGTGCAGAATATCTAGTATGCAAAGTGAAAAAAGTGCTGGAAATAGGTAATATACAGAGTGTCGGGAGTGGGTAAATGCTAAGAGTACAGACAATCAGGTATATGCAGTGGCGGCCCGTCCATATATATATATGTATGTGTGTGTGTATATATATATATATATATATATATATATATATATATAAAAGACTGTATATGTATGTATATATATATATATATATATATATATATATATATATATATATATATATATAAAAATACACTGACTGAATATAGAGTAAACACTGAATTTATAGTCTATGCTAAATGCAGAGTATATATATATATATATATACTAGACTGACTGTATATATATATATATATATATATATATATATATATATATATACACATCAAATACACTGCCACTAACTGAATGACCTGCCTGCTTAATTTAAATCAAGCTACCTCTCTGTCCACACCAACAACACTACACAGGGCCCCCGTGTAGGCAGCCTTATATAGTGTGGGGCGTGGACTTAGTCTCCCTGAGCCATGATTGGCCAAAGGCACCCTGCCTTTGGCCAATTATGGCTCTCTTAGCAGAGGGTGCTAGGATTGGCCAAAGCATGCGGTCAGGTGCATGCTTTGGCCAATCATCATACAGCAATGCACTACGACCTCCAAGTGCATTATGGGGCATTCCGTGGCACTTGAATTTGCCAGAGCCAATGTGGACAAGCTCACGTTCATTAAAATGAACCAGGCATGGATCCCACAGGACTTGTCCATACCTTGTGCAGAATAGACACATATACCGGTGTTCTGACGAAAACTGTCTTGCTATCGGATAGTGTCCGGCCACTTACTGCGCAGGTGCAGTGCTTGCGCAGTGCGGAGGACAAGGAGATTCACAAAATCTCCAAAGATGAACGTCGCCTGGGCAGTGAGTGCAGGTTCAAGCCCCACCATCCAAGTGGACATACGGTAGCACATAGTAACAGGGCCCCTCACGGGCTCGCTTGGCTAGGCTTCAACCTCGGATGATGTGGCTTGAACCTGGAGTCACCGCGCATCGTCTTCGGAGAGTTTCAAAATCCCCTTGTCCTACGTACTGAGTAAGCGCAGTACAGGGCGGACACTATGCGACGGGGGACAGAATTCGACAAATCATTCACCACTAGCCTTACCCAGCCATTGTTGTATTTTTGAACCAGTGTTGGCTACCTCGTCCTCCTCCACCGCCGCTTCCACCTACACCGCCACATCCACTGCCACCTCAACCTCCTACTCCATTTGAACCTCATCCTCCTAGGTCAAGATTATAATTTTTTCATTTTTTTAATTTACAAGTATTTTATTTTCCCACTATCTTATCCATTAAATTGAATATTTTTTTCCAGAAAGTGCGTATTCTGGGGTATTCCCACCATATGTGCGGCATCGCGCCGTTGAGTTTCTGAGGTTCTTAATGACTTCCTGTACCTCTTCTGCTGAGAAGGGGGCCTCCAGCATTTTATTTTTATTTTTTATTTTTTTTATGTTATTTTAAGTTATTTCCCTATCCACATTTGTTTGCAGATCACTTGCCATGCTCTTAACAACATTTTGTTGCCATTTGCAGCCCTCTAGCCCTTTCCATTACTTTTTTACAGCCATTTTAGTCTTCAAAAGTTCGGGTCCCCATTGACTTCAATGGGGTTCGGAGTTCGGGGTCAAGTTCGGGTCAAGTTCGGTCCCGAACCCGGACTTTTTTCCGAAGTTCGGCCGAACCCGCCGAACCCGAACATAAAGGTGTCCGCTCAACTCTAGTCATTATCATTTGTTGACATTCTCCAATAGTAAGTACGTCATGTGTCCCCAATGCTTTCATTGGACTTGGTTGTCATATTTTAATATTCTGTGATATAAACATATATATTTTTACATATACTTTTCCACTTATTTATTATTTTTTATTTATAGTCTTCTGCTTATTCATTTGTATACCTATACATCTATTTATGAGTTATATTTATGTAAATAGATGTGTGTTTTTCTTGATGTGTCACAATTTTAGTCCAGTAATACACTTGCCATGATTAACTTGTATTTTATTGTATTGTATTAGTATGAGTTCTCGTGTGAGCTCCTTAGCGCCTTTAGCATTATCTTGTGGAGATTTAGTGTTTACTACAGTGCTGGCCGGACACGCCTACCCACTTTGGCTCTCTACATATACCTCTTCCAAGATGGCCACATAGTTTGCCTGATGAAGGAGCATGAATGCGCCGAACGTGCCCCCCGCCTGCTCTACCTTCCACCCGGATGTGACATCAGCGGCTTCTCTTAAATGTACCAGGAAGCGTTGAAAGCCATTGAAATAAATGTACTAAACTGTAGATGGCGCTGCTCTTTCTTCCTTTCTTAAATCACTGCAGAGTACTTACTAGCTTTTATTAGCCTCAGCAGCTATACTAGAGACTGTAATTTTACCTTGTGAACTTTACTTAACAGACTCCATAAATCAGCCTATGGTCTTTCCATCCAGTTTACAGTGCACCAATTATTGTTTGTTTTTTATAAACTTTTGAGAATGACTGTAGATTGACCTGGGAGGGAAGGACAGAAATGAACTAGCAAGGCCTAACTAAATAGTAAAAAAAATTTAGAAAAATATAATAAAACAAATGTCACTGTAAAAATAAAAACTTAGCCAATCTTAAAAGTGGATGGTATCATTCAGTAAAGTAGTGGATGTGTCAGTCAGTAGGGCAGTGGACAGTGTCAGTCAGTAGGGCAGTGAATGGTGTCAGTAGTTTTTTTTTTTTTTTTTTTTTGAATTGTTTATTATTTTTTAAAAAATAGGGTCCAGGAAACAGAAAAAAAAGAGTAACAAGGTCAAGAGGGGCTACGGGGAAGGCATTTATTGGAACCAATCCCATGGATTTTCCTCCTGCAGCAGCTGTACGCTGGTGAGAGGGAGCGGAGGAGAAGCTAGCTTTCAGCTGCTGCAGGAGGAAAATAAAGGGGATCATCAGAAAACAGGCATTTTGAATTCCCAGCAAGTGGCTGGGGAGTTGGATTTTACTGCCCGCCTACCCTGGCTTTCTAAAGAAGCTGCACACCAGCATAAGGCTGCTTAGGCATTCACCTTATGACACCTGGTAAAGGGGATGGAAAAATCTGAATTCCCAACCACTTGCTGGTAATTCATATTTTTTTAAATACCTGGAAGGAAGGGGGGCAGAGAACACTGCTGGGGGTAAGGGGGGCCAAAAGTCACTGCTATGGGGGGAAATGAGGGGCAGAGGACACTACTGTGGAGGGGGGGATATGAAGGGCAGTAGAGGATACTGCTATGGTGGTGGCCTTGCCCATAGCATTGTCCTCTGCCCCCTTCGCATCACCTCCCCTACAGTAGCGTCCCCCCCCCCCACAGCAGTGTCCTCTACTGCCATTCAAATCACCCCCTCCCACACACAGTAACATCCTCTACCCCCCTTTCCCCCATAGCAGATATTTTGTCACAGCACATCTCGTGTTAATAAACATGTGTTTCCTTTTAAAACACCCCCACCTTGTCCAGAACCTCATGCAAAGTCCCAAATTCCCTTTTCTGTCTTTTTTGTACCATGGATGGAGGCACACAGTGTGTG
Organism: Lithobates sylvaticus; assembly: GCA_028564925.1. Taxonomy (NCBI): domain Eukaryota; kingdom Metazoa; phylum Chordata; class Amphibia; order Anura; family Ranidae; genus Lithobates; species Lithobates sylvaticus. The sequence goes on along the minus strand of CM053036.1, from coordinate 145,144,814 downwards.
CCTCATTTAAAGTCCCACCTGTGCCTATGCACAGTCCCCCCTTTCTTGCACTTTAATAGGGATGGAGGTTCTGGACTCAGTTGGCAGTTTTCCCCTGCCACCTGTGTGGGTGGTCCGGGTTCCCTTTTGTGGTACTGCACCCCATATGGGTCCCTGGTCCATACTCTGGACATGTTTATCATGTCCATGAGTTGAGCGGCATTTGTTTGTTGTTGCAGCCCAGTGGGTTTATGCATGGTCTGGTACCGGAAGCCTCTCTTTGTTGTCACACCCAGAAGTTACGATTTGCCCTGTAGGTCCTCCCTCCTGCCCCTCCCCTCCGCCCTTTTTGGGTGGGGTAATTGCTCGGGGGTGGGCGGGTCTCCATGGTGCATCAACGGCATGCTACGTGCCTCGCGTCTGACGTCATTCTGGCGTCATGATGTGGAACGCGTCTTTCCACCCCAGCTCTCACAGCACATGGAGGTCAGCTCCTTTCGTGGGCGGGTTTGCCGTCCCGATCAGTGCCCCTCCCCACATGTGATTAGCCAGCGTGACATTGGCGGGAGTCTACGTGCGGCTGTGTGTGTGCGGGGGTATATTATGCCTGCCCGCACACTCTTTCTCCATTGTCAGAAAGGGAGCACGCCATATCGCTCAAGGACCTTCCTTTCTCTTGATGCTCCACATTCAGGTAATATTGTCAGTGTTCAGACATGCTACTGGATGCTGTCAAATGCGATCTCAATATCTCATATATACTTTACTTGTCAATTTAGATCCCATGGCGCTCCCATTATCGGACCATCATTTCAGCGCCCCACCAAGTTTGGCTATTTGCCATTTGGAGAAGTGTTATGTTTGCGCCCCGGGACGGACACCTTCTAGCTGGCCCAGGTCCATCATTGCATCCATCCCCACCAATTACTCTTTATATGCAAGTACCTCAGGATTGGCATATATGTCCTTTCCTGTTACATTCAGTGTCACTTTAGACTCAACATACTTTAATCTTTTTAGAGTGTTGGGAACATCCACCCCTGATGAGTGTACAAACATTAAACGCGTCGGGAGATTTAGGATGCCAATACATTCCCACATCAGCAAACCTATTCATCCACAGGTATATATATGTAATTGTGGGAACTGTTCATTATACTTTCATGCTGCCTTGTATTTTAAGTTGATATTACTTTGTACCCTTGATGTCCACGCTTTATATGTATTTGTCATATTCTAAAACAGGGTGCTTAAATTTCCGCCCTCCTATATAAAACACCGCTCTGCGCTACTAGGGTATGTGTACTTACAATATATGGGATAGTGAGTTATTCAAAATCCCCAAGTAGTGGTAATATATAGATAAATAAATATATATTATATGTAAACAAATATGTAAATAAATAAATAAGTGAATGCATATATATTATATGTGAACACGTGTATACAAAATATAAATAAAAAAATAAATATATAGTATATATGTGTATATGTGTTAAAAAGAATTCTGAAATTTATCTGGTGATGTACCAAACTGTTTCAGTGAAAATGTGAGAGTATAAAGTCTTATACATACATTTTGTAGCAGCTGCTTATATGCAAAAAAAGGTATTGGAAAGTACAAATAAAAGGCTAGACAGGTAGGCTGCCCTTGGGCTGTGTCCGCCTGATGTTTGTAGCAGCGCTGTGTACTACTTTCTCAACTTAATGTGAAAATATTAAGCGGAGTGCACCTCTGATAAAATTTATACAGATTACTAAACAAAAAGTGAATAATAAATAGTAATAAATATCAAATGTGCACGTGAATAAATAAATAAAAATTAATTAATTAATAAAACCATAAAAAGTTAATTAATTAAGAATTGTATGGATCAATGAATATAATTCACACTGCGTGTCTCTAGAACTCAGGATGTTAGAAAGTCCACGTGTTCAAAGAAGATCATTCAATCCAGTAATTATAGCAATATAGCGATAATAATTGTGACAGTTCTATAATCGTGTAACAGTATAAAATTCTGTGACGATATTCCGTGAGTCATCCAAGCCTTCCACCATAGATTTCACCGTGTGGGAAGATTATCCCCTTTTGGGGGTACACTCACCAGAGATATACTTTATATACGCCTGTAATTACAAGTTATGTGGACCTTCTCTTCCGACATCAGCCAAAAAATCCCCCAGCGCGTGAAACCAACCAGAAGCAGCCTTTTCCTCCAGCCTCGGTCACATCATCATCAGCGCGGTCATTTTTTTAAAACCATGTGTGGGAACAAATATTGGGCCACATAGCGTAATATTGCTTAAAAATTTATTTATTGAGGTAATTTCCCTTTAACATTAAAAATCCCCCTAGTGGGTTCTGCGTACCGAAAACAATAAATTGTGTAGCATTTGGGGTAAATGTAAGCGGTATACTGTGCCTGCTCTGGCCGGATATGGAGCCTTTCTATGCCTTCAATGGGGAGATCGGCGTCCTTCCTGTCCGGAAAGCCCTGGAGCGCACCGTGGACCGCACAACGTCTGACGTCACTTCCTGTTGACCTACGCCCTGACGCGTTTCGTCATTTCCGACTTCTTCTCGAGGGCGTAGGTCAGCAGGCAGGAAGTGAGGTATATGTACACTAATGGACGGCGCAGCCGCCCAATTAGACGGCCGGAACGTTTACCAATGATTGCTGTCGACGTGTAGCCACGTAGCCAGGCATCAGAGGTCTATTGCGGACAGTGCCAGCAAAATCCAGCGCCATTGTAGTGTATCATTAAACTAACAAAGGAAACATGCTGTGAACATTCAATATTAGATTGTAATAGCCGTGCTAGTTGCGTATTCTTATAATCCGATCAGACCCCAGCTGATACATACAACTTTAAAATGCGAGGCTAATACAGAATACTATCTATAACTTTATACCTATGTCCAAAGAACATGAATACAGTGTGCAATAGTATACTGCACACAGAATTTAAATGCATGTGCTCACATTATTTATTTATGAGACCCCCCATACAGGATAGGATAATTTAGTGTGCAAAACTAAAATATCAAAATTTCACATGAATATGAGGGTTAAACGTACGGATAAAAACAATCATTTTAGTTTTTGTATGGAGGGGTAAGATCCGTAACTATATGTATTTAAATTTTCATAATTAAATGTTAAAAGAGAGCGACTGTTAAGTGTACAAAATAAGATATAAATATATTGAAAAATATATCATTATTTTATAATTAGGATTTAAAAAATATTTTAAAACATTAGAAAAATGGCCATAGACAATGAAAGTTAAAATAAAAAATAAAATATAAAATATAAAAATAAAAAATGAAAATAAAAATAAAACAATTGGATAAAAAATATATATATAAAAAATATATATATAAAAAATATGAAAAAATGGACAAGGATACACATGGAAAATGATAAATCATATGCCCATATACCAAGAGGCCGTATGTACCCATATGATTATAATCTGGATCCACTATAAAAACTATGCAGGTAATATGTTGTATAAAATATATAACATATCTTATTATATATGCAAAGGATAAAACCGGAAATGGGAGTGCCCCTGGTATGAATAACCATAGCTGGTTTAGATCATGTATTAATGTTCCTTTGACATCTGGTAATATGATACATATCTATATGGTCAAATAAAAACACAAACAAAAATGTAATTGACATAAGAAAGTGGCTATATTGGAGCGTAGTGGTCTGTGAGCTACCAGGTAGGGGTGTTGTGGTTAGCGTGGAACTATGTGTCGCTTATGAAGCAGTTTATATCTAGCTCAACGTTTAAACCTTTTGGAGTGAGTACATCCACCAAATAAATCCATTGAGTCTCTCGCTTCGACAGTTCCCTTACCATGTGTATACCCCTCCAATGAGGTTGTAATTGCTCTATGCCCCAAAATTGTAGTCCTTTGGGATCCATATCATGTTTCAGTTTGAAGTGTAGCGAAACATTGTGATCCTTAAAGCCAATTTTTATGTTGTGTACATGTTCAGCAATGCGCACTCTTAATAGCCTCTTTGTGCGGCCTATGTACATAAGCCCACATGGGCATTTTAGAGCATAGACGACATAAGTGCTGTTACATGTAATGAATTGTTTTATTGCGAAGTTATTGTTATTGGCCGTGGATATGACATTTTCCAATTTTCTAATTGGGCAGGCCACTTCTCTACAAGCCTTGCATTTCCGACATGCAAAAAAAAAACCGTTTTGCTCCCAAAATGTGGGTGGTTTTTTAGGGGGGTCGATGACCTTTTTGACTACTTTGTCACCGAAATTTGGTGCTTTCCTGTAAATGAAACGGGGCACTGGAGGTATAGCAGTCCCCAATCTTTTATCTAAGAGTAGGATGTGCCAATGTTTTTTAAAAATCAGCTCCACTTCCTCATACTGGGCATGGAAGCCAGATATGAACGACCACTCAAGATTCCGTTTATTTGTGGGTGCTAAATCCTTGTTTTTTTCTTCCAGTATTGTTAGTCTCGGTATTTGTTTTACTTCTTCTACGATTCTCTGTAGTTTCTTGGGGTTGTAGCCTCTTGCTTCAAACCTTTCAGTGAGGACTTTTGATTGTTCGATGTAGTTTACTTCCTCTGAGCAGTTTCTTCTCACCCGCATTATTTGACCTTTTGGAATATTTTTTAGCCAGAGAGGATGATGTGCACTTGTCGTTGGTAAATAACTGTTGCGATCAGTTTTTTTGAAATACACTTTCGTTTCCAATCTATTATTTTTACGGTAAACTGTAACGTCTAAAAAATTGATTTCCTCAAAATCCCAAGTAGACGTTAGTATAATATTGTTATTATTATTGTTAAGACCCTCTAAAAACACTTCCAAGCTAAAATGGGACCCTGCCCAAATAAAAAACAGATCATCAATAAAACGTTTATAAAATACCAGTTCTGGTCGCTGGTTATTAAAAATGATCTTGTCTTCCCATTCAGCCATGAATAAGTTTGCAATGCTGGGGGCGAACTTTGCCCCCATCGCCACTCCTCTCTGTTGGGAATAAAATTTCCCCCCATACCAGAAGTAATTATGTGATAAGCAGAAATCGAGAGCATTTCTTAAAAAAAACTTTTTGGTTAAAAACAAGATCATCTCGTTTGCTTAGTGCCCAATTAAGAGCTAGTAGGGCGTCATCATGTTGTATAATGGAATATAATGATGAGACGTCCGCTGTCACGAGAATGATTTGCCCAATTTTCTCCAGATTTACTTCTTGCAGGGTATTGAGGAAGTCTTTTGTATCCCTTAGATAGGATTTTGTCTCTTTTACGCTTTTTTGCAAAAAAGTGTCCAGGTATTGTCCTAGTCTGGACGACACAGATTCAATACTATTGACTATTGGTCTTGCAGGTGGGTTGATCGCATCCTTATGAATTTTTGGAAGAGTATATAGTGTGGGTACTCGACTGCTTGTAGGTAGTAGATATCTCTTTTCTTTATTGGAGAGTACTCCTGTGCGTGAGCCCATCTCTATCAGTTTCTCCAGATGTTCTCTGTATGGTTGCGTGGGATCCTTTTTGAGTGTGTTGTATGTTTCATTGTCTGATAACATCTCCTCAATCTGTCCATGATAAAAGTCTTTGGTAAGTAAGACCACTCCTCCACCTTTGTCTGCGGGTCTAATGATTATATCTTTGCGTTGTTCCAAAAGTTTGATACCCTCCTCCACGTGTTTAATATTTAATTCTTTTTTGGGTTTCTGTATTAGCCTCGCATTTTAAAGTTGTATGTATCAGCTGGGGTCTGATCGGATTATAAGAATACGCAACTAGCACGGCTATTACAATCTAATATTGAATGTTCACAGCATGTTTCCTTTGTTAGTTTAATGATACACTACAATGGCGCTGGATTTTGCTGGCACTGTCCGCAATAGACCTCTGATGCCTGGCTACGTGGCTACACGTCGACAGCAATCATTGGTAAACGTTCCGGCCGTCTGATTGGGCGGCTGCGCCGTCCATTAGTGTACATATACCTCACTTCCTGCCTGCTGACCTACGCCCTCGAGAAGAAGTCGGAAATGACGAAACGCGTCAGGGCGTAGGTCAACAGGAAGTGACGTCAGACGTTGTGCGGTCCACAGTGCGCTCCAGGGCTTTCCGGACAGGAAGGACGCCGATCTCCCCATTGAAGGCATAGAAAGGCTCCATATCCGGCCAGAGCAGGCACAGTATACCGCTTACATTTACCCCAAATGCTACACAATTTATTGTTTTCGGTACGCAGAACCCACTAGGGGGATTTTTAATGTTAAAGGGAAATTACCTCAATAAATAAATTTTTAAGCAATATTACGCTATGTGGCCCAATATTTGTTCCCACACATGGTTTTAAAAAAATGACCGCGCTGATGATGATGTGACCGAGGCTGGAGGAAAAGGCTGCTTCTGGTTGGTTTCACGCGCTGGGGGATTTTTTGGCTGATGTCGGAAGAGAAGGTCCACATAACTTGTAATTACAGGCGTATATAAAGTATATCTCTGGTGAGTGTACCCCCAAAAGGGGATAATCTTCCCACACGGTGAAATCTATGGTGGAAGGCTTGGATGACTCACGGAATATCGTCACAGAATTTTATACTGTTACACGATTATAGAACTGTCACTATTATTATCGCTATATTGCTATCATTACTGGATTGAATGATCTTCTTTGAACACGTGGACTTTCTAACATCCTGAGTTCTAGAGACACGCAGTGTGAATTATATTCATTGATCCATACAATTCTTAATTAATTAACTTTTTATGGTTTTATTAATTAATTCATTTTTATTTATTTATTCACGTGCACATTTGATATTTATTACTATTTATTATTCACTTTTTGTTTAGTAATCTGTATAAATTTTATCAGAGGTGCACTCCGCTTAATATTTTCACATTAAGTTGAGAAAGTAGTACACAGCGCTGCTACAAACATCAGGCGGACACAGCCCAAGGGCAGCCTACCTGTCTAGCCTTTTATTTGTACTTTCCAATACCGTATTTGTCATATTATCATGAGTTTCCAAGTTGATATGAATATGTGTCTCTAGTGTCCATGACTTGCATGCATTTTTATGTACGGTCCCAAGATTCAGATATTTTGTCACAGCACATCTCGTGTTAATAAATATGTGTTTCCTTTTAAAACACCTTGTCCAGAACTTCATTCAAAGTCCCAAATTCTCCTTTCTGTCTTTTTTCCCCCATAGCAGTGACCTCTGCCCCCCCCCATAGCAGTGTCCTCTGCTTCCTTAGCAACACCCCCACACATAATCAGTATCCTACCTGTGTACACAGAGGATAGGGTGGAAGGCAGCACAGTTCCAGATGGAGGATGAGAGCGGGAGCTGCCAGAGTAACTTTTCAAATTATCAAGCTGGTGATTGGTTGCTTGGGACCGCCCTGTGTCCTAGTAACCAATCACCTGTGCGTTAACTTGAAAAGTTAATTTGGTCAGCTCCTCCTTCTGCCCTCTGTCAGGAGCTGCGCTGCCTCCCACACTCCGCTGTGCACTGATAAAAATAGTGGAGGAGGCTGGGAGGGGGAAAAGGGCCAGCACTTAAAAGGCAGGGTTGGTGGCGCAGGGACCTATTTGCGGTCTACCAGTCACCTGTTCATGGTCGACAGGTAAACCGTTATTGATGGGTTGCCGGCCCTTGTTCTATACTGTCAGAGGGACATTGGTTACCTAAGTGAAAATCAGTGCTGCAAATCCGTGCCCAACATTGCCATCTGTCAGTGCCCACCAGTGCCACCTATCAGTGTCCAGTGCCTCATCAGTGCCGCCTATAAGTGCCCATCAGTGCCGCCTTATTAGTGCCTATCAGTGTCACCTATCAGTGTAGCCTCATCAGTGCCTCCTGGTAAGTGCCCACCAGTGCCGCCTCATCAGTGCCCATCAGTGCCACCTATCAGTGCCCATCTGTGCAGCCTATGAGTACCCATCAGTGCCACATCATCAGTGCCCATCAGTGCAGCCTATCAGTGCCACCTCATCAGTGCCCATCAGTGAAGGAGAAAAATTATCTGTTTTTAAAATTTTATAACAAAATGTTGAGTCTTTTTTTGTTTAGCAAAAAATAAAAATGCAATGGTGATTACATGCCACCAAAATAAAGCTCTATTTGTGTGAAAAAAATGATAAAATATTATTTGGGTACAGTGTTACAGGACCGTGAAAATTGTCATTTAAAGTGTGAGAGTGCAGAAAGCTGGAAATTGGCCTGGTCAGGAAGGGGGTATAAGTGCAGAGTAAGCAAATGATTAATAAATGTCTATCAGAGTTATACTGATGCATTGCATACATTCATTTTACTGATGCATACTGTCACTCCATGTTTTCTAGCACACTAACATGATGTTTCTTTGATATCCTTGCAAGGTTTAGCCAATGTATGCTGTGCAGTGGTGAAGTGTTAGGTCTGTATTTTGCCTTTGTGCAGTCTCAGAGGGATAGTATGTTCTCTGCCCTGTTGCATCCTCCATACCATTCTACTTTCAGTCATTCTATGTACTCTGATAACCTTTTTTGCATCCCTGTAAGAGGGTCTTGAAAAGACAAGATACAATCCTCACATGCTTTACTTTTCACTGGGGATATTGATTATTTTGCTTTCTAGTGTCAAGATGTAAACATTTGTTGAAGGGTTTTAGCAGACAGTCGGGTTAAAAAGTCCTAAGGGCCTTGATTAAAACAAAGTTAATCAGAAAAGCCAATGTCTAGAATGATCGCTGGAAAAAAGTTCCTGGGATGTTATGTTGAAAACATTTGTTGTCTAGAGGTAGATCGGAACAAGAAAACAGTGTGTGTTTATATTGTCTGTGCAACAACAAATAACTGTGAACATGCAGTATCCATAAATCATAACCCATGTGTCCTGCTGCATATTTTTATAAAAACAAAAAAGTTCCTATATTTTGTAAGATGGCAGATTTATTTCTATTCTTGTATTTTTTTTTCTTATTTATATCTGTAAAGTCAAACTATACACCATCCAAAAATTCAATAAAAAACAGAAAAAACAACACAGGGAACATAACAGTCTGTGTGATAGGTCCCTTGTGCTGATGCCTTAGGTTAAATCCTCCTCCGTTCATGCCCCTCCATCAACTCATACCTATTTGGTGCGGTGAGGGATAATACAACTAAAACCCCTTTCACACTGAGGTGCTTTGCAGGTGCTATAGCGTTAAAAATAGCGTCTGCAAAGTGCCCTGAAACAGTGGCTCCATTCACTGCAGTGTGAAAGCCCAAGCGCTTTCACACTGGAGCGGTGCGCTGGCAGGGTGTCAGAAAAAGTCCTGCCAGCAGCTTCTTTGGAGCGCATTAGGAGCGGTAACCTCACCGCTCCTAAAGCGCCTATTGAAAACAATGGGGCAGTGCTGCTATACCGCCGGCAAAGCGCCGATGCGGCAGCATTTTGCAGGCAGATTTAACCCCTTTTCGGCTGCTAGCGGGGTTAAAACCACCCCGCTAGCGTCCGAATAGTGCCACTAAAATTACGGTAAAGCTTTACCGCTGACGCCCGGGGCGGCCCAGTGTGAAAAGGGGTCTAAGGGGATGTCACAGGTTCTCATCAAGTTTAATTGTCCGCTTCTTCATCCCAGCTGCTCCATTCATCGAAGCTGTATTACAGCTTTTATGAATGAAATAGGATCTAAGGCTACTTTCACACCGAGGCAGTTTTCAGGCACTTTTGCGCTAGAAATAGTCTCTGAAAAGCTCCTGAAAAGCGCCTAATGTTCTTTGTAGTGTGTCCTTTGCAAACAGCATCTTTGGGGCTGTTTGGGAGTGCTGTAAATAGCGCTCCCAAAATGCCCTGCCCATTCCAATGAATGAGCAGTGCTTGCAAAGCGCCTGAAAAGTACCACAAAACGTGACTTTTTACAATTTTTTCTTTGTAAAAAGCACCCCATTAGCGGCCAAAAAGCACAGCAACAAACAGTGCTAAAGCGGCCGGGCACTGCCAGTGTGAAAGGGGTCTAAGCATGAAGGATGGGCAGATGATTGATTGGTCTTTCCCTTCTATCCATAGATCCTGTTTTTATTCAAAAATGGTATGCCTTTGAGCTATTCATGACATCAGTAGACTATGCTTAACCAGTTATTACCATGGGAGGACAGACATCTGGCATAGAATTTCCCAGATTATCATATTTATTCCCTAGAGAAAAGATGACAGGGTTGGTGTTGCGGTATGTATTTCCATGCCTGGCTGGTATCTGGGAGGGACTCGATCAGTATGAGTTGTGGGGGCATGCATTTAGCCTTAAATTGACATGTATGATGAACGATTATATGACCCACATTTGCCTTTCGTATTTTTAATGACAATTTATTTTCTTTTGTATCTCATTAGACTTACTTGCGGGTACAAATTGATACAAGTGACCCTGAAGAAGCCATAGTCTGGCGAAACATGTCGGTCAATTCTATCCTCCAGCTTCAAATGTACCCATGATCTATACTATCGTATAGACCTTTTTAATCCACACTTTAATTTGTATATTTCTTCACATGATCCCTCGGTCACCTCTGGGGCCCTCTTTCCCACTCCACAGTGGACCCCATTGCGACTGATGGATTAATTTCATTCATTTTCTTTGTACCTTTTTTCATTGTATGTCTGTATTTTGAAATTTTCTAATAAATTGTTAAAAAACTCTTTAAAAAAAGTCACGAGTATTCTATTTCATAATTTAGTACCGTTATAATCCCCTGCTCCTATCCCCGTCCACCCAATTACCATTTAATCGGGATGAGGTACATTTATATTTGAGTATCCCAAGCCTCCCTGCTCCAACTTTTTATCCGCGCTTTAATGCGCCTTTTTTCTGGCTGGATATACTCAATATCTTTCTATACTAATTTTCCCATACTCGTGACTTTTTGTTTTCTATTTAGATTAATGCTCCACATATCGGTGTATTGTATTAACTAAATATATTTTTTTTGTACTACTACTTAACCAAATATTTTTCAAATTTATTGGCTGTCGGTGCCTGATCGCCCCCCCTACTGGCCACCGCGCCATGGCGGACTATTGTGGTGACGCATGGAAGGGTTTAATGGAAAAAATACAATTTTCACAGAATGCTGCTAATATTTCCGATGACGAGTTGGACAAATCGTTTATGAGACTTCAACGCCTGCTAGAAAAAAAGGTTCGTGTCTATTGGCATAAAACCTATTTTAAAAAGTATAGTACTAATCAGATAGACCCTTGGGGCCTCAGAATTCAAATCTTTCCAAATATTAAGAAAATCAATGACACCCTTAAAACATCTTGGGAATTCAATTTGCAATCTTGTTCTTTTAGTATGATTTCAATGCTTTGCAAACAATACGAACATGAACTGGACCTATTAGACACAGCCATTAGTTCCTGGCATGATGACCATGCCCTCTTAATCTCGTCCACGAGATTTACAAAAAGAGACAAATCACTACGTATTCACCTTGAAACCTATACTACTGATATTATCAATATGAAAGAAAACAAATATCAGAGAGACAAATCTGCCTATGATAACAACTATGCTTATAAATGGCATGACCCAATGACCCGGAAATTTGTACCAAAATCACAAAATTTTCCTACACAACCCAATACCAACGAACCACCTAATACTCCATTTACCTCCTTTTCCTCTAGCACATCTACTATTTACCAAGATCTATCACAAGACCGTATCCTTAAAAAACGAAAGAGAGACAGATCCTCCATTCCTGATCCTCATCTCCGCACCCCCATACCTGTATCCCAGGCCTCTTTATCCACAACACGATCCAAACACATTAAAATATCCACTCCTGCTTTACAGACACCACCTAATATTCCTAATACACAAACTTACACTGCTCACTCTTCACATTTACTTTCCACCACTTCCATTCCCACTTCCTCACTAACCATCAGACGTGGTAGTGAACCAATATTACCCTCTATGTTTCCTCACAATGGCTCTTCAATGGACCCTAAAATAGCACCTATTTTTTTAGCCCTAAACGCAGACAGCTCACCCAATCCCACTTAATAACTTCACCAGCTCCCCTTGCACAACCTTGAAGTTCAGACATTGTGAACCTATCTTCCATTTCGCTTACTAATGAACAGGAGAAAATCCTACAATTAGGTCTAACGTTTTGTCCATCATCAAATTTTGACAAATTTGAATTCATTAAGGATATTCATTTATTCGCTCGTAAACTTATTTATAAAGTCTTATATGACAAACCCTCTGATAAATCTACTGATATCAATTCTAGTTCCTCTAATCAAGCACCTACATTTGAAGAAATGCAGGCCATTGATGAACTCATGTCTCTTTGGGAGGAAGGAGCCATCGATGCCGACGAAGCCGACGCCCTCGGTGTCTCCTTTCCCCCTCCAACCACTTTTAAACCCAAATCCAAGAATTTTCCTGTGCTATCCACTAACCCCAATATTTCTGCTTTTGTACAACAAACTTGTTTGGCAATTAAAAACCTTGAATACATCTCCTCAGGTCATTCTAATTTAACACAAACTAGTTCACAAGCATTAAAATCCCTTCAAACCCACCCATATCTGGTGATCAAACCAGCAGACAAGGGTGGAAATATCGTAGTAATGGACACTAAAGCTTATGAAAAAATGTGCTATAACATTCTCGACAATCGCGAATGGTATCGCCCCATAGCACCATCAGTAATCAAGAATTTTTCTCATCAATTTGATCAACTTATATTTCATGCATACCAAGCTGCTATCTTGATACTTAATACTTGGAATTTTTTGAAAATTAATGAACCTACTATACCAACCTTCTATGCCCTACCCAAAATCCATAAATCAGTAACAAATCCCCCTGGTCGTCCTATAGTTTCTGGCTGTCATTGTCTAACGGAAAATGCCAGCACCCTTGTAGACAAATATCTTGCACCTCATGTTCATGCGCTGCCCTCATATGTTAAAGATACCATTCATCTTTTGAAAATATTGCAAAATATGACTGTGCCCCCAAATGCTTATTTGGTAACTTTAGATGTAGAATGTTTATATAATTGCATTCCCCACCTCAAGGGTATAGAAGTCATTCGTGGCCTTCTCCTTGAACGTGGCCCTCAATTTGACAACTATGCCAATTTTGTGCTTGACCTTTTAAAATGTATCCTTACAAAGAACCATTTTATGTTTGGCAGTTCCCACTTCCTCCAGGTGCAGGGTGTGGCTATGGGGACCAGATGTGCGCCCTCATATGCCAACCTGTACCTGGGGGGGTGGGAAAGAAATTTGTTTTCTAATCTAGGTTCAGGTCACAAATCTATGATTCTACACTGGTTTAGATACATCGATGACATTCTACTACTGTGGTCAGGATCACAACATGACCTTGAACAATTTTTTGAATCCTTGGGCTCCAATGACTTGAAATTTACCATGGAATTTAGTCAGCAATCCGTTAATTTCCTTGACCTAACTATTAACATCGATAAAACTGGGGTAATTAGTACATCTCTATTTAGAAAACCCACTGCAGGCAACACTATTCTACATGCTCAAAGTGCTCACCCTCAATCTTTACTCAACAGTATTCCATATAGCCAATATTTAAGGATCAGACGCAACTGTACTTCAGATGTTGACTTCTTTAAAGCTTCCAAGGAACTCTATTGTAGACTAATAAATAGAGGCTACAGCCATGCACTATTGAAACGATCTTTCAACAAAGTCAAAAACTTGGATAGGAGTAAATTAATTTACAGTACTAAAAATTCAAATGACACCCAACCAGTTAGACTTATAACCCGTTACTCCTCTATGCACGCTCATACACGCCAAATAGTGAGCAATTTTTGGCCTTTACTTCTAGCGGACCCCACAGTTAGCAAGTTTATTGGCTCACGACCCGATATCACCTATAGAAGATGCCCCTCGCTCCGTGATCGTCTCACGAGAAGCCATCATGCCCCATTAGCGACTCAGATACGTCGCGAAAATGGAACATATCCCTGTGGGTCATGCGACATATGCCAATTTATCGCAAATTCCAAAATTACCCAGTTACCTAATGGCTCTTTTCATCAAATTGCACACCATGTAAACTGTAGAACTATAGGTGTTGTATATCTTGCCACATGTACATGTGGTTGTTTTTATATTGGCAAAACCAAACGACCCTTTCAAGTACGCATTCGTGACCACATTAAACCCACTCTAAAACGCACTACTACCACAGCTATCAACAGGCATCTCGGCCAAGTACATAATTTTGACCCCCAGCACATATGCTTCTCGGCACTAGAACATGTTGAGACACATATTAGGGGCGGGGGTATTGATGAAAAGCTCCTACAGCTTGAGACTAGATGGATACATAATCTCAATGCCGTTCAATTTCCGGGCTTGAATGAATACATTAGTTTCAAATCATTCCTTTTAGTTAAGCCTTGTGCTATAACCGCAATAGATGGTTTCTTTACGTATACAACTTTCTCCAATATGTTTATCATGTTTATGCAATTGGTCTTGGATTAAATCCATACATGTAATACCTCCCTTCCATGTAAGGGCCCTTCTGTGGTCGCTACCTTGGCCCACAACCTTAGGTGTGTTGGACCCTGTGGGGGAGATCGGGCACCTACACAGTCCTCATTTATGTGCTTATCACTACATTTTACTTCCTTACTATTAAAGTTGAAATTATGTCTGTTTATTTATGTGTTAACTTCCTAATACTCACTATGCATTTGGACCTGACCATCTGGTCATTGCCAACTAGGTATATTGTTATCTATTTTTGTATTCTTCTTGGTTTCAAATCTGCATGTATTATTAATTGTTGTTCATCTATTTTACACTGTATATCTTACTTCCCAGTATATAGCCATTTGATGGATGTCGTTCCTCTGCATGTCATTAATTGGGATCCCATCAATAGTGGGATTTTTTGGGGTCCCGGCTCCCTCTGCCCCCCTCTCTGCATATCTTTGTCCCTCTTCTTTGTCCCATGTCCCGGCCTGTGTTTGGTGATTGGTGCGGCGATGCTGCCAGCTTCCATGCAGCTTTTCAGTTTACATATCTAGCCATGTTTGTACCCCTCTGCTGGCGATATGTTTGGGCACCCCAGGGTTGCCTTTATATTATATATATTGGCAGCCCGTTTCGCCTCCATGCCTCCGCTCCTCCATGCTACTGCCACCTGGGATCAGTCAGCCCACTATCCATCTTTTTCCCATTGTAGAAACCGGGATTCTCCTGTTTTCTCTTTGTATCTAGCGCATCAGTTTTTTTCTCTGCTGCCGCTATCCATCTGCAGTTCCTATACTGCCCATAGGGTGGAGTGTGACTGTCCGTTCGTGTATGACGCGCGCAATGAGGTGCGCGCGCATCCACTGTACCACTAGCATTGTGGGTGTTGTAGGCAAATGCGCATTTGCTTCTACGCATGCGCTGGAGGCCTCTTTGCCCGCCGCCTAATCACGGTTTATCGTGATTAGGTGTGGTAGGACCTATATAGCCTGCTAATCCACACCCTAATGGTGTTGGACTTTGGAGCGCCAGTATACCTTGAATGCTGCTGAAGCAGGTCTGTGAAATGTTTCTCTCTTCTCCACTTTTTAAAACTGACTTTTTTTGAATTAGTTTTTCATTCCTATTTCTTTCTTTTTCTGGTTTATTTTGTAGCCACGGGCATTTATCCTCTGTGGGACGGGTTCCTCTTTTCCACCAATTATTTGGAATTTACTTAGCCCTTACTGGGCTTTTTTCTAGCATAATTTCAAACTATGCTCAACTTGGACCCGCGGTAAGCTTATCCTGTTCTCTTATACTCCAGATAGTGGGTCCACTACGCTGGACCTATATCTAAACCTTCATTAATACCTTTTTCTTTTTCTTCTTCCTACAGTGATCTATAGCTACAATTGTTTACTTACCTCAGCTTCATTCTTTCAATCTGGCGCTCCCCCCTTGTTTCTAAATAACTTTTTACATAGGTAAGCTTGGCACACTTCAGGCTATGTTAGCCACGTATGGAAATCAACTTAGTTTGATACCCATTTTTGTTTATATTTACGCTGCCTCCATTTTTTCACCAGGCTCCCTGTCGGCCCTCGACAGTCCCCAGCAATGGGTCTTTGCACATGACTTCAGTGGGATTATCTGCTTGGTGTTGTCATTTGGTGTTGCGGTATGTATTTCCATGCCTGGCCGGTATCTGGGAGGGACTCGATCAGTATGAGTTGTGGGGGCATGCATTTAGCCTTAAATTGACATGTATGATGAACGATTATATGACCCACATTTGCCTTTCGTATTTTTAATGACAATTTATTTTCTTTTGTATCTCATTAGACTTACTTGCGGGTACAAATTGATACAAGTGACCCTGAAGAAGCCATAGTCTGGCGAAACATGTCGGTCAATTCTATCCTCCAGCTTCAAATGTACCCATGATCTATACTATCGTATAGACCTTTTTAATCCACACTTTAATTTGTATATTTCTTCACATGATCCCTCGGTCACCTCTGGGGCCCTCTTTCCCACTCCACAGTGGACCCCATTGCGACTGATGGATTAATTTCATTCATTTTCTTTGTACCTTTTTTCATTGTATGTCTGTATTTTGAAATTTTCTAATAAATTGTTAAAAAACTCTTTAAAAAAAGTCACGAGTATTCTATTTCATAATTTAGTACCGTTATAATCCCCTGCTCCTATCCCCGTCCACCCAATTACCATTTAATCGGGATGAGGTACATTTATATTTGAGTATCCCAAGCCTCCCTGCTCCAACAAGGGTTGGAGTTACATTTTCTGCCCCTCAAATGTCTTTTACCTCCTGCCTCCTACATCAGTTTAATAGCTAGTCTTAGGCCAGCCATAGACAATTTGAATTGTATGTGGGCAGGCTGAATTTACCAAGTTGATCGATCAACTTAGGTAGAACCAGCATGCTGGATTTGGTTGCAATTATTGCTAGTGGCTGCTATAGCCATTAGAAATAAGCAGTTTTCTCCTGGTGGGGGCAGGCAGAGGAAGCTCTTCCTCAGACCCCTCCATGCTCAAGTCCTGCTTGTTTTTCTCCAGGCTGAATAAAATGTTGAATTCCCATTGGCGTGATCTGGCGCCTGGTCTCCCCCTTTCTTCAGGACCGTGAGTCCTGGCCTGGTCACCTGTTTTTTTGCTTTCTGTATTTATGACTGTTTATTTTGTTCTTTTGGTTCTTTTACTCCCTCCTGCAATTTATCCACCTCCCCTAACTGTTGCCATCCCCAGGACCCATCTGGGGGGAAGTTGTTTGTACCTCATGGTGCACTGACACAGGGTCTCTCC
The DNA here is from genome assembly GCA_028564925.1 of Lithobates sylvaticus. NCBI lineage: Eukaryota > Metazoa > Chordata > Amphibia > Anura > Ranidae > Lithobates > Lithobates sylvaticus. The sequence continues at coordinate 145,127,485 of CM053036.1, read as the reverse complement.
CTTTTTTGGGGCTAACACCTCAATGGGGACCCTCACACTCGGGGGATTGGCACTTCTGGATCATTGAGGACCTTCTTTTTTGTTATGGATTGGGGCCTCCCTGGCCCTGTGGTGCCCCCATATATTTTCCCCACCTCTAGGCTGACCAGACTTCCTCTCACCTGTTTGGGGGACCCTGTTGACCTGGAACCAGCGTGGAGGGGGTCTGGTCACCCCACTCCCCCAGTGATGCCATTGTTACCTCAGTTGTGGGATAACCCATTGCCTATTATTGTTGTTTTATCATTCTCCCAGCCCTGAGGCAGAGGTGGTCTCCACACTCCGGTGCAGATTTTCCCTCCAGCCTTTAACCTTCCCCCCCTTTTGCTGATCTTCCCCTCCCTCTCTCCCACCCCTCCCCTTCCCAGGGTTTACTTCCTTTGGCTCCCTGTTCCCACCCCAACCCCATGGGACTACTGTCTAGAGTGTGGACACCCGCCTGGCTCTTGCACCCGCCCCGGGTTGGGTCTCCATGTTGCCATCATTGGACGCCACACAGGCTCCCTTGGCCAGGTGCTTGCTGGGGCTGGGGCTGTGGCCCAACCCTTGGCCTACCCCCCAGGCTTTTGCACCTCACCTCTGGTTCTACTTTTGCATTGTTTATTGACATTATTATACATGGTGATGTTTGTCTGTTAATGCCTTGCGCCTCCCTCGAACCCCTGGATCCCTTATTCCCCCCTTTCTTCTTTTCCCTTTTCCTTTCCCCTTCCCTTACCTATTTTTATAGCTACAGTTGCACAGTGGCCGAGGCTTCCACCCATGTGCCTACAGTCCTTTTTCCTCTCCTGGTTCCCTAGGGAGCTTCTGTTGATATTATAATAGCAGCTATGTGTCTGGTGGCAGAGCCACCCCCACCTAGTATCCTACATCTTTATGATGCTTTTCACTAAAGGTGTGTTCTCTATATTCCGTGACCTTTGTATCTCCCCTCTTTCTCTTCTGCTCTTTTTCCTTTCTTTTCCCTTTTCCCATAGGGCCTCGGGCTGGCATACAGAGCGTTGGCTGATATGCGGCTTGGCTGTTGAGTGTCTAAATCCTCCCCCACCATGGCCACTGCCCCATTGAAAATATACTCCCAAAACATTCATGGTTTCAACTCACCTATAAGCGGTCCAAAGTTTTCCATCGCCTTAAATCTCAACATATAGATGTGCTGTGTATAGATGTGCTGTGTCTTCAGGAGACCAAGTTTGCCCAGTCTTCTGTTCTAAGGTATTTGTCTCTAGGCAGTGGCGTAACTAGAACCCTCAGGGCCCCGATGCAAGAAACCATAGAGGGCCCTCCCCCGACCTCCGGACAAAGCTCTTTACTCCGAGCCCGATGGCGGAACACCAGGGCCCAGTCACAAGTGGGTGGCTGCATATAAAGGAACCAATTTCTCCATTTCCCCCGCTTCTCCTCCTCTCCCACCCACAGGCATTCAGCAGCTGCAGGAGGAAAATGGAGAGATTGGTTCCTCTATGTAGGTGTTTCACAATCTTTTTCCAGTCAGGGCATCCTTGAAGTATACCCCTAGGTAAATGGGGCTGCACGGCAACCACCCTGCAACTGTGTGCATTGCATGCAGTTGCAGCATAGTAATGATGCATTTAAGGGGTTAAAACAGGTGGTCAGTAGGCAACATATTGCCTCTCTACCAGCTGTCAAATGCCTCTGAAAAGCGATCTGAGCATGGATCACTTTTCGGAGGAACAGCATTTTACATAAAATGTGCATACATACATGTAAACACATATATAAACACACACACATATATATATATATATATATATGCACATATAAACCAGTGGCCGCTGGTGCTCAAAATTTTTAGGGGGGGCTCAAGCAAACTGAAAAATTCTGAAAAAAAAACATCAATTGCAGCCACTGTACCATCAAACGTCGCCACTGTACCATCAAACGTCGCCACTGTGTCCATAAAATGCTGCCACGGTGCCATCAAATGCTGCCACGGTGCCATCAAATGCTGCCACTGTGCCCATCAAATGCTGCCAGTGTGCCCATCAAATGCTGCCAGTGTACCCATCAAACGCTGCCACTGTACCATCAAATGCTGCCACTGTGCCCATCAAGCTCTGCCACTGTACTATCAAATGCCACCACTGTGCCCATCAAATGCTGCCACTGTGCCCATTAAATGCTGCCACTGTGCCCATTAAATGCTGCCAATGTGCAATCAAATGCCACTGTGAATCCCCACCGCCCGCTCGCCATCTGCCCGGCACTTACCCTGTCTTGGTGGGGCAGCGGGTGACGGCCAACAGCGGGGTCCTCCATGTGTCTCCTGCCATCCTCATTTCCCGTTCTCTCCTCCTGATAGGCGTCCAATAGCTGCGCCTATCGTTTCAGCCAATCAGGTGACAGGTAACAGACCCGCCCACCTGATTGGTGGAGAGGCGGTTCAGTGTTAGGAAAGTGAATATTAATTCACTTTTCTAACACATCTGGGTGGACTGTGAGCGTCAAGCATGGCGCTCGCAGTTCACCTATTTTGAAGCCTATTAGAGCCTATGGCTCTAATCAGGTGCAGCAAAAACACCCCCCCGCCGCTGTAATTCAGGCGCCCAGCGCCCCGAAAGGAGCCAGACACCAAAATATGGTGGTGGCAGCGGTGGCCATGGATAGATTCATGCTATGCTATGCATGAATCTATCCATTGGTCATAGAGGGAGTGGCTGGAGAGAGGGGGCGGCGCCTGCCACTGATAAACACATGCACATTCACATACATGCACACTCACATACATGCACACACACACACACATGCATACATACACATACATATATGAACACACACACACGCATCATGCACACACACAGACATACATGCATCATGCACACACATGCACACACACACACACACACATGGCATGCATGCACGCGCACACACACATGCATGCACCCCACATGCATGCCCACACATATAAACACATACATATACAGTTGATAGTCTTATAAAGAAAGACGACAGTCATTTACCTTGGCACTTCCTGCCGGGTACTGCACTGTAGGGGGAGACAAAGAGCACAGCACACACTGCTTTCACTAGGCTAATCCGAGGAGCTCTCTGCACAGTGCCGATTACAGTTCGGAATCGGCTGACGATCGGGGAGTTCCTCTCAGCCTCCTCTCCTATCGAAGAGTACAGGGGCCCTCAAGGGCCCCCTGCAGCAAGGGGCCCGGTCACCATGGCAATCTCGACGACCCCTATAATTCTGCCACTGTCTCTAGGTATGGGCGAACAGTTCGGCCCGAACATAAGTTCGGGCCGAACTTTGGTTGTTCGTATGTTCTGAGAACACCAAACAATATGCGGTGTTCGGGGGAAATTCGCAAGCCGCCGGAACACCGTTAAAGTCTATGGGACAATAACATGAAAAATCAAAAGTGCTTATATACAAATTATTATCATAAAAAGTGTTTGGGGACCTGGGTCCTGCCCCAGGGGACATGTATCAATGCAAATATTTAAAAAAAAAGGCATTTTTTTCGGGAGCAGTGATTTTTTTAATGCTTAAAGTGAAACAATAAAAATGAAATATTCCTTTAAATATTGTGCCTAGGGGGTGTCTATAGTATAAAATCCAAAGGTGCAGCACTTAATGTCAGGAAGAGTTCATTCATTAGGGGTGAAAAGAAACGATAAAGGACCCTTCACCGCTTCCAATACATCCAAGATAGCGATAAACACGTGTGTCAATTCAGCTTATTAAAACAGCTTAGCTGTTAAGGTTACATTAGGTCAATAATTGAAGAAAAGTATATGGTGACTTAATTAAGAGAAAAATAGTGAAATATAATAGTCCATAAATCAAAAACGTGAAAAAGGTCAAAACATCCAACTCAGGCAATGTAAGTAACTCTTTCCAGCTGAAGTGACGAAAGATTTCCAAAGATGGGTTCACCAACAGAAGATGGCCATCATTCTATGTCGTCAGTACAGGCCAGGATCAGCAAGCCTCAGATCATGTAAATAACATCAATCCCAGCACATGAAAGGGAAGGAGGTGGCAAAAAAATTGTGAAGCCCGCAAAGAATAAGAGAAAGTAACACTTTATTGGTAATACACTTACATTTAAGTAGTGAAAGAGAAGCTTCATAAAAGGATAATATCCACGGATGTCAGCATATTTGCAGCAGCCAGCCTAACATGTTTCATCCATAAACATGTCTATAGTATGCCTGTAAAGTGGCACATTTTTCCCGTGTTTAGAACAGTACCACAGGAAAATGACATTTCTAAAGGAAAAATTGTCATTTAAAACTGATCGCGGCTGTAATGAATTGTTGGGTCTCGGCAATATAGATAAAACTCATTGAAAAAAAGAACATAGGAAATACCAAGCATCCCCTCTTTTTTTTTTTTTTATATTTTTGGGATTGGTTACTTCACCTATTCTCTTCTCTTGATGATTTTTACGGGACTTCCTTTATTTTCTATAAGATACTGTCCTCAGACCCTTAGTTTCGATTTATTATTGCATGCACATACTATAGGTTATTTTTTTACCTAGCAGGCTAGTTCGGTGGTTGTCGGTGCCATGCTACCCCACTCCTCTCATATCCTGACTTCCTCTGGAAGTCTGGATAGGACCCCAGGAGTTAAGGGTGCTTTCGCCCCTTACACGTCTAATTTTGCTGTTATAGGGTCTTGCTACTTGCAACCTGACCCAACATTAGTCCAGCTCAAAATCATTTTGCTGGCATTCTTTTTTGTTTCTTTTTTTGGTTGAACCGTTTCAAGTTATGTTTTTGTTATTTCAGTTACCGAAACATTCCAGTCACAGCCTATCTTGCTATGATCTTAATACTGACTATTGTATAAGGTATTTCCTGATTGGCATTCCCCTTGTGATGGAAAATTTCTGCGCTGCACTGCCATGGCCACTATCCATTCCAGGTGAGCCTAAAATATTTTCTTTACATAAATAGTGATAACGTGTATTACACATAATGTGCAGGGCTTTAATTCTCCTCACAAGCGAAAAAAAGCATTTACTAATTATAAGAAACTAGGAGCTCAAATTATATTATTACAGGAGACTCATTTTCCTTCTAACAAACACCCAACTTTTTTTCATAGGTCATATAAGCAAGCCTTCTATACCCTATACCAATCCAAATGTAGAGGGGTAGCAATATTTTTTCATAACTCGTTCCCCCTAGAGGTGAAACAGATTTATAAGGATCCTGACAGCAGGTTCCTTATAGTCAAAGATTTAGTGGCTGGGCGAGAACTCACAATAGCAAATGTGTATGCCCCTAATGTAGCACAAGCCGCTTTCTTTACTACCTTCTTTAAAATACTTGAACGATACTCTTCAACACACATTTGTTGGCAGAGATTTTAACCTCGTGGCACACTCCCAGATAGACAGAAGCACTGGTGTTGAGAGGCCGGCTCATTAGTATAGCATCACGGAAAAACAAAGAACGTTGGCAACAAATTTACAAGTTAACCACTGAACAGGACAAACTACACAAAATTCAAATACGAACGTATGGTAGCTCATAAAAGATTTGAGTTGAATACCCTAATATCGGCCAAGACTGAAAAATCTCTTCGTTGGTCCAGGGCCAATTTTCTCCTGCATAGCAACACTGCGTCTTCTATGTTTGCCCATAAATTGAATCAAACCATGCACCCTCCACATCTCTATAAACTCCGTAATTCATCGGGTAATGTAGTCTCCCACCCCAAGGAGGTCCTGAATATTTTTGAAAATTTTTACTCTAAACTACTTTCTCACCCACCTCCTTTCCCTTCCCAAACCTCTCAGGACTGTCTGTCCTCCCTTCCTCTACCCACATTATCAACATCACAAACAGATTCTCTTAATGCTCTCTTTACAGAGGAAGAACTGTTAGGAGTAATCAAATCCCTGAAACGCTCTGTGGCCCCGAGCCCAGATGGATTTACAGCTAGTTATTACAAACATTATGCCCCCATTCTAATTCCCAGTCTTACCACCATGTTTAACAAAATTCTTAAAGGAGACCAGTTCCCTACTAAAATGACCTTAGCCAACATGTCCCTTCTCCCCAAACCCCTTAAAGATCATTCGCTCCCGCTAAATTATAGACCGATATCGGTCATAAATAATGACCTAAAAATCTTTAGTCGAGCCCTAGCGGACAAGACTTGCCAATATTATTGAATCTCTGACCTCCCCTGACCAATCGGGTTTCACTTCAAACAGACTTATCACTGATAATATCCGATGGACACTGAATGTTCTCCAGGATGCTAATCTGCGCAAGCAACAGGTCCCTCTCCTGAGCCTAGATATTAATAAGGCGTTTGATAGCGTACTATGGCCTTATTTATTCGCTGTCCTACAACGTATAGGTTTCAGGGATGCATTTTTGATGGGTGTACAAGCCTTGTACCACCACCCGAAAACAAGAATTAAAATCCCGGGTTGTAACTCTGGGTTTTTTACACTGGGTAGGGGCACCCGACAGGGATGTCCCCTATCACCCCTGTTGTTTGCTCTAGCTTTAGAACCCCTAGCAACCACTATCAAGCAACACCCAGACATATCTGGTTACCCATTGGCATCCATCCCCTCTAAACTCTGCATGTATGCAGATGACGTCTTGCTCTTTTTAACCCAACCCCAAATCTCCCTACCCAATTTATTCACCTTGCTATCTAGATTTGCCTCTATTTCTGGACTTACAGTTAATATGAGGAAATCCACTGCACTTCCCGTGAACATACCCTCTGCTCAGTGTGAGACCCCCTGGAGTTCCTTCCCTTTGCATTGGTCAACCGATAAAATACCCTATTTGGGCATTTATGTCACACCACAATGGTCCTCCGTCTTTGCAGCAAACTATCCAGCATGTCCCGTCTTCGGAATATGCTTAAACTCTGGAGCACCTACCGCATTTTGTTCCTTGGGAGAGACACGGCAGTCAAAATGACCCTCCTACCTAAACTTCTCTATCTATTTAGAGCCCTACCTATCATTATCCCCAAAACCTTTATAGATAAGCTGCAACAGGATGTTAACAGGTTTGTCTGGCAGAACAAACGGCCTAGATTTTCCAAACATGTTTTATATAATTCTCAAACAACTGGTGGTCTGGGCCTACCGAATCTCTGGCTTTATTTCCTGGCCTCTTGTTTCTCCTAGGTGGCCCAATGGAATATTCCGGATTTCAAAGTACCCTGGGTCAAGTTTGAATCAATATCTATCAAACCTTATTGGCTCCCTTATATACTATGGTCCCCCACTAAATCTATACAAAAAATTCCCTCCCTAAATATCATAATAGAGCATTCTCTTATACTGTGGAGGGTAAACTCGGCCTGGTGTCGCCTGCACCTCAAGGCTCATCTTTTCTAGAAGACCCCTCATTTACCATAGCTTTTAAACATCCAGAAGGTTTCTCTTGGTGGATCTCTAACTCTTTGGTCACATTAGCTGACCTTCAAGTGGGTGACTCCTTCGCCACATTTCACCTCCTCTGCACACAAAAACAGATTCCACTTAGGGAATACTACCACTATTTGAAAATAAGACATTTTTACACTTCCCACTTTGCTCTCTCTCCATCCTCCCCCCCTACACCGTTTGAACAGATCTGCCGTGACTCCCCCAGAGGAAAGGGCCTTATTTATATCCTTTATAAAACAGCACTATCTGCGGGGTTCCCAGGGGAACCACCATGTAAAAGTAAATGGGAGTTAGACTGTAATGAACAGTTTGCCCCAGAGAACTGGGACACGATGCTGGATAACTTGCGCAAATCCTCAAAATCCTTAGCTGTTAGAGAAACGGCCTATAAAGCATTGACTAGTTGGTATTACACCCCATCCAGACTTCAGTCCATATTTCCGGGGACATCCGGATTATGTTTCAGGGGCTGTCAGCTGCCGGGTACCTTTAGGCACATATTTTGGGAGTGTGGTCTACTTTCTCCGGTTTGGAAAAAAGTAACTGCCATAGCATCTGCAATATCTGGTACACCTTTACAGCTCACAATCTTCATGTGCCTACTTGAAGCATCAATTCCAGGTATCTTCCGTAACAAAGAATGTCTTATTCACACTATTTGCATAGCTACTCTATGGGCCATTGCTCTGCACTGGAAATCCTCTGAAGTTCCCCTATCCTCTGCTCTAAACAGAATAGATTCCATTATGCTAATGGGAAGGATTTTATATACGTTATGTGATAAAATGCACCTGTTCGAACATAGATGAAATGCCTGGAAAATTCATAGGAATATCTTACTACCACAGGACTAATCACCAGTATGGGTTACCAGACCTCGCACAATTGAAATGCTCAGGTATACCCTCCCCCTATGTCTAACAGGATATGCTATGTCAGATATTAATGATCAGCAATTTGTTTTGTTTTTCTTTGATGATTTCTAGTATGCTTCGGAAATGTTCTTTTGGTTTTTATTTTGACTTCTATAAATGTACCTATAACATTTATTATATGTTAATTTTATTTGCCTCAATACATAAACAAAAAAAAGAGCATAGGATCCCCACCCCCAGTCTATTACCAGGCCCTTTGGGTCTGGTATGAATATTAAGGGGAACCCCGAATCAATTTTTTTTTTAAAATGCGTGGGGGTCCCCCTAAAATCCATACCAGGCCCTTCAGATCCGATATGGAAATTAAGGGGAACCCTGCACCAAATAAAAAAAATGGCATAGCCCCCCCCCCCAAATCCACACCAGATGGTGTGATGTATTACATACGCGGTGAACGTGCTCTAGATTAATTTGTTTCTGGTCCCATGTATTCGGCCTCTTATTTACTGTTTCACCTCCCCATACCAAAAGAAGCCAAGTTTGCCTTACTGCATTGTCCCATCCCGGGCCTATTCACCCATCAGCGAAAGTTTGCTTCTTACTTGTTTTTGTCAGCCAAAAGAACCATTGCCCAAGCCTGGAAAAAATGATATATCCCCTTCCAGGGGGTGAGAGACCGCATGACCGCGCTGATGCTTAATAAACATATGTCCAGCATCCGCAACGACTCCCATGCTAAGTTCCTTAAAGTTTGGGAACCATGGCAGGCATATGCTTTTCCCACTCTCCCCCAACCAGCTTAGGTCTCCTATGACGGACAGTCCCGATGCTCCTGAGCCCTTACAGTTGCCCCTTCTCTCGATCTCCAACCCTCTGGTCTTCCTTTCCTGCTTTGCTTAACCTTCCTCGGCTCCTTTGCCTTCAGGTGCGCACTCCCTCTTTCTTTAGCACCGCCTTTCTGCTTCACTTTCTCCTGAGTTCCAATTTGCCTCTCTCCTCAGACCTGTATAGGCTGTATATGGCACCACTGTATGTTTATTGGGGGGACCAGGGCATGCCCCACTGGTTTGGAGAACCTTCTCAGGACCCCTGACAGTCTTATGAAACATGCCTATCCTCTACTGCTATGTTAGTTCTCACTTTGGCCTCTGTTTACATTGCCTCTTTTGGCTGTTGTTTGGCTAACCTGTGTGATAACTGTGAATGCTAGCAGAAAACACAATGAGATTGTACAGGCAGGCAGAGAGGAGGCCTAGAACCGTTTATCATGCACAAGATGATTTAACTGCACTTGTAAAAATAAAAAAAGCAACAACCTTTGCTGCAATACTCACCTTCAGTCCAGAGCTGTCCACCACAGAAGGTCTTCAGCAGGTGGTGTTCTTCTTCTGGGATAAATGATGTCATGTATCATTAAATCCACTCCCACTCAGCCTTTCATTACACACTCTCTAGAAGTATGTCATAATGGTTTGGGCTCAAAGTGCTACTGTACTCTACAGTACTTAGTACTTTTTTTTTTTTTTTTACAGGGATTTTTTTTCAATTAGTATTAGTGTCAGTTTTGCCTCGTACACTCGCTCGGACTTTCCGGCAGGATTGTGCGCCGGACCTAGTCCAGCGGACAAACCGCCGGACCTTCCAGCGGGGCTTCGCCGAACTTTCCGAGCTGTGGACTTGCCCACACACGCCCGGACTTCTCCGGCAGACAATCAGCGGGAAAAAGTCTGTGGGACTTTTGAAAATGAACGGACTTGCCCACACACAGAGCAAATCCGTTCATTTAGAACGTAACTGCAGGTAGACGGGACTAGCGAAGGCAGTGAATGCCGCCGCGCTAGCCCCGTCACCTGGCATGGATTTAAAGGGAATCCCCACGCCGAAAAAACGGCGTGGGGGTACCCCCCAAATCCATCTCAGACCCTTATCCGAGCACGCAGCCCGGCCAGCCAGGAAAGGGGTGGGGACGAGCGAGCGCCCCCTCCTCCTGAGCCGTACCAGGCCACGTGCCCTCAACATGGGGGGTGCCCTGGGGAAAGGGGGGCCGTGCGGCCCCCCCACCCAAAAGCACCTTGTCCCCATGTTGATGAGGACAAGGGCCTCTTCCCGACAACCCTGGCCGTTGGTTGTCGGGGTCTGCGGGCGGGGGGCTTATCGGAACCTGGGAGCCCCCTTTAATAAGGGGGCCCCCAGATCCCGGCCCCCCACCCTATGTGAATGAGTATGGGGTAAAAAAAACACACCATTTTTTTCAAAATATTTTATTGCACTGCTCCGGGGGTCTTCTCGCCGGACTCCTCCGCTATTTTACCGAGCGGAGGAGCCCGGCTTTTTTCTTCGTCGTCGCCGCCGTCGTCTGGGGGTCTCGATCCGCCTTCGGGGGTCTTCCGGGGTCTCTTCTGTTCTTGCCGCTGTTGCCGCTTTCTTCTCCTTCTCCTTCTCCTTCTTCTTCTTCTTCTTCTCGTCACTCTCTCTGGCCGGAATGGCAGAGCCGCGCTGTGTTGTGACTTATATAGGGACAAGGAGGTGGGGTCACATGCTCATGTCACATGGTAACCCCGCCCCCTATGATGTCACAGTCCCAGCATCCTCCGGGACTGTGACATGAGCATGTGACCCCGCCTCCTTGTCCCTATATAAGTCACAACACAGCGCGGCTCTGCCATTCCGGCCAGAGAGAGCGACGAGAAGAAGAAGAAGAAGAAGAAGGCGGCGGCGCCACAGAAAGCTGCGACCGCGGCAAGAACAGAAGAGACCCCGGAAGACCCCCGAAGGCGGATCAAGACCCCCAGACAATGGCGGCGACGATGAAGAAGAAAGCCGGGCTCCCCCGCTCGGTAAAAGAGCTAGGTAAAATAGCGGAGGAGTCCGGCGAGAAGACCCCCCAAGACGGAAGAAGACCCCCGGAGCAGTGCAATAAAATATTTTGAAAAAAATTGTGTGTTTTTTTTTATTTACACTTTACACCTTAGGTGAATGGGTAGGGGTACATCGTACCCCATAGTCATTCACATAGGGTGGGGGCACCCCCCATGTTGAGGGCACGCGGCCTGGTACGGCTCAGGAGGGGGGGTGCTCGCTCGTCCCCACCCCTTTCCTGGCCGGCCGGGCTGCGTGCTCGGATAAGGGTCTGAGATGGATTTGGGGGGGACCCCCACGCCGTTTTTTCGGCGTGGGGATTCCCTTTAAATCCATGCCAGGTGACGGGCTAGCGCGGCGGCATTCACTGCCTTCGCTAGCCCCGTCTACATGAAGTCACATTCTAAATGAACGGACTTTCCGATGATCGGCAAGTCCGTTCATTTCCAAAAGTCCAGCGGACTAGCATACAGACCGCGGGATTGTCCGCCGGACTCGCGAGTCCAGCGGACAATTTTAAAACAAAACTTAAAACTTAGTCCGCCGGACTTTTGGCGGGAAAAAGTCCACACACGGGCGGATTGTCCGGCGGACATTCCCTCGGGGAAAGTCCGCTCGTGTGTACGAGGCATAAGTGTCAGTGTGTTTTAGGTAGGATAAAAAAAAAGAGCAAACTGTGCACTATTGTTTCTGGGCCGTACTACAGGTACAAACAACAATTAACATACACATATGTAGTATCGCTGCGATCGTCAGGAGCAGTAGAATTTATTTTTTATTTTTTTTGGGTTGTTTTTTGAAAAATCAGTAGATATCTATTACCATTTACCACCAAATAAAAGCCCAATTTGTTCTGAAAAAAAAAAGTTGTAATCCACCTGGAAGTAGTGATGATACACTATATTGGCATTGTTATATATACATAAAATGTAATGGCATCCCAGTCTTAGTCCATAGAGTTGAATATTGAGTTGGCCCACATTTTGCAGCTATAACAACTTTAACTCTTCTGGGAAGGCTGTCCACAAAGTTTAGGGGTGTGTCTATAGGAATGTTTGACCATTCATTTGTGAGGTCAGACACTGATGTTGGATGAGAAGGCCTGGCTCACAGTCCCCGCTTTATATATTCCCAAAGGTGTTTTATCTGGTTGAGGTCAGGACTCTGTGCAGCCAGTCAAGTTCCTCCACCACAAACTCGCTCATCCATGTCTTTATGGACCTTTCTTTGTGTAGGAAGGGGCCATCTCCAAACTGTTCACACAAAGTTGGGAGCATAAAATTGTCTAAAATGTCTTGGTATGCTGATGCCTTAAGTGTTAACCTTCACTGGAAGTAAGAGGCCAAGCCCAACCCATGAAAAACAACCCCACACAATAATCCCCCCTCCACCAATTGATTTGGACCAGTGCACAAAGCAAGGTCCATAAAGACATAGATGAGTGAGTTTCAGGTGGAGGAACTTAACTGACCTGCACAGAGTCCTGACCTCAACCTGATAGAACACCTTTAGGGTTAATTAGAGACTATGAGCCAGGCCTTCTCATCCAACATTAGTGCCTGACCTCACAAATGCGCTTCTGGAAGAATGATCAAATATTCCCACAGATACACTCCTAAACCTTGTGACCAGCCTTCCCAGAAGAGTTGAAGCTGTTATAGCTTCAAAGGGTGGGCCAACTCAATATTGAACCCTATGGACTAATACTGGCCATACACCTTTAGATTATCTGCAGATTTTCTATGGTTAGATGGAAAAAGTGCAACAGATTTCTCCATGTATGCTAAACTGTGGATGGTGTAATCTCCCACTTTTTCCATCTGACCATAGAAAATCTGCAGATAATCTAATAGTCTATGTAAGGTTTTACTAACACGTGTCAAAGTTGCAAAATTGTGCTTAGGCATTAAGATTTCTTTTACCCCTAGTTTGGTCATCCCTATAAGCAGGGCCGTTTTTAAGGCAGGGCAAAAGGGGTAGCTGCCCTGGGCCCTGTCATTGTTGTGGGGCCCAAAGCAGCTGCCTCATACTTGACAACTATCCTGGTTTAAATTCCCTCGTCCCTTGAGGTTTTAATCCCGTGCTGTGTCCCAATATCTCAGTGTGAAGTTCTGCTACTAATGCTGCCCAGCTCTGCCCTATTGTTGTGTACAGATGACTCACCGGCAGACCCTGTGTTTACATGTATTCATATGTAAATAGTGGTGGCATTCATATGTAAATATCAGTGGCATTCATATGTAAATAGTGGAAGCCAGCGGCATTGATATGTATATCATGCCCCCCTGAGCTCATATTCACAGTAGTCTCTAGCAACCAATCAACAAGCAGAAATCATGTGCTGTAACCTCTAGCAACTAATCAGTGAACCGTAATGTGTGCTGTAACCTCTAGCAACCAGTCAGTGAGCGGTAATGATACACTGTAACCTCTGGCAACCAATTGCAATAGCTGCCTGATCTGATTCAGTAAACTGATTTTGAGTCTAGCTGATATTTATTGTGTGTCGCAGAGCAGGTAGAGAGTGAAACTGCATGGGGGGAGGGGGGGGGGGGCAAGAAAAGTTTTGCCCAGGGTCCAATCAATATTAAAGACAGCCCTGCCTATAAGAAGATCATCTAGCCTGTTAATGGTCCTGAATATACTCAAAATGTGTATTCCTTGTAAAACTAATCTTTATACAATATTTCATCCTTTTTAGTGGTTTTATTATAGGGGTACCTAACTAGGTACGTTTGGATTTCAGAAAGTAAAAAAAAATATTTTGTCTACGTGCTTTATTGTCTACTGGAATATAACAAAACTTCATCCATTTTTTTTTTTATCAGTCTACACATGCAGTTGCACCCCACGATAACCAGTTCCAGCTTTTGTAGTGGGCAAATATCCTTTAATTTACAGCTGTGACAGATAAGGGATTGTAATAAACATGACATTTTCTTCCTTTACTGCTACCATTTCATTAGCACCATCTATAATCAGGCGTACCCTGCACACTAATCTTTCAATTAGGAGATTAACTGAGGCATGGATGTATATTTCCATTATCCACAGCTGCACAGAGATTCTGCTGAAGCAGTAAACAGTAAATGATAGGAAATATTTCACTTTTATCTCACATGGCTCCTGATACAAAGAATATTTTCTTAAGAGACCAGGACAAATAAAAATGCATTTTTCCGCTAAAGGGAAAATGTGATATCTATCTATCTATCTATCTATCTATCTATCTATCTATCTATCTATCTATCTATCTATCTATCTATCTATCTATCTATCTATCTATCTGTAGCGGCCATACATTTTCTGGGCTTACCGATTACCTCCTGTAGCTTGTCGTTCGTTGTCTAGGGGTTCCCAGGTTTAGTACCCAATAACTTCAATGCTGACACACAAAAGTCCTTTTAAGCATTTTTAATTTGCAGGGGTAACATCCAACTATAACACAGTCTCAGATGGGAATAGAGGGCATGGGTGATAAAACTCAGGCACTTGAACTGCTGACATCAATCGAATGTCTCTTAAATAACCCAGAGAGTAGCCACTCGCAACTGGGCGCTTCACTGCTGGATAAACCTCTAACCATAGATTTAGCAGCCAACATGTGATCCGGAAAGTTTGCAAAGTCTCCGCCACAGACTAGATGGTAACTGAAGACAAGTAGGAACCTTTCCCACAGTACCTGAATCTCTCAGCCTTCTTGGCGATACTGTGAGAAGTGTGGATTCTATAGTGTCCATCAGTGATGGCACTAACGCTGTTAAAGTAAACGGCGTTACGTAACGCCGTTACTTTAGAGGGTAACGAGTAATCTAACTGATTACTCTTCCCCTAGCGGTAACGCCGTTCCCATTACTGGGGCGGCGTTACCGCAATTACCCGCCGCGATCGCGGAGCCGTCCGCGGCCTCGGCCTTAGGAAAGGCTGCGGCTTCGGCCTAGCTCCGGAGCGGCGGCCGACGGGTGCACCAAGATGGCCGCCGCTCCGGCCTAGCTCCGGAGCGGTGGCCATCTTGGTGCACCCGTCGGCCGTTTACAATGTGATTGCTCCATCAAATGACGGAGCGATCACTTTGTAAACAAACCGGCGTCAAGATGACGCTGGTCTCCCCTCTGTGTACAGATCTGTACAGTGGAGGGGAGAGATCGGATGGCAGCAGCCATCCCTCCATACCCTGCCACTACTCTGCAACACCCTGCTAATACTGCGCAATACTCTGCAACACCCTGCTAATACTGCGCAATACTCTGCAACACCCTGCCAATACTGCGCAATACTCTGCAACACCCTGCCAATACTGCGCAATACTCTGCAACACCCTGCCAATACTGCGCAATACTCTGCAACACCCTGCCAATACAGCGCAATACTCTGCAACACCCTGCCAATACTGCGCAATACTCTGCAACACCCTGCCAATACTGCGCAATACTCTGCAACACCCTGCCAATACTGCGCAATACTCTGCAACACCCTGCCAATACTCTGCAACACCCTGCCAAAACCGTGCAATACTCTGCAACACCCTGCCAATACTGCGCAATACTCTGCAACACCCTGCCAGTGCCACTACTGTGCAATACTCTGCAACACCCTGCCAATACTGCGCAATACTCTGCAACACCCTGCCAATACTGCGCAATACTCTGCAACACCCTGCCAATACTGCGCAATACTCTGCAACACCCTGCCAGTGCCACTACTGCGCAATACTCTGCAACACCCTGCCAATACTGCGCAATACTCTGCAACACCCTGCCAATACTGCGCAATACTCTGCAACACCCTGCCAATACTGCGCAATACTCTGCAACACCCTGCCAATACTGCACAATACTCTGCAACACCCTGCCAATACTGCGCAATACTCTGCAACACCCTGCCAGTGCCAATACTGTGCAATACTCTGCAACACCCTGCCAATACTGTGCAATACTCTGCAACACCCTGTCAATACTGTGCAATACTCTGCAACACCCTGCCAATACTGCGCAATACTCTGCAACACCCCTGCCAATACTGCGCAATACTCTGCAACACCCTGCCATACCCTGTAACACCCCGCCATACCCCGCAACACCTGGCCATACCCCGCCACACTCTGCAATACGCGGTAATACCCAGCCATACTCGGCGATACCCAGCCATACTCGGCGATACCCAGCCATACTCGGCGATACCCAGCCGTACCCAGCTATACCCAGACAATATTACAGTGGGGGAGATTGTGGATATTACAGTGGGGGCTTTATGGTGGTGGAATTTTCAAAGGTTTTTGCAAAGTCAATTATTATTTGCTGATCCGAAAAATGATCCGATCCGTGACTCTGCAACGATCCGATCCGTGAGTTTGGGGGGGACAGATGTACAGGGGGGGAACAGATATATGTGTGGGGGGGGGGACAGACGTGTAGTGGGGTACAGAGGGGGAACAGATATATGTGTGTGGGGGGGGGGCAGACGTGTAGTGGGGTACAGAGGGGGAACAGATATATGTGTTGGGGGGGAAATAGACGTGCAGGGGGGAACGCGCCCCTTGCTTACAGTAATACTAGACCCGCCCCTAAGAATATTAAAAAAAAAAGTCAGTTACTTTGCTGAGTAACTAATTACTTTTCCAATGTAGTAACTGAGTTACTAACTCAATTACTTTTTTGGGAGAAGTAATTTGTAATGTAACTAATTACTTTTTTAAAGTAAGATGACCAACACTGGTGTCCATACAACCAGGCCCGTCGCGACAGGACAGGCAAAGCAAGCAATTGCTTGGGGCCCCCGAGCTGGCCTGGGGCCCCAGCTGCGCCGCCTAGGCTGCCCTAACACTTTATGCATAATGGCCGGCGGCTGCCCGCTCACAATTTTTTTTTTTCTGGCGGAAGTCGGGTCAGGGCAGGGGCTGCAAGCTGAGGCAGATGGAGGGGTGCGGCAGCTTAAGTGGCACTCATTTATGTAGTGGAGGCCGCTCTGTTCCCACATCTCCCGTCGGTCGCGCTCACACTAATCCATTGACAGTGGAGTGAGAGCCAACCTGAGCTTGTGTGAGGGATATCCCTCCTCACAAGCCTCCGAACACTGCAGCATGTATGTGTGAGCTCGGCTGCCCACTCTGTTCCCTCCCCTGCTTCCTCATTGGTAGAGGGAGAGAGCCTATCAGCAAAGCCTCCAGCAGCTGCAAAGCATCGTGGGACATGTAGTCCCTATCGCTGGCGGCCCTATCTTCGCTCAGCCTGTGTCCACTCTCCCGAGTCCTGCCAGCAACACCTCCCCCGCTCCTGCAGCTGAATGTGCTCTCTCTTCTGCCAGGTCTGTGACAATTTCTGTGGGACTTGCAGAGGAGGGAGGCATGGGGGAGAAGGATGGGGATGTTATGGGATGAGGGGGGGCACAAGAAGGATGAAGCTGGGATGAGGAGTGGGACAAGAAAGATGGAGCTGAGATGAGGGGGGGGGACAAGAAGGATGGAGCTGGGGGGGGGCAAGAAGCATGGAGCTGGGATGAGGAGGGGAGGATGGAGCTGGGATGAGGGGGGACAAGAAGGATGGAGCTGGGATGAAGGGGGGGGAGAAGGATGGAGCTGGGATGAGGGGGGAACAAGAAGGATGGAGCTGGGATGAGGGGGGGGCAAGAAGGATGGAGTGGGGGAGGAAGAAGGATGGAGCTGTGATGAGGGGGGGACAAGAAGGATGTAGCTGGGGGGGAAGAAGGATGGAGCTGGGATGAGGGGGGGGGGACAAGAAGGATGGAGCTGGGGGGGGGGGGGTGGAGCAGGGATGAGGGGGGATAAGAAGGATGGAGCTGGGATGAGGGGGGATAAGAAGGGTGGAGCTGGGATGAGAGGGGGGACAAGAAGGATGAAGCTGGGATGAGGGGGTGACAAGAAGGATGGAGCTGGGGGGGAGGATGGAGCTGGGATGAGGGGGGATAAGAAGGATGGAGCTGGGATGGGAGGGGGGACAAGAAGGATGGAGCTGGGATGAGGGTGGACAAGAAGGATGGAGCTGGGGGGGGATGGAGCTGGAATGAGGGGGGATAAGAAGGATGGAGCTGGGATGAGGGGGGATAAGAAGGATGGAGCTGGTTTGAGAGGGGGGACAAGAAGTATGAAGCTGGGATGGGATGAGAAGTGGGACAAGAAAGATGGAGCTGGGATGAGGGGGGGGGGGGACAAAAAGGATGGAGCTGGGATGAGGGGGGGGGACAAGAAGGATGGAGCTGGGATGGGATGAGGAGTGGGACAAGAAATATGGAGCTGGGATGAGGGGGGGGGGCAAGAAGGATGGAGCTGGGATGGGGGGGCAAGAAGGATGGATCTGGGATGGGGGGACAAGAAGGGTGGAGCTGGGATGGGGGGACAAGAAGGATGGAGCTGGGATGAGGGGGGGCAAGAAGGATGGAGCTGGGATGAGGGGGGACAAGAAGGATGGAGCTGGGATGAGGGGGGGCAAGAAAAGAAGGATGGAGCTGGGATGAGGGGGGGCAAGAAAAGGATGGAGCTGGTATGAGGGGGGGCAAGAAAAGGATGGAGCTGGTATAAGGGGGGGCAAAAAGGATGGAGCTGGGATGGGATGAGGGGGGACAACAAGAATGTTGGATTTAGTTATTGTGCACTTTTTTAATGTATATTTGATTTTATGGTACAGTGGTGTTTTTCCAAATGTTCAATTGTTGAAAATGTTCAAATTATATGCAACAGCAGTATTTGCACTGTAAACCTTTTTTATTTAAATAAAGTGTTGGTGAACTTAAAGTGTATCGCTATGCTGCGATACCTGTAGGTTTTGCGTGCGGGGGGGGGGGGGGGGGGGGGGGGGCATCCATGTCCATTTTGCTTCAGCTCCCAGGCTCTTACCGAGCAGCCAGCTTCTTGGCCCTCCTCCAAAGAGTCCTCCCCTGGTCGATTGTACGAGTTGCCATGTCCCTCCAATACCGAGAGCACACTGGGACACCTCCGAATCCTCCTTCAGTTACTGGGCCTCGAACTAGCCAGTTCTGAGGCTCGGGAACAGACGGATCCCCACCCCAGACCATGAGGGCCTCTGGAGCTGGTCAGGGTGACCATGCTTGAGGGGACGGCAAACACTCCAGGGTCCGGGACCCCTCAAAGAGCAAGCCGAACCCTGAACATGCGACTTCAGCATCTTAAATACCCCTTCCCAGACGCGCCCACTGATTGGCTCCGAGAAAGATGGGTACCTAACACGTCCAACCAGGCTTGGTTCTCAGCCTGTCACAGGTGCCTCACTGCACCTATGACCAGGCAGAACTTTAGAACAGCCCAGTCAAACTGATGCCAAAGCAAAAGACCTGTACAATTAACCCCCAGAACTCTGTTACAGTTCTGGAAAACTAAATTTTACATATATAGCGCACACTTTAGTGTCGGCGCTACATATCTATCTATCTTTTTTAAATTCAGATTTATTAAATGTGTGTATATATACCGTATATAATATAATGTATATATATATAGGGCTTTTTTTCTCAGAGAATAGGTGCAGGAACCCACCCTCCCCAGTCAACTCTGCACACACAGAGCCGCCTGAGGAGGACTTTCACAGCACTTCACTTTGCTCGGTGCTACACAGATCTGATAGGAAGCAGGAGTGGACAGAAGATGCCTCTGGAAGCCCCCGATTAAAAAAACTCCTTACAGTTGCAGCATCTGGTGGGGGGAAGGGGCCCTGGGTGCCGGCACACAGCTGGTGGAGGAAGTATAATAGAGAACTTCCTCCACTGACTTCAGTGTTGACTGACAGCCTGGAAAGAAGAGGGCTGCTATAGGTGGCGGTAGAATCCCTGTTGCGGCTGAAAAAAGCCTTGTGTGTGTGTGTATATATATATACACATGGCAAACTTATAGTACAGTGGTCCTGTTTCAGGTTGATTTATAAAATATAATACAAAAATATCACATTTGTACACAGAAAATCTTAAATTTCCTGATTTACACAGGGCAAACTAAAGTAAAGTTCCACATGATGGATTAAAATTATTTTGTTCAAGATTAAATAATAAAAATAAAAAAAATAGTTATTAGACATTTTAGACTTTTTGTGTGGGGGCATGCTGATTTTTTGCTTATACCAGTATTTTATAAAATTGTAATGCCGCAGTACCTAAGAGCTTGAGTGTGTTTTTGAGTAGTAGAGTGCAGTAGCAGCATTGAGCGATGATGAGTGGATCAGCAGGCAAAAAAAAACTTTTTTTTTTTATCCTAAGAATCACTGAGCAGTTTCATTAGTCTGAAAATATATTAATGCGGCAAGTTTTTCTAATAAAGAGAAACTTTTTTTTATCATACAATGCTAAGCATTTTTATTCACCTTGCTATGGAAATGGATTTTCATGCTGCTGCTAATTAGGAAACAGTGGGTTAGTGTTGTCAGCCTGCAAAAAACATACAAAGAAAGAGAGTAGGGATGGGCCGTAAGTAAGTTTGACTCGAACATCAGGTGTTCGCCTGCTCGCCGAATAGCGAACAATTTGGGGTGTTCGCGGCAAATTCGAAAGCCGCGGAACACCCTTTAAAAGTCTATGGGAGAAATCAAAAGTGCTAATTTTAAAGGCTTATATGCATTGTATTGTCATAAAAAGTGTTTGGGCACCTGGGTCCTGCCCCAGGGGACATGTATCAATGCAAAAAAAAAGTTTTAAAAATGTCAGTTTTTTCAGGAGCAGTGATTTTAATAATCCTTTAAGTGAAACAATAAAAGTGAAATATTCCTTTAAATTTCGTACCTGGGGGGTGTATAATAGTATGCCTGTAAAGTGGCGCATGTTTCCCGTCTTAAGAACAGTCCGAGAGCAAAATGACATTTCTAAAGGAAAAAAAGTAATTTAAAAGTACTCGCGGCTATAATGAATTGTCGGTCCCGGCAATACACATAAAAGTTCATTGATAAAAAATGGCATGGGATTCCCCCACAGAGGAACCCCGAACCAAAATTAAAAAAAAAAATGCGTGGGGGTTCCCCCAAATTCCATACCAGGCCCTTCAGGTCTGGTATGGCTATTAAGGGGAACCCCGTGCCAAAATAAAAAAAATGGCTTGGGGGTCCCCCTCAAAATCCATACCAGACCCTTATCTGAGCACGCAACCTGGCAGGCCGCAGGTACCAGGCCACATGCCCTCAACATTGGGAGGGTGCTTTGGGGTAGCCCCCCAAAGCACATTGTCCCCATGTTAATGGGGAGAAAAGCCTCATCCCCACAACCCTTGCCTGGTGGTTGTGGGGGTCTGCGGGTGGGGGGCTTATCAGAATCTGGGGGACCCCCAGATCCTGCCCCCCATGTGAAATATTAACGGGGTACAAATGTACCCCTACCATTTCACAAAAAATGTGTGAAAATGGTAAAAAAAGACAATACACGCCTTGGGACAAGTCCTTTTTTAAAGAAATAAAAAAATAAAACTGTCCCACAAAGTCTTGTTCTTCTTCTTCTCTCGCTCCGATGGACCGAAAAAAAAAAAAAGTCGCAAGCCGCCTACGATCTGCCTCTATGGGAGGAACCCGCCATAATGACCGGCCTCTCAGGTGACGGCTCTTTTATAACTGAGGGCGGGGCCACACAATGACGTTGTTGGGTGACCACACCCCCCTCTGACGCACAGGGACATCCCTATGGCTTTTCTGTAGCGTCAGAGGGGGTGGGGCCACCCGGTCCACCCCCTCTGACGCACAGAGACATCCCTATGGCTTTCCCGTAACCCACACTCAGTTACGTAACTGGGTGGCACCGGGTGGCCCGACCCCTCTGACACTATGGGGAAGCCATAGGGATGTCCCTGTGCATCAGAGGGGGGCTGGGTCACCCGGGAACATCATTGTGTGGCCCTGCCCTTGGTTTTAAAAAAGAACTGTTACCTGAGAGGCCAGTCATTATGGCAGGTGCCTCCCATGGAGGCAGATCGTAGGTGGCTTGCGGCTTTTTTTTTTTTCGGTCCGCCGGATCGAGAGAAGAAGACTTCGTGGGACAGTTTTATTTTTTTATTTTTTTAATAACGGACTTGTCCCAAGGTGTGTATTGTCTTTTTTTTACCATTTTCACACATGGGGGTCGGGATCTGGGGGTCCCCTTGTTAAAGAAGGCTTCCAGTTTCCAATAAGCCCCCGCCCGCAGATCCCCACAACCACCGGGCAAGGGTTGTGGGGATGAGGCCCTTCTCCCCATTAACATGAGGACAAGGTGCTTTGGGGGCTACCCCAAAGCACCCTCCCAATGTTGAGGGCATGTGGCCAGGTATGGTTCAGAAGGGGGGGAGCTCTCTCGTCCCTATCTTTTCCTGTGGCCTGCCAGGTTGCATGCTCGGATAAGGGTCTGGTATGGATTTTGAGGGGGACACCCACGCCTTTTTTGTTTTAAATTTTGGCGCGGGGTTCCCCTTAATACCAGAACTGAAGGGCCTGGTATGGAATGAGACGGGACCCCCACGCATTTTTTTTTAAAATTTTTGTTTCGGGGTTCCACAGTGCCGTTTTTATCAATTAACTTTTATGTGTATTGCCGGGACCGACAATTCATTATAGTCGCGAGTACTTTTAAATGACTTTTTTCCTTTAGAAATGTAATTTTGCTCTCGGACTGTTCTAAACACGGGAAACGTGCACCACTTTACAGGCATAATATAGACATCCCCCAGGCATGAAATTTAAAGGAATATTAAACTTTTATTGTTCCACTTTAACCACTTCAATACCCGCCTATAGACATATGACGTCCACAAGATGGCTCTGCCATCCTGGGTGGACGTCATATGATGTCCTCCTATTCCCGGCCATCTAGGGGGCGCACGCGCGCTACCCGTGCCGTGCGCACGCACCCGCGGCATCACTTGGGACCCGGAGCGCGTGCCCGGCAGCCGCGGCATCGCTTGGGACCCGGAGCGCGTGCCCGGCGGCCGCGATGTCCGCCGGGCACCCGCGATTGCCCGGGAACACAGCGGGCCCGTGGAGCTGTTTGTTAAAACACACCGCCCCACGTCCTGTCACTGGAGAGGAGACCGATGGTGTGTTCCCAATACAGAGGAACACCGATCGGTCTCCTCCCCCTTGTGAGTCCCCTCCCCCTACAGTTAGAATCACTTGCAGGGAACATATATTAACCCCTGCAGCGCCCCCTAGTGTTAACCCCTTCCCTGCCAGTCACATTTACACAGTAATCAGTGCAATTTTATAGCAACGATCGCTGTGTAAATGTGAATGGTCCCAAAAATGTGTCAAAAGTGTCCGAAGTGTCTGCCACAAAGTCGCAGTCATGAAAAAAATCACAGATCGCCGCCATTACTAGTAAAAAATAAATAAAAATGCAATAAATCTATCTCCTATTTTGTAAACGCTATAACTTTTGCGCAAACCAATCAATAAACGCTTATTGCGATTTTTTTTTTACCAAAAATATGTAGAAGAATACATATCGGCCTAAACTGAGTAAAAAATTTAGTTTTTTTTTTCAAAAAAATTGGATATTTTATTATAGCAAAAAGTTAAAAATATTGTGTTTTTTTCAAAATTGTCGCTCTTCTTTTGTTTATGGCGCAAAAAATAAAAACCGCAGAGGTAATCAAATACCACCAAAATAAAGCTCTATTTGTGGGAAAAAAAGGACGTCAATTTTGTTTGGGAGCCACGTCGCACGACCGCGCAATTGTCAGTTAAAGCGACGCAGTGCTGAATCACAAAAAGTACTCTGGTAAGGAAGGGGGTAAAATCGTCCGGGGCTGAAGCGGTTAAGCATTATTAAAATCATTTCTCCCCAGAAAAGGTCAGTTCTTAAAACTTTTTTTTGCATTGATACATGTCCCCTGGGGCAGGACCCAGTTCCACAAACACTTTTTATGACAATACCATGCATATAAGCCTTTAAAATTAGCACTTTTTATTTCTCCCGTAGACTTTTAAAGGATGTTCCACGGCTTTCGAATTTGCCGCAAACACCCCAAATTGTTCACTATTCGGTAAACAGGCGAACACCTGATGTTCGAGTTGAACTTATGTTCGACTCGTACATCAGGACCATCCCTACTCAGTGCCCATTTGTGTGGGCTAGCTCCCTGGTTGTGTTGATAGCTCTGTGATTCTGATTACTGTGTATGAACTTCTGTCTGAATTCTTGACCACTCTCCTGCTGATTCTTTACTTCACCACCAGCTCGTATATAACCTCTGTCTGCCTGACTGACCATTCTCTGGATTTCGATTGTGTACCGCTTTGTCTGATCTGTTGCCGACCTGACCCGCCTGACTATGTTTTTTCCTGGATGCCAAGCTCCAATTCGGACACTACCTACCACCACAGGTACCTTACAGTGTCATTCAATACTTAAATACCAGACGGCTTACCCTTTGTTCAAATGCAACCCTGGGTTCATTATCAAATATATTCCAACTAGACATCTTGTGAATCCAGTGACTCATAAGTGTCACACATTTTAAAGATATATAGGCACAAAGGGAATGTTTTTCCAGACAGTCCTTTATTTTCTCTGTTTTGCAGCCATCTCTGACCTTAAATTGACCTACAGAATTTGAATATATCTGTGCCCAGAGTCCATCTCAACCACATTTATTCTCACTGAAATACAAAACAATCCTTGAGGATGCTCCTTGAGCAGGAGACTATCAATCATACATGAAAAAAGTGGAAACTTTCTCTCCAACATTCTATCCCTTTACCACTCTTGGATAAAACGTGGGACACAAGCATAAGAGATATTTATATTGTCCTACTGTTTTGTTATAAGACCCTGGAGGTTCTGTATGCCTATAATACAATGGAATCAGAGGTTTGTTGGAGATGTGGAAGGGACAAAGGCACACTGTTGCATATATATTTGCAATGTATGTAAATTCAGCCATTCTGGGCCTCTGTTATGTAGATCTACAGACATCTATTAAACACCTCTTTGCCTTTAGATCATCTCAACTATCTCCTAGAATTTCCTTTTCCAGGTATCTCTATGCACTTCAAAAAATCTCACAATGCATATCCTGACAGCAGCCAGAAGACTTATGCCTCAATACTGGATACAGGGGGTCCCTGGGTTACAAACAAGATAGGGACTGTAGGGTTGTTCTTAAGTTGAATCTGTTTGTAAGTCGGAACAGGTACATTTTTTAAGTGTAGCTCCAGCCAAAAAAATCAAGTTTTATGTTTTTTAGATAACATAGAGAAGGGTTATCACCCCTGTAACATTTGTTTTTCTGACTGTGCCCCTGTTCAGAAGATTTCACCTCACCTTCTGTCCCAATGACAATTGGATTTTGAAAATTTTGGGTTGTTAGGGAAGTGTGGACTGGTGATAAAGCATCAGTGGAGACACCCTTTTCCCATAATAGCTCTTACAGGAGTAAATTCCCCTTTCTAGGGTAGATTTCCTCTCACTTCCTGTTGTCTCCCTCCGTTTGTAAGTAGGAGTCATTTGTAAGTCGGATGTTTGTAAGTCGGGGACCCCCTGTACCTACTGAGATCCCTTCCCAGTCCCAGCTACTCACCACCATTGTAGAGATTAGAAAAAATGGAACGCCAACATCCAGAGGTACTATGGAACTGTATGGACCCTCTTGGACTTACCTTTTTTTGGCATGTTACCATCACTCACCACCTCTCCCTGATCTACACTTATGCTGTACTATTAACACAGGGTGAACATTAATGGGTCACTATGGTGTGCATTTTTACTCATTTCATGTTTCCTCAACATCTATCCATCCTGAGTAACCACAGTGTATGTGTATTTTCTCTCTTGATTTTTTTTTTTTTTTTCTTTTCATTTGTAAAGTTCAACTTTGAATTGCTCGTTGCATGTATCTTTAATGCTCTTAATGAGATCAATCCATAACCAATTATTGTTAAGATTTGCTCTTTTTAACTATTTGAACATCTGATTCACTGGACTTGATATGTTAACTTTACTTGTCACTAAGTTGTACTTTGTTATAAAACTTTAATAAACATTACAAATAGTGTGTGTGTGTATATATATATATATATATGTATATATATATATATGTGTATATATATATATATATATATATATATATATATATATATATAAATATATATAAAATGGTGACTTAGCATTTCCAGCCTGCAGGATCGTCATGCGTGCTTTTTTTTGTCACAAGTTGTTGGGGCATCATGATCAATAATGGATCTACATCATTGGATGTAGTGAATGATCTACATAATGGGACATTATACTGTATGTGAGTTTTGATATTTTTTTTAATAAAGAACTTTGTCAAATATGTCTGTGTGTTACATTATTTTTTTTTTTCTTTGTGAATTTACCCTTGTTAGTAACCAAGACCCTCACACTCACCTGGCCAGAGATGTGGGAAGAGGTTCTTGTCCCCATCAACATGGCAAGGTACTCTCCCCATGGTGAAGGCATCTGGCCATGGAATAGTACAGTAGTTCAGAAAGGGTGAAAAGGTACAGGCTTACTGCCCCATTTCCTGGCCAGCAAGGCTACATATTTAGATAAGGGTTTAGTATAGAATGGGGGGGGAGCCTTTTCCAAACCTGACCTTCCTCATGGATACATTTTGTATAGCTGTTAAGGGTATGGTATAGATGCTGCTTTGTCTTCTAACAGAACGGAGAAGCCAGGAAGTGACATTTAGCAGCAAATGTTTTCATCCTTCTCTTTTATATTTTAGCAAAAGCTGGGTAATATATTGCATTTAGTTACCATAAGATGACTTTGAATGTAATTTTTTCTGAACATTTTCATTTGATAAACTTTTGTGTTAATATCTTGCAACTCAAAAACAATTTTGGAATTGGTAAGGGTTAGCTTTCTGCTTAACCGTATTAAAAAAAAAAAAATGTTGAACATGCTCGACAGCCTCTAGTAGAAAGAATAATAACAATCTGTGTTTATAAAACTGTCATAAGGAGGTTCGTATGGGCTGATTGTAGCCCACTCCTTCCTACAGATCTCAAAAAAAGTACACAAGAATTATTATTATTATTATTATTATTTTTTTTTTATATAACATGTTTATTGAAAATGATCAATGTACAAATAATCATGTTCATAACAAATTCTTTTAACAACAACTTTCTTGTTTGCACAGTTAGCAAGTAGGCATCATAAACTTTATCCATAACTCATTGTAGAACAAAGAATTTGAGCCTTTGCCATATCTCAATCCAGATTCTCTATCGAGTACCGATACCCAGCAGTTTGTGGCTTATTCTGTCAGGCACATATGGTAGATTGATCAGGCCTTCGGTTATTATTATTATTATTTTATCATCATCTAAATTTAGCATAAGTCTCTAAAAATTAAAACTATACCCTTGGCATGTATGAAAGACTAAGTGCACTCAGATATGCCTGATGATATTATTCTTCAGATTATGTACACTTCAAGGTCAGTTCATTATCTGAAAAACAAATGAACTATTAGCCTGACCTGTATTTTTAGCTTTTCATATATAACTGCCTGCACCACAGGGTTTTTAATTAATATGAGGTCCAGGCTCTCCACATATTCTCATTTATTAGTCATACAATCCAACGCTGAAACTCACATAATTATGCTTTACATTCAATCAATGTGTAGGAAAGAAAATGGAAGAACATGTTTTATGAAATTAACTTGAGCTATTGGGAGATTTTTGCAAACTTTGCTATTCTTCTTCAAGGCTGAAGGAGATGAATACATTTCTTGAAAATGTGCTTTTCAGAGGTCTCTTAAATGCAGTTACTGCATAGAAAATGGCTGTAAAATAATGAGTTATTATAAATATACTGTAGGTTGATACTTCTAGATATGTGACTACAGCTGGAAGTTTTATGATTTTTGAGAGGGTAATGAAGTCTACTTCCTCCAGCTTCCATTACAGCTTCACCACACAATACGCTATAGTTGAACTGAAGCTTAAATACAGTGACCACTTCCCCGTGTTTAGAGATAACAACACAATACTCACAATCTCTATGGTGCAGATTTCATGGTAACACAACTAATATCACTCAATGCAGTGAATCTGCAAAACATGTTGTGCTTTGAATGACTTGAGCAATTCAGCAGTGTTTCCCAAGCTTTGTTTAGCCATTTAACACCATTACAAACTTTGCAGCACCTGAGCATCCCTATTAAAATCTAAATTAGACCCACAATCATTTTTTTCATGCTTTTTTATGTTAAAGTGATTTAAAGTCTCATTTAAAAAATAAATAAATAACACAAATGTTATACTTGCCTCCTCTGTGCAGTGGTTTTGCACAGAGTAGCCTGGATTATACTCTTCTTGGGTCCCTCTTTGCTGCTCCTGGCCCCACCCTCCTGGCGAGTGCCCCCACAGCAAGCAGCTTGCTATGGGGGCACCCAAGCCGAGTCACAGCTCTGTGTGTCCATTCAGACATAGAGCCCTGGCACTGCTCCCTCTCTCTTCTGATTGGCTAACTGACATTGACAGCTGCAGGAGCCAGTGGCGCCCCTGCTGTGTCTCAGCCAATCAGAAGGAGAGTTCTGGATGGCTAAGACACGCATGCACATCACTGAAGAGAGATGGGACTCAGGTAAGTACAGGGGGTCCCCTACTTACAAACATCCGACTTACAAACGACTCCTACTTACAAACGGAGGGAGACAACAGGAAGTGAGAGGAAATCCACCCCTAGGAAGGGAAATTCACTCCTGTAAGAGTTAATATGGGAAAAGGGTGTCTCCACTGATGCTTTATCACCAGTCCATGTTTCCCTAACAACCCAAAATTTTCAAAATCCAATTGTCATTGGGACAGAAGGTGAGGTGAAATCTTCTGAACAGGGGCACAGACAGCAAAACAAATGTTGCAGGGGTGATAACCCTTCTCTATGTTATCTAAAAAACTTAAAAATAGATTTTTAGGCTGGAGCTACACTTAAAAAATGTACCTGTTCTGACTTACAAACAGATTCAACTTAAGAAAAACCTACAGTCCCTATCTTGTTTGTAACCCGGGGACCCTCCTGTAATTAGAGGGTGCTGGGTAGGCTGCTACACACAGAAGATTTCTTTATCTTAATGCAGAGAATGCATTCAGATAAAAAAATCTTCTGCTTTTAAAACTCCTTTAAGTGCATGCATGCAATGTAATATGTATGTGTTACATTTCAAGTTGATTATTACCTCTTATATCAGATCAGAAACAACAAAATGTTCCAGGTGCTGAGCCCTATAGAGAAACTCACTGTCCACAGTCTAGGGACCAATCTGATGCAGCCGTCAGTAAAGTACACAAATTGACTAGAGTTGTAAATGGAGATGAAGACAGCACTATCCTGATGTCAGTGGGAACATGAAACCTCCAGTGATACAGTACCAATCCAATAATGAAGGCTAAAAGTAATTTATTCGAACAAGTATTGCAGATAATACAATACCAGGCCAGTGTGGATGGATGTTAGTAGGCTAATGTTTGCTGGGTTTGGTAGGCAGGAAGATGGAAATAATCTGCCGTTGCAACAACCAGCCACTGGTGCAGGGCCATGGATGCTCGGGAATCGTGTGATATCACGAGACACTGCAACTCCAAGGCGGAAGAGCTGTATCGAAGGGAGCTGCCAATCAAACAAGCCTGGAATGCAGAGAGAGCTTGTTGTAGTGATGACGCGTATCACGCATATGCACTTTATCAAGTCATGGATATAGCAGCAACAGAGGAATTTAAAGCTAATGGTGATGATGGGACGGGCAATGAGAAGAGCAATTCATGGACCCAGAAAGTAATTAACTCACATTGTCCATCTCTCCACAGGGCTGATAAGCTTGAATATACATACAATATATAATGAAATATTAGGTATATAAGAATAAATTTGTTTTATACAACATTGTAATACCAATTTAAAGACAAAAATAAAAAAATAAAAAAATATCAAAATTAGAATAATCACCAATAAACCATAATCAATGCCTGGTGTATGTCTTAATGCATGTTATCAAATCCAGTATCAACTATCAAATACATAAAGACTTTTTTGGTTTAAAAGATTTTTCTAAAATACTAATTTAAAAGGAACACATACATTATATATATATATATATATATATATTAAAAAAAATACAATTATTATCTCGATATTTAAAGGAAAACACATTGACAGTTAAAATGAAAATTAAATCATAAACAGAGTGCCAGCATGAGGACACCATATCCAATAGCGCACAGCAATGTATTGAGGTGGTGCCTATTAAGGATAAGCCGAACACCCCCCAGTTCGGTGAGCACCAGAACATCTGAACAGGCAAAAAATTTGGAAGAACACACGAACACCGTTAAAGTCTATGGGGCACGAACATGAAAAATCAAAAGTGCCCATTTTAAAAGCTTATATGCAATTTATTGTCATTAAAAAGTGTTTGGGGACCCGGGTCCTGCCCCAAGGGACATGCATCAAAGAAAAAAAAAAGTTTTAAAAACTGATTTTTTTCAGGAGCCAGGGTTTTAATAATGCTTAAAGTGAAACAATAAAAATGAAATATTCCTTTAAATATTGTGCCTGGGGGGAGTCTATAGTATGCCTGTAAAGTGGCACGTTTTCCCGTGTTTAGAACAGTACCACAGCAAAATTACGGCTGTAATGAATTGTCGGGTCTCAGCAATATAGATAAAACTCATTGAAAAGAACGGCATGGGTCCCCTCCCAATCCATTACCAGGCCCTTTGGGTGTGGTATGAATATTAAGGGGAACCCCGAACCAAATTTCAATTACCATTTCACAAAAGAAAGTGTCAAAAATAGTAAAAAAAGACAAGAGAAACTTAGGCACAAGTCCTTTATTAAAAGATAAAAAAATTAAAATGTCTTGCGATATCCATTCATCTTCTACCACGCCACCCGACGAGTGGAAAAAAGTAAAACGCAACAGCTTTGCCTCCATGGGAGGCTCCTGCCGAGTGACGCTTCTTGGTGACAGCTCTTATATAGCTGAGGGCGGGGCAACTCGGTAATGTAAACAGGTGACCCCACCTTCCTCTGCTGTCACGAGGCATCAGAGGGAGGTTTACATCACTGGGTGGCCCCGCCCTCATCTATATAAGAGCTGTCACCAAGAAGAAGCATTACAGGATTCTCCCTCCTTTGTAAAAGGATCTTTGGATCTTTAAATTTGGATCCTTGTTCCCTAATGGCCTCAATGGAATTACATACTACTATTTAACACAGTCCTCTGTCTGACAGGTCTGAGGTCTCCATAGATACCACCTCAATACATTTTTGTGCGCTACTGTATATGGATTTATATGTTCCTTTAAAATTACTGTTTAGTAAAATCTTTTAAACCAAAAATTTCTTTATATATTTTTGATATTTGACTCTGATTATGATAACATGCATTAAGACATACACTAGGCATCGGTTATTGTTTATTATTCTAATTGTTTTTTATTTTTTTATTTTCATCTTTATTTTTATTTTATTTAAATTTGTATTTGCTATCTTTCTATTGGTATCACAATGTGATGGTCGCACATTGGATCAGCTCCGTTTCACCCTGGGCTACAACAGCAATTTACAGCGACACTAAGCCTCGTTTCAAGCCGGTAATCACCTCACCAGCAGCGGGCTCACCCACTGATGCCATCCCGCAAGAGAAAAGAGCTTACCAGACCCAGGAAGATTACATATTTTCTCATACACCCGCGCCATCAGCATGTCCAAGATGGCGCCGGCGAATACAGCGGCGACTCATACAGCCAGCTGGGACAGACGGCAAGGAATAACAGCAACAGGAACAATAATGTTCCTCAACAACCACAATACTCACCGCCTCCATCTGCTTCATCTAGCCCAGCTAAAAGCAGATCAAAAACGTCCCAAACAGCAGCGGACAACCTGGAGGTAAGCGCTCTAAATTCATCACTAGATGACACCAGGAAGTTACAGGACTCCATTACTGACTTCCCCACACTGAACCAGCCAGTCATGGACACTACTCTCAAAGATATGCTGGTGTCTCTCCGTTCCACCCTGCATGCTGACATAATGTCCATCACACAGCAGTTTAAAACGGAAGTATCAGCAGTATCCAAAAGGGTCTCTCACATTGAAACTAAAATGGGCAAGTTTGCCAATACCTTCAATGATATGGTTAATGCCCATAATGAAAGGGATGATGAGATCACAAGCATTAAAGCAAAATTAGCTGATTTGGAAGACAGATCAAGACGTAACAACGTCAAGATCAGGGGGATCCCCGAAACGATTAAAACCCCAGAGTTGAAAGAATACTTCACAAATCTTATAAAGGTGGCACTTCCAGACGCATCTCTAGAAGATCTGGTAATTGACCATATCCACAATTTACCAAGACTCAAAAACATCCCGTCTCATCTACCAAGAGATACCATAGTCCGGGTACATTTCTACCACATAAAAGACCAGTTCGTGATGACAACAAGAAGGCGCGAAGACCTGCCTACTGAACTGCAGGACTTATCATTCTTTGCAGACTTATCTGCATACACAATGCAACAACGCTGGCAGCTAGCCACAATAACTAAACCACTGAATAACCACCACATCCCTTACAGGTGGCTATACCCAGCCAAATTGCTAATTACCAATGAAGGCAGATCACACGTGGTGACCAATATAAAAGATGGTATTCGCCTCATGAGAGAGTGGCAAATACTGGACCCTCAAAATAATGGAAAGGAAACGCTGAATTCGCCTCCATCCACCCACGCAAGCACAGACACAGAAACAGGCTGAAACACAAAGTTTACAAAGATTTAATTTAATTGCCTGTATGCCCAAGAAGATGACATACAGTTACTCATTTTATCTTTTTACTTGTTTGTATGACCGCTCTACCCCCAAGTTTTGGCCGTGTCATACCCGCACAGATTCCTCTCAGAATCGCTAACTTTTTACATCTGTTTTGCTATCCCTATTGTCTCCCCCTTCTTGCTCCTTGTTACAGGTACAAGATTGAGGTACTGCTAATTTGAACAAGACTTCCTCTCGGATCTCCATTCTTCATTTTCAAGCCACAGACATCACCACTAGAGGTCACTGCAACCTCAGCAACATAATTTGCAACTACAAGGTACGTAACTGACACTGTGCAAAAATGGCTTTTAAAATGTCCTTTTTAAATGTGAAAGGCCTGAACAGCCCACATACACGCCAAATGGCCTGGAAGGAGGTGACTGGGCTTAAAAGTGACATTATTTGCTTTCAAGAGACTCACTTCATGTCAGGAAATCACCCCTCGTTCAGTAACTGTAAATTCCCACATGTTTTTTTGGCTAACGGCCCCAAGAAAAAAGCAGGAGTAGCAATTGCTGTTAAAGACTCCATTCCATTCTCACATCTGGAAACCCACTCAGACCCCTCTGGCAGATTTATAGTTCTCATATGCGAAATCTCCAAAAATAAATATACACTGGTAAATGTGTATCTACCGAACACTAACCAAAATTAATTCCTGAGAAGGATATGGAAAAAGGTAACCTCAATGAAACAAGGTCATGTAATACTCTGTGGTGACTTTAACGCTATTCCAAATAAAGACCTTGATCTCTCCAAGCAAACACTTCAGAAAAACAGCAGGCCTACCCTGGCTCAATTTATCACATCTTCAGGTCTCTTTGATGTATGGAGATGCCAACATGCTTCCGAAAAGGATTTAACTTTTTTCTAACGTGCATCATACGCTCTCATGTATAGATTTATTCCTTGTGGATAAATTCATACTACAAAAAATTGTTAAATCTGACATACATGTTATATTGTGGTCGGACCACGCTCCTATTTCCATGAGTGTGGGGGATTGTGGTGCTGAAACGAGAGTGAATAAATGGCGGAATGATATTTCTTCCATCTCACTACTGGAAAATATGAAATGAATCAGGAAAGCCATGAAAGAATTTTTTTGACTTGAACGCTCCCTCAGTAACCGATCCCTTCACACTCTGGAACACGCACAAGGTATTTATAAGAGGTCTGCTTATCCAATTAAGTGCTAGACTTAAAAGGCAAAGGACAAAACGGCTCAACAATCTGTTAACCAATATACAAAACCTAGAAACCTCTAACAAACAAAATTCCACACAAAAAACAAGAGATATGCTATTCTATGCTAGACAAGACCTACGATCACATATGATTTCCCTGCAGGAAAACCGCTTCTGAACATTAAAAGCAAACAACTATCGATATAGCAACAAAGCGGGGAAACTGCTGGCAAACCAGTTGAAAGAAAAAATAGTACAACAAAAAAATCAAACTCATGTTGAATCCCAAAACCAAACAAATCGTACATAATCCTAAAGAGATAGCAGACGCTTTTAGCGACTACTACAAAGCTTTATATAATCTCAAAGATGACCCAGACACATACCAACCCTCTGAAAATTTAATCTCAGATTTCTTAGCATCGATAGACCTACTGAAAGTATCCCAAAGCGAACTAACCCTCCTAAATACGCCCACCACAATTCCAGAGATACAAAAAATAATAAAAAGTATGCCCCACAATAAATCACCAGGCCCTTATTCCCGCTGTTCCAAAACAAACTATCCCCATACTTGAAACATATCTTTGATGCCGCAATGTCCAATGCCTCATTCCCAAGTGAAATGTTAACTGCAACCATTATTATGCTACCAAAGCCGGGCAAAGATCCCTCAGTCCCTCAAATCTTCAGACCGATATCTTTATTGAATGTCAATGTAAAACTGTATGCAAAACTGGTGGCTAATAGACTTGCCTCCCTGTTACCAAAACTCATCAACCACGACCAGGTGGGCTTTGTATGAGGTTGGCAAGCAAACGACGCAACTAGAAGAATGATAAACATTCTCCACTCAGCTGAAAAACCTGGGAGGCCATCTCTGCTCTTCACTTTGGATGCAGAGAAGGCCTTCAACAGAGTCCATTGGGGATACATGACCAAGGTCTTGCAGAAATTCGGATTGACTGGTCAAATCCAACAGGCCATAC
Source organism: Lithobates sylvaticus (assembly GCA_028564925.1). Taxonomy (NCBI): domain Eukaryota; kingdom Metazoa; phylum Chordata; class Amphibia; order Anura; family Ranidae; genus Lithobates; species Lithobates sylvaticus. Next base: position 145,092,353 of record CM053036.1, on the reverse strand, counting down.
TAGCACTTTATTCTTCCCCCTCAGCATTTGTGTACACAGAGGGTATGTTCTCAAAAAAAATTTTGTATAACAAATGGGACTAGGCAAGGCTGCCCACTTTCACCAATCATTTTTGCCATGATGATGGAACCCCTAGCAGAAAAGATTAGACAACATACATCAATCCAAGGCTTTCCCTCTAAAGACAAACAGCACAAAATTTCACTCTTTGCTGATGATGTCATATTGACACTAACTGACCCCTATAATTCAATTGCTGCTGCACATGAAATCCTGGTAATGTTTAGTAAAGTAGCTTACTACAAAGTAAATGAGAACAAATCCAGCATCTCAGGTATAGCAATCAATGACTCCATAAAATCTAAACTACAGAATGACTTCCCATACCCGTGGTCTCCAGACTCTATATCCTATTTGGAAATCCAACTAACACCCTCTATCTCTAAATTATGCCAAACCAATTACCTCCCACTAGTAAATGCACTTTAAAAAAAAAGACATTTCTAGATTCCAGAAACACTATATCTCCTGGCACGGTCGTTTATCTACATACAAAATGCTAATACTCCCAAAAATTCAGGGCCCTCCCGATAACTCTACCCACCTCTTACTTTACGTCCCTACAAAAGCAAATGTCAAACTTTATCTGGGCGGGTAAGAGAGCTAGATTTCCACTTCAAATGCAAAGTAAACACAAAAGAGCTGGTGGTCTAGGCATCCCAATTTTAAAAGATTACCACACAGCAGCAGTCCCAAATCAACTTAGAAGTTGGTTCACTCCAAATGATCCTAAACCCTGGTGCCAATTGGAACAAGCGTGGATACACCTTAAATCCTTAAAATCACTAATAATAGCTTACAACCTGCAACAAACCAACATCACCATAGATCACCCTACTATACAAGCCTCTCTACAGGCTTGGAAATACTTAAATTAATCATCTCAATCTAAGGAACAAACCACTAATGTCCCTATACCCCTAGAATCGCTTACTTGGTTGATACCAAACATATCCTTAACCATATGGCTAAAAAAAGGTATAGTCTATTTACAAGACCTTATGCACTGTGATAAACCACTACCATTCAAAGAAGTACAATCCAAATTCAACATTCCGGCCTCGGAATTCTTGACTCATTCGCAGATATTTTCATGGTATCACCAAGTGAACACTACATATTCAACATTCTTGACTCCAATATGGAAACACTTGAACACAACCAATCCCAAGATTAAAGGCATCTTACGATTGTATGAACCAATTAACGCTAAATCATCCTTCTTTAAATTTAAACACCTTACTAAATGGGAAAAAGATCTTAGTAAACATTTTACAGGAAAAAAATGGGTATCAGCAATTAAAAACAATATTCAATTCTCAAGATGTTCGAACTATGAGGAACTGGCAGCAAAATTAACAGCTAGATGACATTCACCCCCTACATAGTAGCCAAATTTTCAGAAGAAAACTCCAATTTATGTTGGAGGGGCTGTGGTCAGGTGGGAACATTGGTACACATGTGGTGGGCATGCCCTCACTTACGCAGCTTCTGGAACAAAGTATTTAAACTCATAGCGAAAACTCACTTTCTCACCCAGTTCTCACCCAGCCCTCCCCTGAAAGGGCAATCCTAAGCATTAATGACTGAATACCCAATTTCAGTCAGGTCAATTACAATGCACATCATATTTGCTGCCAGGTCCTTAATAGTGTACAAATGGAAAACAAACAAAATACCAAATGTACGGGAATTATTTGCAAAAATCAACACAGTCTCGGAATACGAGAAAATACTGGGTTATAGAGATGGTTCAGGCACTAAATACGTAGCCAACTGGTCTATCTGGAACTCTTTATTTCATCCTAGAACTTAATTATTGTTTTATTTGCAAAGTACCTCCACACGTTATCTCTGTACCTCTTCCCCCACTTTTCATCTCCCCTCTAACGTTTCAAGGTGACGAGTTTAATGTCACCATAATTATGTTGGTAATTTTGGAAACATGTTATAAACATGTATTGTTCAGACGAAGAAGCAGAAACACACGCTGCTCAATACATGTATTCTTTATAATATTCTTTAAAATATTCTTGCTAGGTAACAACCAATTGGAAATAGAGTGAACCCTGATCACAAAATTATACTGCAGTGAATATACGCTATGACTATAACATGTATCCACCTAATTGTGCATTTCATTGTTATCCAGCACTCTATTATTTGTACTATGTTAAACCGTTATTCTTTCAATAAAAAAATATTTGAATTAAAACTAATTTATTCTTATATACCTAATATTAAATTATGTAATTGCATGTATATTCAAGCTTATCAGCCCTGTGGTGGGATGGACAATGTAGGTTAATTCCATTAAATGCTCTGCCCACTCCCCGCCCCCATCACCATAGGCTTTAAATTCCTCTGTTGCCGCTATATCCGTGACAAAGCACATGTGTGAGAAACGCGTCATTACAGCAACAAGCTTTCTCTGCATTCCAGGCTGGTTTGATTGGTAGCTCCCTTCGGTCCGGCTCATATGCCTTGGTGTATCAGTGATGTCACACGGGAGCACCGGCGGACTCACTATTTTCTCTTCCACTTCTTTTTCAACACTATCATAGAAGAGTGGAACTATTCACTTTAGTATTAATGCTACAGATAAGTTGAATACTATAAGAACTGACCTAAACTAAATTCAACAATTCAAATAAGACTTCTATGACAATTACCCCATTAGAGATGTGTACCCAAAGTTCCGTTTATTTCTGTATGTTACAACTATCTACAATTAAGTACCACCAACATATGGTGTTTTAAAACAGTGGAACAGAATAAAATAATATGCATTGGATTTTCATTTTAGGCAAACAGCTAAATACACAGATGGAATACATACAGTATATAGAAGCTGGTATAACTACTGAAGGATTTGTATTTCTGTCCATCTAATCCCGAGGTTTCAAGATCTTTGGGGATGATATCACTTTCTCGGATACAGTCAAGGAATACAGTGGTGTTCTCGCTTTGATTTCTGGACAGTGAAATAGCCACAGAAGGCAGATGAGATCATCCCTCTGCTCACTCTCTCTCATAACATTAAGTTCCCTACCAACACATCTGCATACAGTTCACCTAAGTGGGGTCCAATTCTGTCCCCCGCATGCCAGTCTAATGCCGCGTACACATGATCGGAAACTGGCCAGCAAAAGACCGATGAGAGCTTTTGGTCGGAAAATGCGACCGTGTGTAGGCTCCATCGGACTTTTGCTGGCTGAATTTCCGCAAGCAAAAGATTGAGAGCATGTTCTCAATTTTTCCGACGGAAAACGTTTCTATTGGAAATTCCGTCCGTGTGTATGCAATTCTGATGCGCAAAAAAACATGCATGCTCAGAATCAAGTACGAGACGGAGCTGCTCATTCTGGTAAAACGACCGTTCGTAATGGCACATTTGTCACACTGCAAATTTTTAAATCTTTCAATGCAGTGTATTCTCTTCTTCTTTATAATGCTAGAAGAATGAAGTTGTTTTGCTGCTCATATTCACAAACTTATTTTCTTTATTAAAATAAAAAATACAAACAACGTTGGGTGGACCGTGCTCAGTCCCCTCTAATGGAAGTTTGTAGCAGCGCTAAAGACATTTTTTCAAGTGAATGAGAAAATCATAAATATACACACTTAAAGTGAATGACCCTATATCTCACTAGAATATGTACATATAAAAAATAATGAATATATATATGTAAAAACATAAGAATCAAGTGAGAGTGATAAAAAGTCCAATAAGTGCTTTAAAAAAATCCAAGTGAATGGTGAACCATATACATGGTGAAAAAAATTGATCAATAAATAAATATATATATAAAACAACTGTGTCTCCAGTCCACTTAAATATTGCTTGACAATCTGATCAAGACAATCTGCGGAAAACCACCGAGTGACAGTTCTCAATTGGTATAAAACAGTTCAAAATTTGGTGATATTTGAGTGATCCGGCCACCATGCGTTTACACCTTGTGCAAGAATCGTCCCCCTATGGGGATGCACTCACCAGAACACTGCTTTAAATACGCCTGTAGTTAAATATGGGCCTTCTCCTCCAACATCAGACTGTCCACCAGCGCGAAAATAAGACCAGATCCTCTATCCAGCATTCCCTGATCAATACTCCACCAGCGCGGTCACATAGTGTGTGAAAAACAAATGGAGGGCCACATAGTGTAATACTGCTTTAAAAATTATAATTTTATTGAATCACTTCCCCTTTAAAAAAGAGCCCCCCTAGTAGTAACTGCGTACCACACAATAAATTTCATAAGCCTTTGGATAAATGTAGGGTCTACTATGCCTGGGTTCCACAGGATGTGGAAAAAACGAGTTCCGCTGTGTGTCTGAGCGGCGTCTCTCCTTCCTGGTACACCTGGAACGCACAGTGGACCGCAAGCGTGATGACGTCACTTCCTGCTGACCTACGCCCCCTTGTACGCCTACGGAGCACCGCTGGTTCCGAGGACAGAGCACTGGAGGAAGAAGAAGAGGAGGGGGTGGAGGAGAGAGGTGTGTCACAACCAGTAGCAGTAGTAGCATTTTGGAGGCGTGGTGGCGGAACAACCTCCAACACTACTGCACCTTGTCCTGCATCCCTCCCAGCTGCCAATAGAGTGACCCAATGGGCCGTGAAAGAAAGGTACCGTCCCTGTCCATGCCTGCTGGACCATGAGTCAGCGGTAATATGCACCTTACGCTGACCGCCCTGTCCAGCGAGGCATGGACACTGCCCTCCACATGCCGGTAGAGAGACGGAATCGCCTTCCGTGAGAAAAAGTGGCGTTTGGGAACCTGCCACTGAGGAACCGCACATTGAACAAACTCACGGAAGGGGGCGAGTCTACCAACTGAAAAGGCAGCAGTGAAGTGCTAGCAATTTAGCCAGGCTAGCATTCAACCGCTGGGCATGTGGATGGCTGGGAGTGTACTTCTTTCTACGGTCCAGCAGCTGGGGCAGGGAAATTTGCCTGCTGCAATCGGACGTCGGTGTACTGCAAGTACTTGGTTGTGACACACCTAATTCTACACCTTCAGTCCTCTCAGAGCAGCTTTCAGAGAGGACTGAAGGTGTAGTGGGGATGGAGATCCAGCTGAGGAGGAGCAAGGAGAGGTCCGCTTAGTTCTTTGGTGTGGGTTTTTTATGTGTGCCTGCCAACGAGCTGCATGGCAGGTCGCCATATGTCTGGTCATGCTTGTGGTGCCCAAGCGGCTGATGTTTTGGCCACGCGAGATACGCTTGAGACAAATATTGCAAATAGCAGTGGTGCGATCTGCTGCACTCGTCTCAAAAAAGGCCCACACCAAAGAACTTTTCTGATAACGTGCAGAGGCAGCGCCCTGCACAGGCGGAGCTCTGCGGTGTTGTACAGTTGCTGTGCTGGCCTCTACCTGGCCTCCAGGGGGCATCCTGCCTCGTTGGACATGTGACGCCGCAACCTCCTCCTCCTCGTCCTCCTCCTCATACTCTCTCCCTTCAGGCACCCACGTGGAGTCAGTGACCTCATCATCCCCTCCCTCTTCACCACTAGAGCAAACCTGGCAGTAAGCTGCAGCTGGTGGAACAGTACTGCCAGATTCCTCAAGCTGGGTATCATCATCCGAGCCTTCGAATCGTTGGGCATCCTCCTGGAGCATGTACCCAACACTGTGCTCAAAGAGTTCAGGGGACTCCTCAGGAGGACATGGTGGGTCTAGGGAAGGGGTGGCTGATGATGCTCTGTCAGTACCCTGAGCCTGGGTGAGAGAGGATGAGGAGGATGAGGAGGGCTTGGTCATCCATTATACCAAGCCTTCAGCATGATGCGGCTCCACATGTCCAGCTGCCGAAAACAAAGACGAGCGTGTCCCATGGCCACGTGCTTATGACGATGCACGACCACAGCCACGGCCAGCACTGTTGTCTCTAGAAACAGAGCCTGCCTGCCCTGTGTTCTTGCCTCTGCACGCTCTGCCTCCCCTTGGCGGTCTTCCAGGCATTGTAGTCAGTAGTGTATATAGTATAAAAAATAGAGCTCCTATGTGTGCTCACAACACACTGTAGGTCCTATGGGTGCTGACACTAACACACTATAGGTACTATGTGTGCTGCTGACAAGAAAAATATAGGAGCTCTGTTTGCTGCCACTAACACACTAGAAGTCCTATGGGTGCTGCTGAGAAGAAATATAGGAGCTCTGTGTGATGCCACTAACACACTAGAAGTTCTATGGGTGCTTCTGCGAAGAAAATATAGGAGCTCTGTGTGATGCCACTAACACACTAGAAGTCCTATGGGTGCTTATGGGAAGAAAATATAGGAGCTCTGTGTGATGCCACTAACACACTAGAAGTCCTGTGGGTGCTGCTGAGAAGAAAATATAGGAGCTCTGTGTGATGCCACTAACACACAATTGAAGTCCTATGGGTGCTTCTGGGAAGAAAATATAGGAGCTCTGTAAGATGCCACTAACACACTAGAAGTCCTGTGGGTGCTGCTGAGAAGAAAATATAGGAGCTCTGTGTGATGCCACTAACACACTAGAAGTCCTATGGGTGCTTCTGCGAAGAAAATATAGGAGCTCTGTGTGATGCCACTAACACACTAGAAGTCCTGTGGGTGCTGCTGAGAAGAAAATATAGGAGCTCTGTGTGATGCCACTAACACACAATTGAAGTCCTATGGGTGCTTCTGGGAAGAAAATATAGGAGCTCTGTGTGATGTCACTAACACACAATTGAAGTCCTATGGGTGCTTCTGCGAAGAAAATATAGGAGCTCTGTGTGATGCCACTAACACACTAGAAGTCCTGTGGGTGCTTCTGGGAAGAAATTATAGGAGCTCTGTGTGATGCCACTAACACACTAGAAGTCCTGTGGGTGCTGCTGAGAAGAAAATATAGGTGCTCTGTGTGATGCCACTAACACACAATTGAAGTCCTATGGGTGCTTCTGGGAAGAAAATATGGGAGCTCTGTGTGATGCCACTAACACACTAGGAGTCCTATGGGTGCTTCTGGGAAGAAAATATAGGAGCTCTGTAAGATGCCACTAACACACTAGAAGTCCTGTGGGTGCTGCTGAGAAGAAAATATAGGAGCTCTGTGTGATGCCACTAACACACTAGAAGTCCTATGGGTGCTTCTGCGAAGAAAATATAGGAGCTCTGTGTGATGCCACTAACACACTAGAAGTCCTGTGGGTGCTGCTGAGAAGAAAATATAGGAGCTCTGTGTGATGCCACTAACACACAATTGAAGTCCTATGGGTGCTTCTGGAAAGAAAATATAGGAGCTCTGTGTGATGTCACTAACACACAATTGAAGTCCTATGGGTGCTTCTGCGAAGAAAATATAGGAGCTCTGTGTGATGCCACTAACACACTAGAAGTCCTGTGGGTGCTTCTGGGAAGAAAATATAGGAAGCTCTGTGTGATGCCACTAAACACACTAGAAGTCCTGTGGGTGCTGCTGAGAAGAAATATAGGAGCTCTGTGTGATGCCACTAACACACTAGAAGTCCTATGGGTGCTGCTGAGAAGAAAATATAGGAGCTCTGTGTGATGCCACTAACACACTAGAAGTCCTATGGGTGCTTCTGCAAAGAAAATATAGGAGCTCTGTGTGATGCCACTAACACACTAGAAGTCCTGTGGGTGCTGCTGAGAAGAAAATATAGGAGCTCCGTGTGATGCCACTAACACACAATTGAAGTCCTATGGGTGCTTCTGGGAAGGAAAATATAGGAGCTCTGTGTGATGCCACTAACACACAATTGAAGTCCTATGGGTGCTTCTGGGAAGAAAATATAGGAGCTCTGTGTGAAGCCACTAACACACAATTGAAGTCCTATGGGTGCTTCTGAGAAGAAAATATAGGAGCTCTGTGTGATGCCACTAACACACTAGAAGTCCTGTGGGTGCTTCTGGGAAGAAAATATAGGAGCTCTGTGTGATGCCACTAACACACTAGAAGTCCTGTGGGTGCTGCTGAGAAGAAAATATAGGAGCTCTGTGTGATGCCACTAACACACAATTGAAGACCTATGGGTGCTTCTGGGAAGAAAATATAGGAGCTCTGTGTGATGCCACTAACACACAATTGAAGTCCTATGGGTGCTTCTGGGAAGAAAATATGGGAGCTCTGTGTGATGCCACTCTAACACACTAGAAGTCCTATGGGTGCTTCTGGGAAGAAAATATAGGAGCTCTGTGTGATGCCACTAACACACTAGAAGTCCTATGGGTGCTTCTGGGAAGAAAATATGGGAGCTCTATGTGATGCCACTAACACACTAGAAGTCCTGTGGGTGCTGCTGAGAAGAAAATATAGGAGCTCTGTGTGATGCCACTAACACACAATTGAAGTCCTATGGGTGCTTCTGGGAAGAAAATATAGGAGCTCTGTGTGATGCCACTAACACACAATTGAAGTCCTATGGGTGCTTCTGGGAAGAAAATATGGGAGCTCTGTGTGATGCCACTAACACACTAGAAAGTCCTATGGGTGCTTCTGGGAAGAAAATATAGGAGCTCTGTGTGATGCCACTAACTCACTAGAAGTCCTATGGGTGCTTCTGGGAAGAAAATATGGGAGCTCTGTGTGATGCCACTAACACACTAGAAGTCCTGTTGGTGCTTCTGGGAAGAAAATATGGGAGCTCTGTGTGATGCCACTAACACACTAGAAGTCCTATGGGTGCTTCTGGGAAGAAAATATGGGAGCTCTGTGTGATGCCACTAACACACTAGAAGTCCTGGGGGTGCTGCTGAGAAGAAATTATAGGAGCTCTGTGTGATGCCACTAACACACAATTGAAGTCCTATGGGTGCTTTGGGAAGAAAATATGGGAGCTCTGTGTGATGCCACTAACACACTAGGAGTCCTATGGGTGCTTCTGGGAAGAAAATATGGGAGCTCTGTGTGATGCCACTAACACACTAGAAGTCCTATGGGTGCTTCTGGGACGAAAATATGGGAGCTCTGTGTGATGCCACTAACACACAATTGAAGTCCTATGGGTGCTTATGGGAAGAAAATATAGGAGCTCTGTTTGCTGCCACTAACACACTAGAAGTCCTATGGGTTGCTTCTGGGAAGAAAATATGGGAGCTCTGTGTGATGCCACTAACACACTAGAAGTCCTATGGGTGCTTCTGGGAAGAAAATATGGGAGCTCTGTGTGATGCCACTAACACACAATTGAAGTCCTATGGGTGCTTCTGGGAAGAAAATATAGGAGCTCTGTTTGCTGCCACTAACACACTAGAAGACCTATGGGTGCTTTTGGGGTGCAATGCTGTGCTAACAGCACTGCGGTTGGTACTACTGAAATACTGTACTAACAGTAAAACACGCACCAGACTAATCCCCAGCAGCAGCTAATAACACACTAACCAGCAGCAATGGACGATCAATGACAGGTAGCAATGGTTTAGCAAATAAATAGCCAATGGTTTAGCAAAGAAGAGCAAATCTTTCTGTATAGCAATGAATCAAGCAAAGACACAGAATCAGCCTGATCTCTCCTAAAGCCGGAACTCATGTGACCGGCGCCGACGGCGTGGCGGCCTTTTTAAATGGTGGGGCGTGTACTAAAGCCCCTGAGCTTTAATTGGCTACAGGCGTCTGCCTGTAGCCAATTATTGCTCTCCGAGTTTCCGGTGCTGTGATTGGCCAAGCATGCGGGGTCACAGTGCATGCTTGGCCAATCATCAGCCAGCAATGCACTGCGCCGGCCGCAATGCATTGCGGGGCCGCTCGCATCACACGAATGTGATGCGAACGGCCCAAATAGTTCTGGGCTCGCCGAGCGAGCGAACGCCGGTGCTCGATGCGAACGTGGGTTCGCATCGAGCATCGGGCCCATCCCTAATGTCTAATATGAATGGGCTTGAAGTTGTAGCGGTCCATTGTGAAAGGAAGTTCCCCAGACTCCCTTCCACGGGACGAAGGAGTCATTGGGGCTTTGTGGTGGCTTTAGGAGGATTAAATAAGATTCCTCCTCTTGGACCCCCTTGCCATGTGGTCTCCCATCCATTTACTAACCAGTCCCGACCCTGCTTAGCCTCTGAGATCAGACAAGATTGGGCACTTTCAGAGTGATGTGGCCGTAGGCTGTTTTTGGGGGCGGCCTCTCTCTCCTGTTGGGCCTGCTACCTGTGGCCTAGAAAAAAAACGTTTACACTCTATACCTTTCTTATTTTTAGGGAATGATTTTTTCTTATCCTCAGTACGGTCCAAAGCCTCCTGGAGGCTGGGTCCAAACAGGTGATCCCCTGAAAAAGGTAACCCACAAAGCTTAAGCTTTGATGCGGCATCACCGGTCCAGGCTTTCAGCCACACAGCCCTTCTAGAGGCATTCACTAGAGCTGCAGACCTGGCAGACAATTTTACTGATTCTGAAGAGGCATCCACCAAAAAATCAACAGCTTTAAATAGCAACGGGAAAGATTTAAGAAGCTGTTGCCTGGACATGCCGGTCGAAATGTGGGACTGCAACTGTGTTAACCAACATTACAGATTCCTGGCCACGCAAGTAGCTGCTAGGGCTGGCTTTAAACCAGTAGATGAGGCATCCCAAGCCCTTTTTAACAACACGTCCCCTCTTTTGTCCATGGGGTTTCCGAGTGACCCCAGGTCATCAAAGGCCAAATCAGTCTTTATAGATACCTTGGCTAATGGTGCATCTAATTTTGGAATTTTATTCCAAGGGTGAGAAGTATCCTTCTCAAAAGGGAACCTACGCTTGAGGCTACCCAAGAAAAACTGCCTTTTTTCCGTCTGCTCCCACTCCAGCAGGATGGACTCCACCAAAGATTTATGTATGGGGAATCAGGTCATGCTTAGAAAGATGAACCTGCTCCTCACGGATTTCCAAGGTGTCATAGATCGCCTTGAGTAAGTCCCTCACATTGTCCAAAGACAACTTGTACCTGGACCCCTGGAGGAATCTTCCTCTCCCTCAGAGTCAGACACCGAGCGAGCTAGGTTTCCTATCCCTATCCCCCCTCATCCTCCTGACTATTTTCAGACAGGGAAGGCAGACACACTGCTCTAGATAGGGATGACGAGGGACCCTGCATCCTCTCCATAATCCCCTTGAAGGATTGAAACGTGGATGCAATTTCGTCTTTAACAGATGCCAGGATTTTATGACAAGCAGTCACAGAATCATCATTGCCCAGACTAATGACACATTCAGGGCAAAGTGTTTTTTCCCAACTGGAACCTAACTTTGACCCACATATGGCACATTTCTTTCTAGGAGGCTGCATCTGGGTCCTGTCCTCCTGGGTAGGGATGAGCTTCGAGTTCGAGTTGAACTCATGTTCAACTCTAACATTGCCTGTTCACCGAACAGGGAACAATTTGGGGTGTTCGAGGCAAATTCGAAAAGCCACGAACCACCCTGTAAAAGTCTATGGGAGAAATCTAAAGTGCTAATTTTAAAGGCTTATATGCAAGTTATTGTCATAAAAAGTGTTTGGGAAGTGCCGTTTTTTTGGGAGCATTGATTTTTATAATGCTTAAAGTGAAAACAATAAAAGTGTAATATTTCTTTAAATGTCGTACCTGGGGGGTGTGTATAGTGTGCTTGTAAAGGGGCACGTTTCCCATGCTTAGAACTGTCCCTGCACAAAGTGTCATTTTTTTTCACTAATGATCTATTTGTTTCTTATCCCTGCTTTGCTTTTTTGGGTAAAAACCGACCCTGGTACCAAAAGTAATTGTTACATAGTTAAATAATCAGGTTTAAAAAAGACACAAAGTCCATCTAGTTCAACCATAAAAATAAATAAAAAATATCACACAATCCCATATACACAATCCTATGCCCACAGTTGATCCAGAGGAAGGCAGAAAACCCCAGCAAAGCATGATCCAATTTGCTACAGCATGGGAAAAGATTCCTTCCTGATCCCCCAAGAGGCAATTGGTGAAAGATCCAATACACCTCTCTTTTACCAAACAATCTAAAATTGTCACCTCCGCTTTTAGATAGCACAATATTTTCAACCCCCTGAATGTGCATCCTTGTCATGACATTGATTCCAATGTCTTGCTATATTGGTTGAATGATCCTTAGCTATGTCATACTAATGGTCACCCAACCTGTCACTCAATCTATGGGTCGTGTCACCCACATATTGAACAGAACATTGTTCACAGGTAATCACATATACCACAGATTTTGTATTGCTATCCTGTTGCACGCCCTACTTCATGGGGACAAGGTGGTGCTTTGTCCTTGTCCTTCTTTCCTTCCAAAGGTTGTCTCTAAATTCCATTTAAATGAAGACATTGTGTTGCCTTCTCTGTGTCCCAGGCCACAACATCTGAGGTAATTTGCCTTGCACACCCTAGATGTGGTAAGGTTTGGCTGTCAGGGTGTATTTGGCAGCCACTGAGTATTTTCAAAAGTCAGACTCCCGGTTTGTGATCACGGATGGACCAAAGAAGGGGCTATCTGCTTCCTTGGTGACCATTTCTAGATGGATCAGGCAGACAGTGACTCAGGCCTATTCTATCAAGGATCGGGTTCCTTCCTTCCCGGTGAAGGCGACTCGGGCGCTGAGTGCCTTCTGGGCCTTCCATTATCAGGCACCAGTAACGCAAGTTTGCAAGGCGGCCACCTGGTCATCGGTGCACACTTTCACATCATTTTACAAGGTGGATGTACTAGCATCTGCGGATGCTTCATTTGGCAGCAAGGTTCTTCAGGCTGCGGTCTATGTTTTTTTTTCCCTTGTGAAGGTTTTTTTTTTTTTCTGGTCGGGTGGGCTCCAGGTTGTTCTCGCTGAGCTCCAGGTTGTCTGGTTGGCCTGTTTTTTTGTTGACTGCCCCACCCCTCATGTTTGGCAATGCTTTGGGACATCCCTATAGTTCTGAATAAACAAGGCTCTGTCAATGAACGAATGAGAAAATAGGATTTTTGACTTACCGTAAAATCTGTTTCCGTGAGTTCATTAACAGACACAGCACCCGCCCCTCTATGGAGTTTTAATACTTCTGATACTGCTTGTTACATAACTGATGGCCTATAGGGGTGTACTCAATTGTGTTGCCAGTGGTTTAGACATTAATGGCTGTATGTTGAGTTATTTTGAGGGGACAGCAAATTTGCACTGTTATACTAGCTGTACACTCACTACTTTACATTGTAGCAAAGTGTAATTTCTTCAGTGTTGTCACATGAAAAGATAGAATAAAATATTTACAAAATTGTGAGGGGTGTACTCACTTTTGTGAGATACTATGTATGTATATATATATATATATATTTATATTATATATATATATTATTTATATTTATATATATATATCTATATATATCAGCTAGCTCAATCTATCTCAGTCCACACACTGTACACAGCCGCTATGTAAGCAGCCCTTAGTGTGGGGTGTGGACTTAATTCCCCTGAGCCATGATTATGGGTCTCTAAGCAGAGCGCGCTGTGATTGGCCAAAGGTCAGGTGCATGCTTTGGCCAATCATCATACAGCAATGCACTGTGATCTTGCAGTGCATTAGGACGTGGTGCTCAACATTCCTGTGAACTCCCCATATGTTCGGTTCATTTTAGAACAAACAAACACCCGATGTTTCGAGTCGAACTTACGTTTGACTTGAACCACGGGCTCATCCTGTCATGTACCTGGGTGTATTTGAACTGGGATGTTCCTGGTCCCACAGCTGCAGTCTTACTTTTTGTGCCACAGAGGAGCTCTGGAGTTATAGCTATGTTCTCTTAGTTTGATGCATTAACTTGGACTCACTAGCCCCACCTGCTGCCAGCTGTGGACAATCTACAATCAAAGCAGCCAATAAATAGCAGCACTTCCTATCTCTCAGTGCCTGTTTGGACTAGGTTCCTGGGTGTTTTGACTGCTTTGTAACTCTGAATACTTTATTTGAACTTCTGCCTGAATTCCTGACTATTCTCTAGCCTGCTGATTTTGTACTTCACCGCCTGCTCGTGTATTACATTTGCCTGCCTGACCAATCTCTGGATTTCGATGGTGTACCACTTTGCCTGATCTGTTGCCGTCCCGATCTACCTGACTAAGTTTTCGCCAGAATCCTCAGCACACAAGCTCCACTTTGGAAACTACCTATCACAGGTACCTTACACATCCCTAGTGATAACCAGACCATTTTCCTAATTTTTGTGGACAGTTTACTGACTGGAATGGTACCAGCTGATTCGAGAAAAGCCAATGTGTCACCAATATTTCAAAAGGGTCAAGATATAACCCAGGAACTACAGACCAGTTAGCCTAACATCAATAGTCTGCAAGCTATTGGAGGGGATGATAAGGGACTATATGCAATATTTTAGTAATGAAAAAGGTATCATTAGTAGTAAGCAGCATGGATTCATGATGAATCGTTCTTGCCAGACCAATCTATTTACCTTCTATGAAGAAGTGAGCTGCCAACTAGATCAAGGAAGGCCGGTTAATGGGGTGTATCTGGATTTTGCAAAGGCATTTGATACAGTTCCCCACAAACATTTACTGTACAAACTGAGGTCTGTCGGCATGGACCATAGGGTGAGTACCTAGATTGAAAACTGGCTACAGGGGTGAGTCCAAAGGGTGGTGATAAATGGGAAGTATTCGGAATTGTCTGGTGTGGAAAGTGGGGTCCCCCAGGGTTCTGTCCTGGGACCAATCCTTTTTCATTTATTCATAAACGATCTGGAGGATGGGATAAACAGCTCAATCTCAGTATTTACGGACAATACAATGTTAAGCAGGCCAACAACATCTACGCAGGATATGGATAGCCTACAAGAAGACCTAAGCAAATTAATGGGGTGGGCAACTACATGGCAAATGAGGTT